>VXAC01010021.1:602681-627268 GCA_013399225.1 Rhipidura dahli
AAAAAAAAAAAGAAGAAGCAGAAATTGGTGTCCAAATAGCCAAGGTCTCCATGTTTTTGTTGCCTTCTCTTAAATTTTGTGGCTTTCTCTCCCCCTTGCAGCTCTTGAGGCCACATGGCACAATGAGGGTGCGATTGCTATGAGATAATCACACCCTTGGGGTGTTATTAAGCACAAGGCTATGCCTCATGCCTCTCACTCTCCAGGGATGTGATTATATCATGATAACCAAACTCCCCAGAGACACCTTATTGCAATTATGACATTTCTTTCAGGTTTATGTATGAATACATTATTCAAGGAAATTACTTTGATCACCAGAAACTTCCACTTAGTGTTCAAATACTTAAACTGGATGGTTTACCAAGATGAAGTTCCTTCCTTACAGTGTTTGACAGGGAGAGAAACAGGGCTTTTAATCTGAGCAGAGCAGCACCAGGGCCTAATCACCAACATGCAGATGCACTCTCTCTTATTTAGGATGGCAGTTTTTCAAATCCCAACTAACCCAAATATTCAACCCATATTTTGGCAATTCCAATCCTTGGAGAACTCATCCCACAAATAATTTCTCTAAGGAAATGTTTGAGATAAAAAGAATTAAAGATGGAGCTGTTATCTTCTGCCTTTTTGAGCACTCAGACCTGCTGGTTCGAGGATCAAAAAGAAGCGAGAGCTCCTGTTATTGACTTTATAAACTTGGCTGGGCCACTGAGCTGGAGTAGCCTCACCCAGCATCCCATCAAGTATTTCCAACGACCTCCAATGACTCTTTGCTGGCCCAAATGCTCCAGCAAAACTCGTTAGTTTAATGTACCCACCTGCCTCCCTTGATTACGTCCCTGCAGCAGCAGGAGCTGTTTGTACAGCTGGTTTTCCGCTTCCACTGCGGTGCAAGAGCAATCAGATCTACAATGCTGAAGGGTTAAATAGTTGAGGGGCCAGAACTGGCTCTACAGATTAGTGGTGGGGCAAAATCAAGGTCACACAGCAGATAGGTCCCAGGGAAGGCCAGCACTGTGCCACAGATGGAGGGTGTTAGCCGATAAAAGGTGCGGCCAGAAGGGCTCCAAAGCCCATCGGACCCTTCAGGGACCAACTGAATTAAAACAGAGAAGCAGAAATAACACCTGCACCCCAATAGCAGTGAATATTCCCCAGGGACATATGGACTTAGCAGGAGGGTATTGTGGATCTGTTCCTGTGTTTGTTGTAATGACCTTGGCTGGGTGTTTATGAAATACATATTGGTTATCGATCGCTGTCCCCATCCCTCACCACAGAGAACCCACAGTTAATGGCATTGGTCTGGTGTCACAGAAACACCAGACAGTGAAGAAACACGCACAGAAGAGGACACAGTCTTACTGCTTCATGGCAGGGACCAGAAAATACATATCCAAACTCGGTGGCATCATCCAAAGGCTTTTTTTCCATAGTTTCTGTACAGCTGGGCTGTGTTCCACAGCAACACTCCCTGCTCCAAACAGCCCTGCTATCACTGCTTCTTTGACAGCCAGCAATTCCAAATGTCTGTGCCACCTTCTACACCAGTCCAAGGGGTACAAACAATATGTAGCTAATTTTTTGTGCTCTCTTTCAAACGAAAAAAATGAAATAAAATCGTTGTCCTAGGGAAAAAAAAAGTTCTTATTAACAAAATTCGGGCAGTTTGGTTAAATAGTTTGTTATTTAAGAAGTCCTGAATGAAATGGAAATTTTAACAAGAGCTCAGTGTGTACAGTACAGCTGAACAGCCTACAGGAACATTCCCACTCTGGGTACTCAGTTAATATCTTAATGATGTTATTCCTCCACTTGTGACCAACAGCCAAAGAAGAAATCTCATCATTGTTCCAAATTTCCTATGCCAAGCCCGTCTTTCCTATGCAAAGTATTAGTCCCTGATCACCTGTCTCTGCTAAACATAATTGCATCCTGTCATGAGCTTTGATCTCTAAAATAGAGATCATCTCTAAAATTGCCAGTGCTCGGGGGGCTCTGCCTTGCTGACAGGTGCTGCAGCAGAGCTCCCTCACAGAATGGTTTAAAACAGCAGGAATTTGGCTGTGCTGGGCTGTGAGGTGGATCAACTCTTTATTTGGGACTTAGAGAACAGCTGATCCGTGAAGCTCCTGACACCCTTGCCCATGGTAGGACTGAATTCCGTGGAGGTGCCTGTGCTGATGTTTCTTCAGCCCCAGGTGGCTGCCAGGAAAAGGCATCTGCAGGTACCAGAGGTCACAAACATTGCTCTGGTGCTCCTCAGGCTTTGGAAAGCCTTGCCTTGCTGGGCAGTAGTGCTGTCAGGCACCTACAAGCCCACCTGCAAACGGGGAGCACAAATTCCTCCAGTCTGCACAAGACCTTCTGAGAGCTGCTGCAATTCTCCTGTGCCTTCCCAGCCTTCCCACCACCTCCGGAGCCCATCACGCTCACACCTCTTCCTCGGAATTTGAGAAGCAAAGTGGAAGCGTCGGAAAATCTGTTACACAGGTGATGCTTCACTTACAACAGCCATGAGAACGTTTCTGCCACAGGAGCCAAATATATATATAAAGTGCTAAAGATAATGACAGAGTGTGCATTACCAGCCTCTCATCGCTGTGTAGTTACTGGTGATAAATACGAATCCGTGCTGAATGTCATCTATTTCACATCCTTTGCTGACTGTCAGTAAAGGTAACTCCAGGCAGGGGCAGCTTATCTCCAGCAGTGTACCAAGTTAATTGAAATGAGTTTAAAACCAGCTCAAATGATCAAATTCCTACACACGCGACTTTGTTTCTGTCTCTTCAGCAATGTGACAGGTGACCTGCAGAATTACAATGGGATGGAAAGTGCCAAGAGAGCTGGTCAGACACATTGGAGGGGGGAAAGAATGGGGAATTTGGTTAAGAAGTGCATTTTATTGCTAAACAATCCCTGCTGTTTGAAAGCTTTGGATGATGATAAACAAAAATATTAATGCAGAATAGATTCATTACTAACTTTGCTATGAACTGGTATTTACAACCTTTGCACCACTGCTCACCCAGCCTTCCCAAACAGTGGTTTTCTTTACACTATGAATTTGAGCAGAAACCAAACATTTATGTGTTATCAGGAAAATTGCTTCTTGCTTATCCTGTTATCACAGCACGTGGGGAGTGATGCTGGGAGGCTGAAGCAGCCGGTCCCACAGAACAGCTGACAAAGAGCATCCTTGGGGATTCTGTGCACCAGGACTTGCTGATGGAGGCAAATGTGAATCATGGTAGAGCTCAGCCCAGCATAACTCTCTGTATCAATTCTAGTCCTAATTCAGCCACCAATTCTTCCCCTTTATTTGGCCCAAACCTTCTTTTTTTACACCAATACCTTTTTTCATATACCCCACTAATCCAGACGTGGTAGTCCAGGCTTAAGCTGGGCTGAGGCTGAAGAAGAAATTTGTGTGGAAACAGCCCTTTCTGTGATAAATGAGAGTGGGAGGCCCTGGTTTGTTTGGCCTCAAAAACCTGAGGCCAATGGGTGATGCCCCTGGCTCTCTCCCCTGGTTTGGAAACAAAACACACACCTTGGAAAGCTGCTTAGACCTTCCCTCACTGCACCCACTGCCCTTTAGGAAGAGCCTCCTGTGTTCATCATGAATGCAAATAATAAATGTCATTTGTACACAACAAGTGCTCCTTTGGACAATCAGCAAGAGCAACAATTATATTTCTAAAAATCCCCCGTGAATCAGATCCTCTGTTTGCAATGACTGTACGGCTCAAGAGGAGGTCTTAGATCGCTGTGTTTCTCTGAGCTAAACCACTCTCCTCATGGTAACAAATAAATGCACTTGTTATGGTGCACTTGGTCCTCATAAGGACAATTACGCAAGGACAGCATCAGTGCTGCCAGAAAATGAAGTCAAGGGAGGAGGCAGTGGTTGCCAAAGCTGAGCCTGTACTTTATGAAATCCGATTCTCTCCCAAAGACACAACTCCAGCCTGGCAGTATTTGCAGAGGTGACACAACTCACAACATATTCCTGCGCTGCAAAATTCATTGAGGGCAGAAGAAGACAAAAAAACCCCAGCAAACAAACCAAAGAAACAAAACAAAACAAAACCTCAAACACTCTGCCATCTAAGGAGAAGACTTTAAAATAAATGCACAATGAAAGGTTATGCTGTCATTTAAGGAGTAGCCAACACTTTCCAGCATGAGTTAACAGAGTGCTGCACAGGCACTTTGCATTTGCAGCTAATCTGCCAATGATTAAATGAGCTGTTATTGAGCATTTGCCCTGTTGAACTAGGTTTTTCTTATCCTTATTAATCATTCATTTTGCACCACAGTAGCCTCCTGTCTTTAAGCAAAACATCTTCTCTTTTTTTCCCTTTTTTTTCATTAAGGCAAATTTACCTTTTTTTTTCTTTTCTTTCCTCTGGTGATGCCCTTTCTGATCCCAGGGGCAGATAGCTGATCAAAAGCATGGACAAAACCTGGGAGAGCTCTAAAGAGCGTGGGGAAGCAAATTCTTTTTCCACTCAAACTTCAGGAGTTGAAAGTAGAGGACATGGCTGGAGCCACTAAGCTGTGGTGTAAACACGGCCATTTAAGAGGATTTGCATACCATTTATTAACCTTCCAGAGGAACTACACAGACCCCAGTCAGGGAAAACAACTGTGTACACATGTTCCTTCCACTCTTGTTATCAGAATTTAACTTCTGCCAGCCACCTCCCAGTGTTTTCCACAGGCAGATAAATACTGGGAATGGGAAGGGGGTGGATGGATCCAGCCTCTTCCCTGTCCCCTTTGGGTTTCAGGAGACCTGGGATTCATCTTTAGCTATGTTTTAAGAAGAAAGGTGTGAGCAGGCACCTGCTGTGCTTCAGGTGTTTGTTAATGTCCAGGAAGGAAGGTGATCCAGTGATCCAGGCAGTCCTGGACTGTGGATGCTGGGTGGGTGTGGGTGCTGAGTGCTGCTGTGGAACATCTGCAGTGCCAGGGGCTGTGGCAGAGCCTGCAGCACCTCACGTGTCCTCAGGTTCCTCCATGAGATCCCAGTCTCACCTTCACCCTGATTTAGGATTTCTCCCTGTGCCACCACAGTTTGTGCCTCAGTTTCCTCAGCATCAAATGGGGACACCAAGGCTTCCTCCCCTCCCTTGGGCACTCCCAGATCCCTTCTGGCCCTGTAAGCACCATCCCTCACTTTCTTTTTGATGTATTTACTGCATACATTTCGAGGTGCTTCATATAAACTCTCAACAGTGAATTTCACAACATTTTGGAAATAAAATCTTCTCTATACAGGCATATTACTGAGTTTTTTTGGTTGGCTGTTTTGGTTTTTGGTTTTTTGTTTGTTTTTTTTTTAAGAAATAAGGAGGAAACAAAAGCAAAAAACTGTCAGCAGAGCAGTAAATAAATTGTTAATCACACAGGTTAAGAGCAGACAGCAGGCACATAGACACAAATGGGGTGAGGAGATGCTGGATGGAGAAATTCCAAAGGCACCAACTGCCCCAGCTCCCACAGAGCTTGAATTTCATCTCCACAAAACCCTCCAGCCTGCTTTCTTTTAGGGTGGCTGTGCTTCATGGAGAGCAACCCAGTGTGAGGGGGAATAAAATACCCTGGGACTCAGGAGATCCAGACTCTCATCCCCATCCTCCCATGCATTTGCAGAGCTCCAGAGTCCCCCCCAGTTTCACCTGCACCACCTGGAGAAAAGGCCAGAGCCTCCACCCTACAGCCTGCACTTTCTTGGAACCATTGGTGGCTTTTACCAGGGCAGTGTCCTGGTGCCCCTGTGCCTCAGCAGGAGCCCTGCTGTGCTGGGACTGCAAGAAGACAGATGAATTTCCACGGATTTCCCTGGAAAGCCCAGCTTTCTATCCCTGAGAACTCTCTGCACCATTCCAAAGAGTGAAGTTTGGAGCTGGGGGTGAATGGGGATGAAGACCAAACATCACCATAGAGGTGTCAAAGGCACCAGGGAGCCCTCTAGCCCCTGCTCCTTCCCCACCACTCACACAAACCCTCTCCTACTTCAAAGCTTAATGCATGATGTTATTGGCTTTAAATAAATAAATAGATGAATAAATAAAAACAGAAAGCAAAGCTTGTTAGAAGGGTCTTTTCCTCTGCTATTTCTTCTGTTTTTTCACTTTAAACACACGTTTTATTCACTTTACTCTTTCATTTAGAAGCTGGATTCACTAATACATTTTTTTGCTTTCATGTAACAGCATGTTGTAAAATTTACTCTGCAAGCACTGCATAGGAAAAGCTTTGAAATAAAGCTCTGTAATTGATTTTTAGTTAAACTACAGCACCTATGCCATTGTTATAGGGTTTTATAAAACCATATTGTTATGTGTTTGTTATTCAGGGTATAATTTATTTTAAAAATAACTTCTTTAAACTCTTAATGTAATAAAATCCACCCTCATGATAGCTACACTACCACTAAAAATCCAACAACATCTTCCAAAACCCAAGGTGGTCACACAATTAAGGAAGAAATCCTGACACCCAATATGTTAAAGATATGTTTGGAAAGTGTAATTAATGTGAGACAGAAAGCAAAAAAGAAAGTTCTGAAATCTCTCCCAGCAATCACATACTTCACAGTGTACTACAAATGCAGTTCCAAGGGCTATTTTTAGCCTGGCACACACGGGTATATTGTTACCCAGCCTGCTGCTAGAAGTAATTTTAAATATCTTTCTGATCAAAGAAGATGCTATATTCAAGAGCAGGCACAGAAGTCACCCTTATCTTGCATTCTCCATGAGAACATTTGACCTTCCTGATTTGGGTTCATTTGACAAGAATTTCCTGGCTGCTGGAAGATCTGCATCTCATGTAGAACAATTACAATAAAAGTTGGTATCACAAACCCTACACAGAGCAGCATTCTCTTCACCTACCAAAAGGTGACATTTTCCAAGCTGTTACCCAGAGAGCAAAGGACAAACGGAAAAGATCAGTCTCATAAAAGCAGCATTATCATAACATCCCTTGGCAATTTCAGGGTCCTTTGAAGGCCAGATGCTTCTGCTCCATATCTAAATTTCCTATAATAAGAGGCTCAATGGAAACACAAACGTTGCCAAGTAAGAAATCCTGGCTAACCTGCAATTTCAAGTAATCTTCTGTTTAGAGTTGGTCAACGTTTTTCTGTGTGAAAGTGGAACGTTTTCCCTGCTGTGCCAAGGAGAGACAACAAAATAGTGTGAGTGAAGTTGTACAAAGCTCTGTGGACAGATTGGAGCCTCTGGACTGGCTCAGCTGGGTGGGAGCTGCAGCTGAGGAGCTGCAGGTGAGGCTGAATTCCCTCAAAGGGCAGGAATTGCCTGGCAGGATCCCACCTCATCCCTGGCAGCTGCTTCACAGCAAACACGAAGTACCCAAGGGCTGATAATCCAGAACCAACCTGGACACAGGGAAAGCTTTTTGGTGGTTGCTTCCCATGCCAAAGCAGACAACTTCTGATGCTTTTAAAAAAAATGTTTGGTCCGGCTGCAACACGTTGGCTGTATTTGTTGTTGGTGTTCAGTGCTCAGACTCTTCTGAAGCCTCCCAAGTTTGCCAATCAAGTTTAGAGTGAAACCCAAGAAAAGCCAGTCCCTCACAAGAGCTGAGCGTGGTTTGGGCTCAGCAATGAGCAGCTTCTGGGTACACCCCCAGCAAGCTGACATATTCCAAACTCTGCGAGCTCCATTTCCTTGCACAGATGGCAACCTTGCATGGAAGGTCCACAGTGAACTCTAAAACTGTCATTTCAACCAAACCCTCATGTCGGCCCTGCCTTTCTTAGGCCAAAATCATGCCAGACTATCTGCAGGGGCTGGGGAAAGAGACTGGCTTTAGGAGAGTGCAAACTGACTTCACTGGAACCACTGCCAAGCCAGGCTGATGGAAATAAGAGGAAAATCACTGTCCTCCAGCCTGAATTCCCAGGGGAAGCAGAACCTTTGCACAGCCCTGGTTCCTACTTGCTCAGCCAAAAGAGAACAAAAACAAATAAGGAAGGCAGGCGACAACATCCACAGAGTCTGACCAATGCACGTACCTACCTGCCCTTGCTCTGCCAAATCATCTCAAAATATAGGCTGGTTTCCTGGTTGTTGTTCTTTATATTTTTCTTTTTTGGGGGTGGGGGGGAAAGAAAAGAAAGGAAAAGGAAAAAATCGATTCTTCTATGATTTACGGTGGGGTTAAGGCAAACGTGAAGCCCATGTTAAGGCTGTTCATCTCATGATAAGGCAGCAAAAAGGTCAACAAATTACTCTCTCCCTAATGGTTCATTTGAACCAATGAAAACAGGATATTTTATCCTCCCGGGTCAGGCCTGCTTAGAAATCCTCCGTCCCTTTCCCTCCTTCCCTCCTCAGCCTCCCCCCATACCCCCTCCCTCCCTCCCACTCCCGGCCCCTTTCTTTTAACTCTCTATCTCCGATCCTCCAAGGTGACCTTTTCTCCCACTCCTAATACCAAATTTTCTGGCTGAGTGGCGCTGAGCGCTGCTGCCGCCCTGGCCGGGGGTCCCTGGGCTGCAGGGGCCGGGTTTGGAGCTGCAGCCCGGCCTCGGGATGGGCTGTGCCACGCTGATGCTGCTGCTGTGCCGAGCGGGAAAAGGACCCAGAGCAGGAGCGATGGAGCGGGGAAAGCCCTGCGGTTCCTGCCCTGCGGTTCCTGCCCTGCTTGGGAGAGGTTTATTTGGCCATCGGAGCCTCATCAGTTGTAACCTCTCGGGGGATGATCCAGGGTTCTCCTGCTTTAGCCGGAGCTGGAGCAGCGAGCTCTAACTGCTGCCTATTAGGAATAGCTATCACATCTAATTGTTATCCTTGCTGCTGATTGAGGGGGGAAGTGGAGGGATGGGAAGTTCAGCCGGGTGACATGATGCAGTTTTAATGAGTCTCTCTTTTTCTTTCCCTTTTCTTCTTCCATTTTTTTTTTTTTTTCCCTCCCCCGGCCTGGCTGTTTTAATATGGAAATATAGTAAATTCTAACAAAATCATGCTGGCACGCAGAGCACAGACCGAAGGCAAACCTCCAGGAGGCTTTCAGCAGTGGCTGGGCAGCAATAGCAATACAGAAGCAATTAGTTCCTTAAGTTCTTTAGTGCAAGGCCTTTGGAAGGGGTTGGACACTAGATTAAGCCCTGCTATATTTGCCTATTTATTCAGCTGTCAGAAGGCTGAAAGGGTTAAATCGTGTGCTGGAGCAGAAAGCGTCCCCAGAGCCCGCTCCCGAGTGACCGTCCCCGGCAGCCAGCGCTGCCTCCACGGCAGCACCGCCGCTCGCTGCAGCCTGACCTCACGCAGCAAACAGTTAAAAATGTACTTTTTCCCCTCTCCCAGACAGACGCAGAGCTGCGAGGTGGGGCGGCAGCACAACCTGACTCAGCAAAGGCTCCTGCTGCCAGCGCAGCCCCATCGCTGCTGGAATTCACCCCAGCAGAGGCGAGCGGAGCCCGGGGCTGCTCCCAAAGCCAAACACACGCTCTGCAGAATTAGCCCCAGTTTAGAAAAAGAGGATTTCTGAGCTGGGATGCGTATCTGACACCGGGAGAGGCTGGTACACAGCGACGGATTCTCTGTCTCTAAATAATGGAGAGATTAAGCTCCACATTGGGATCTGGTTTGTATTTGTTTCTTGCCTTGCTTCTCCGTCCCTGCAGCCGTGTGTGTGTCTGAGCCGTGCATCCCAGGGCTGCCCTGCACATCCCAGCTCGTATTTTCCACATTTCATCAGAACTAGATTAAAAAAGTTAACTCTCCCAGTGTAGCTGTTTTGCTTTTTATGCCTCGACGCACACACTGGTCATCAATTGTGTCTGTACCAGGGAAGGTTTTAATTACAGAATCATGTTTGTGGTGCATGACCAGTTTATCCCCAATATAGGTCACTAATTTGGATTCTCTTTTGGCTGGAGGATCCCGTAGTGCTGCTCGCTGTGATGTCTGGCAGCTCATAGCCAACCCCAGAGCTTTTGCTCTTTCTCTCTGCGTTTTTTGAGACACAAATTCGAGAGAATCTGTTTTCAGAATCTAAGAAGTGTGTGTGTTTGGTTGGTTGTTGTTCCAGGATTTTTTTTTTCCCCTTGAAGAATTAAAATTGTAACATATTTGAAATGTAGTTAGAGACAGGGCTCACATACAATCACACACTCAGAGGAGGGATGCCAGTGCGTATGGAGTATGATAGCTCAAAACACAGAGAGAGCATGTAATGCAATTTTGCTGCAGCATATCATTGAATTTTGTAAATATAATAACCTGAAATAAAGTATTAAGACAGATTGACATGCCTGGGTAGCACAGCTGAGGATTCAAATATTTAAATCTAACATGTTCTAGCTTGTTCCTGCTGAAATCGATGGAAGTTCTCCTTCACAGCTGATTGCAGTGGGGAAAAATGGATCCAGCTTATGCAGAATAGTGACAGGAAGGGGAATGGGTAAGTTCAGCTGAGTGTTCAAATGTTGATTTCTCAGCTCAAATCAGCTCTAATTTCCATTTGGCTTTTGGTGTGGTTTGAGGGTGGGCTTGGGGGTTTTTTGTTTGTTAGAGGAAAAAAAAGGAAGCTGTTTTCTTCAACTTCCATAAATAAAATAGAAATCATTGCAATGCAAGGAAAGAGAGAGGGAAAGAGAGTGAAAAACCTGTTTTATCTGCATCTTCCTTTCATGCCTTTCACTTCCTTTGCCACTCTTCTATTTGCTACTTTATCTGCCCAAAGGATGAGACCATATCCTGCTGGAACCTGGGGATTCTCTAAGTCTGCTCACAACTGACACAAAAACTTCAAACCACGTTTCTGGGCTCCAAATCTGAAAACACAAATATTGTAAAAAATATCATAGCCTCATGCTCAATTTATGGGTGGTCACATTCCCATTCCAGTCCCCTATCTCTGTTCCAAGACCATTCTGAGCAGGTAGTCACTCTTTTAGCTGCCTGATAACATAATTTTAAATTTTTTTTTCCAGGACTCTGCAGCTTAACTTTAGCAATTTGTGTCGGGGCATTCATCCTCCAAACAGACTTCAGAAGATTTTAGCAACAAGGCACTGGTTCATGTTTCCATCGAGACAGCAGGGATGCCCCAGTTAATCACAGGAGCAGGAGACTCCAACCCAGACCCCAAAAAGATGAAATCTTTCAAAAAAGACCACACCTATTTCAAATTATTTTCTACAGAGGGTATTCTCCATCACCCCTCCCCAGGACCATCTCCTTTGATTGACTTTAAACGTCATGGAAGTTCTGGGAAATAGAAAACTTCTGAAATAAGACTCACACAAACATATTTAAAGCTCATTTAAAGCAAATGCAAATTTCCATGCTGAAAGCTTGCTGCTTCAAAATGCCTTCTTAGATGAAAAGCCGAGTTTTCAAAAATAAAGCTGTAGCAGCTACAAAAGCAGACTGGAGAATTTTGCTAGAAATAAGGAGGAAACACCTCTTTTCCTTCAAACAAAACTAAATCAAATGGATTAATGAATGGCTAGGAAAATCGACAGGAAGGGTCTTGACATTTCCAATAGGAGCTTTGAAGGGAAAGAAAATGGCAATTCCCAGACCTCCCAAAACAACCCAAAGAAATCCTCTCTGTGGTAGAAGTCTGGAAACAGGAAAAATGCACATCCCAAAATACTGCAACACCTCTCAGGGAAGGGCAAGAGAAAAACCCTTCCACTATTTCCAGTCTCCTGACTGAAAACTCAACCTAAATTATTTCAGGTTTTACCTACGAGGTTCCTCTGGTTTGTTTTGTTCAGGTGGGGGCTTGGTTTGGTTTTGTGTTGTGGTTTTTTTTTTTTTTCTTTTGCTCCGGTTGTGCTTGACAAAAATCACAAACCTTTCCAGCTGCTGAATCCTTCCTGCGCTGCTCGCAGCATTCCCGGGAAGGTTCACCTTTTGTGGGAAACAAAGAGTTGGGGGCAGGCAGACGGGAGCAGCAGCCCAGCCCTGCTGCCCCATCCCGCATTCGGGGGAAGGCACAAGCCCCTTGCAGGGTACGATCTCGCTCAGGATGTTCCCTCTGCACCTTCCCGGGGAAGGAAAATGCCATTCGCGGCTCCTCCGGGCTCGCTTTCGCATTCCAATCAGCCTCCCGGGGCACGGGGCTGGGCGCTCTCCCCAGGACACGGAGCCAAAGTGTGGCTGTGTGCTCCTCAGCTGGAGGAAAACACCGGGAATACAAATGGGAGCCCGGATCGTTTCCTGGCGTTATTTCACTGTAATTTTAAATGGCCTTAGCATCGTGAAGCTCTCTCATTTATTTTAAAAGCGGGAAAGATTTATTCTGCCCAGAAGTCGTTCGGAGTGGGATGGAGAACAACCAGGACTTGGGTTTTGCTGTTTTCCTAACAACAGCTGAAGTCGGGGCTGCCTCTGGGCTGAATTGCAGAGGGGTTTGGGGTACTGTTATTTCTCTTCCAAAATACCTTCACGTTTTTTCCTGTATTTCCTACACATCATCTTCTGACATAACTCCTGGTACTGTGATGTGACATTTATCCTTTTAGAACCCACCTGGGTTTTGAGTAGCAGCTTTCAGAGCCATCCCTGTATTTCTTGTACACGTTAAATATAAAAGTCCCTTCACAGGAATTCAGGTTATTTTGGCAAATGTGGGGTCAATCTCCTGGTCACAAAGTGTTGCCGTTGAGGACTGTTCTGAGACACAAATAAATACTTAGCATTAACCTCCTCCCTTTCAGAGATGGAAGAACAGGCTGGGGAAGGAAAAATGACCCAAAGACAAAGAACAGACCTGCAGGGAAGCTGAGCTTACTGCTCATGCTCCTGGGCTGGCAGCCCCATCCCTGTACCACTACTCAAGCTCTACATCTTTGCAGGGTATGCAACTGGCATATGGAATCTTCAAAAGCAATTTTGTAAAGATGGGCTTCTATTTCTGTGCATGCCATAGCTTTTAATCCTGAGGCAGAAACAACCAATGCCCGAGTTTTGCATGCATGCATATGCATTACCTGGAAAAGGCAGGCGAATGTCAGTTTTGGGTTTCTACCAAAATCTTCCCTTAGCTGAGTTTTTTCTCAGAAACTAGAGAACAGACAGAAGCAGAGCCCTTAAAATATGTTTTAAGGGATTTAAAATGCAAACTGCAGCCTTCCTCCTTTCCCCACCTGTACCTGGGGTGACAATCAGCTCTCTGGGGACTCACAGATTGTCCCCTTGATGCAGCACAAAGTGGCCAAGGTGGACAGCACACCACAGAGGTGAATGCTGAATTTGGGTACGAACTCCCTGTTGGATAAAAAACATGTGCAGGGAGAGGCTGGAGAAGAATAAAAGCAGGGATGAGAGGTATTCCTGACTGACCTGCTGTTATTTAAATACACAGACTTAGGCTCTTAGGCTGTGCAGAGAGGCCAGTGCTGGATATTGACACAGAGGAGATTTCAAGCTCTGCCTTCAGGGTTGGAGCTGGAGTCCTTTCTGTCATATATTCACATCTCCTTTGTGTACAACCCATTAGCTGAGGCTGTGCCCAGACTCTCAGGGGTAGGAATAGAGCCACACACATGTTGGATCAGGAGTGCAGCATCTCTGGGTTTTCATGGATGCTCAGCAGCCAGCCAGGGGCACCCATTGCTGGACTTGGTTGTACGTGGCTGAGAAATTCCTGTACCACAACCATCTTAATCACTCATTTACTTCCCACTCCAACAGGAACTGGCCCTAAAATCTGGGAGAGCTGTAAACAGCCCTTCTTCTGTGAACTAAGATGGATGTTTGTTCATATCTGTTCTTTTAGATGTTTATTGCCCTAACTGGCTTTTCATTAACTCAAGAGCTCTGCTATTAATTTTAATATTTGCAGCATTTATGACCTTGTAGCTATATCATCTGATTCCCTCCATAGACACATTCTAGGTCATCAACAGTTTGTATCATTTTCCCAATGAAAATGGGAAAACTGGGTTTTAAAACTATCTGACTAGATCATGCAAATTCCCACGGAGGAATTCTGAAAAATATTCAAAGCCTGATCTTTTCTGGGCACAGACTCCTCACTGAAATCTGGAGTATGTATTCAGGTGTAGAAATTACATTTGTTGAAATCATGCACCAAAAAATAATGTTTTCCCTTTTTAAAAGAAATTTTAGAATTTCATGGTCCCCTTCCATAGGGCTGTGTCCAGTTTAAACTTTGGGGTCTGGATAAACTTTGTTCTTTAGACACAGAGGGGAGAAAGAAAGTAAAAGGGGAAAAAAAAAAATCAGCTTTTTGTGAACGAACTTATTTTTCCTGTTTCTATTTACTCTGACCCCAATGAATCACTTATTTTTTAACCTTTTAAAGGTTTATATTACCAGGACAGAAAAAGATATTTAAAGTATGGATAACCATCACTTTTCCATTTGTGGCCTGTCTAGAAGCTTCCAGGCTTTGGATCAAACACCCCAGAGATATCGGTGTGGCCCAGGTGTCACCTTCCATCCTCGGCTCAGGAGCTGGTTAAGCTCTGCAGATTTCATTGGTATCCGCGTTCACTGATGTGAGGTTTTTAATCTTGTCCTTGGGTTGGCTCTAACTATGATCTGAGCTAAGTGGCAGCAAGGTGAAAGGCAGTGATTAATATTGTTTTCAGTGGTGACTGCATTGAGCCTCTCGCTCTGAGGGCCCGTGAGCCATGGCCACGGTCAGCTCTGCACCGCGCAGGATTCGGCTCTGAAAACACACAATTCCCTCGAATGATCACACATGCAAGAGAATGACAGAGTCTGAGGGGAAGGAAAAGTCCAGGAATGAAATCAGGCCATAAAATAACAAATTTTCTGCTGGACTAGAACTGTCATGTCGTGGGAAAGGAGCAAACTGAAGAGGTTGAAAATTTGATTCATCTCCACCATCAGGGCAGTGACAATGCAGGGATCAGAGAGTTCTGGCAACCCCAGCTAAACCTAATACAGACCTTCAGGCATGGAAAACACCCTTCAGACCTTCCATGTCTTTGGCTTTCTTCTCACTGTCTTCAGCCTCTCTCCTTGATTTGAGAGGGAGAAAAATCCACTTGGCATTTGCAAATGGCTGTGATTCAATGCAGTGAAGGGTCTCTGCCGCCGCCAGCCTCGCTGAGCCTTGGGAACTCCTTGTGCCATAATGGAATCACATCTGCTGCCGAGTAGGGAGTCAGTGAAGGATGGATGAGTGGGGAGATGCTTTCTCAGGCAGCCTGGGCTCTACTTCTTCCCGAGTTTAACATCCATGTGCTGCACCATCTGGGTGTTGGCCCGGGCACCTGCCCCAGTTACAGCGGCTCTCGGGCAGGTGAGGGGGTGGAGCAGGGTGGCACAAGGACCTTTTTGCAGTGGATCAGCTGCTAGGGAGTGGAAGTCCTGATGCTTTTAGGCACTGCCTCGTGAAACCCAGTGTCACAAATGGATGCCCTGATTCCAGTGAGAGGCTACAGCAAGCTTGGGAAAGCCCAGAGAAGTGGATGTAAAGGCAAACAATGAATCTCATCATGGATTCATGGTAACAAGTGCCCACAGAAGTAGCACTCTTAACAAATTTCTCCAAGCTCTTAGAGCATCTTAGGAGGAGATCACTCTGTCACTTGCTTTATGAGTCTGTGGAGGATCCTACTGGGTAAGAAATGCACATATTTAAGTTTATGGGAAGCTAAACCTAACATTTAGTGCCCAGCTCTGTTCATACTTAGCTCTTTGCATTCTGAGGTACATTCCTGCCATATGGGGCATTCTGGCTGACCAAACCAAAATGGGTTCTGTAATTATTTAATTGCTATAGCACGATGATACCTATTATTAATATTATAAATAATAAACAATATGTCTTAAATTATAAACCCCAAAGAGCAAGTCAGACAGATGCATGGAGGGAAAAAAAAGAGCAATGTGAAAAATGCATCCCTCCAGTAAAGATGAAACAGCGGCACTGTAGGAGTCAGGGAAATGGAAATACTGGGAAAATAACGTTTTGGTCCCTGCCTTGTGCTGAATCTGCACAAACACACACCATATGAAATAGTCTCTGTCCTGAGGACTTAAAATTCATGGCTTAGGCTGAGGGAGAAAATTCCTTTATGATCTCTCTCTCTCTTGTGTCTCACTGAGGAAAGATCTTCAGGGGTAGAAAGAGCCAAGTCAGTGGATTTTATTGTCTCCAGCTGGATTTTCACCTCCATGCCCACCGAGAACAGCTCGCTCACTGAAAAGGTTCGCAGAGGGAGAGAGGGCAGGAGCTGCCAGAGAGAAGTACAGGAGCAGAGACCAACACAAGGGGAAGAGAGAGCAAGAAAAGAAAGAGACAGGACAAGGTCTCTGCTCATCTCTTTTCAAGGGACAATGGAAATGCTTTAGGGGGACAGAGCAGGAGAAGCCAAGCAAGGTAAGAGGCAGGGCTGGAAGTGATAAAGAAATGTTTCACTGCCAGTGAGGGTAACATTCAACTAATCTCTCCCTGCTGGCAGTGAGCCGAGCCTGGACCTGACATCTCCACAGGCAGGTCCTGTGTGGGCTCCCTGCCCCAGCCACCTCCCCAGCTCTCGCTTCCTCTCATGTCTGTGCAGAGCAAGAGAAGGGACAACATTTACTGTGTTTTATTTTTGTGTAAAAAAAGAGTGACTTGGATAGAAACCACTCAATATCTCTTAACCCTCCACCTCATCTCCTCTCCCAGAAAAACTTTTGTCTTTACTTTTTACTGCCTCCATCGAATGAGAAGCAGAGGTGCCCTCAGTGCTGGAGAGCCTGGTGTGGATCCCCATCCCTCTGCTCCCTGACCCTGCCCCTTCCTGCTCTGGAGGCACTGGCTCACATCTCCAGCAGCAAAGCCAAGGAAAGCACTTTAACACTGAGGATTTTCCCTGAGTACCTTGGGAGAGACTGGGAATTTTGGCAATGAGGAGAGAAAAAAAGAGGAGATGATAATAATAAGAGGAATAAGAATACCCAAGCACAGAACTCCACATGAATGAACTGCTCCAAGGTCACCTGGTAGATGGCATGGAGACAGGTGGGACAGATTTCCTCCCTGCTCCCTGTCCTCTAAGGAAAGATGCACTTTAATGTGCTGATTTCATTTGTGCCAACTTCTTTTAAGTGCAAAGCAAATGCAGAAACTCCAGAGATTTGCTGCTCTGCTAAAAAAAATTCTTTAGTAAATAATTAGCTTAAATCATGCATTTATGTATGTAAGTTTTGTGGTGTTTACAAATTAATAATAGTAACAGACCTTGGGTGGTAGGGTCGGGGTAGTGGGTTTACACCTCACCCCTGATTTCATCAAAAGTGTCCAGCAAAATATGCATTCTTTTATTCTAGGATGTTGGTGATGCCACAAGGAGAGAGAAGAAATAAATCTCACTGGGACAGTGTGGACAGGAGTGCCTGTTTTCTCTGGGAAGGATTGGAAGAAGAAGAAGAATAGAAGTGGATTGCTGCAGTACATTAATTGTACAAGAACTGCAAAATGGCTGAAAACAGAGGGATGGTATTTATAAAACCGTCTAGTTTTGAAAAGATCAAAGGCAGAGGTAGAGAAATAATCCATTGGATGTGTCTAATTGCAAAGCGTGTTTTGTAAAAATAAAATTAAAATTAAAAAAAAAAAAGAAAAAAGAAAAAAGAAATGCCCGGCTGTTTCCTTTGGCTTCTGCCTCTGCCCGGGGCTCGGTCCGCACGGCTGGGCAGGCGCTCCCCGGCAGCCGAGGCTGCAGCGCTCCCCGCACCGCCCTGCCCGCTGTGACAGCGCGGGTGTCCGCGGCAAGGACAAACCCGGGCCGTCTGCGGAGGAGAGAGCTGGGAGCAGGTCACCGGGCCACTGGCTGTGACACCCAGGGCTGTCACTGTGGGGAGACACCAGCCAGACCCAGCCAGGGCTGGATTTGAGGGAAAAAAAAACGAGTGCCCTTTGATGGGTGATGGGGAGAGGCCGCGTCCCCTCGAAAGCCAACCCCAAGTGCTCGATGGCTGCGTGGGCTCTGCAGTTCATCCTTCCCAAACTGCGCCCCATCTCCTTCCAAATCCATCTTACTGCTGTCCCCCACTGCCCCGGGAGCCAGGACAGGAGCCACTGTCTGGGGACAGCTCCGAGGGTTAGGGAGGGGACAGGGCAGGCAGGGCCAGGCAGCTTGGCTTCTCCCGCCCTGTCCCCCTAAAGCATTTCCATTGTCCCTTGAAAAGAGATGAGCAGAGACCTTGTCCTGTCTCTTTCTTTTCTTGCTCTCTCTTCCCCTTGCGTTGGTCTCTGCTCCTGTCCTGCTCTCTGGTAGGGTGGGACAGCCAGGGCAAGGCAGGCACAGGCAGGACAGGGTCACAAACAGGCAGCGCAGGGACAGGCAGAGCAAGGACAGGGCAGAGACAGGCAAGGCAGGGAGAGTAGAGACAGGCGCGGGGGAGGCTGAGTGGGGAACGGTGTCTCTGTGCCCTCCTTTTGGGCCAAGGACCGTGTCCGGGGCCGGCTGTGCCAGCGGAGCTGCAGAGACCCGCCCTGTGCCCGCGGAGGGCAGGGAGGGATGCCCGCAGCCCCTTGGCACCGCGGGGCCACGAGAACCCCCTGTGCCCACCCAGCACTGCTGTTCGCCAGCTGCAAAGGGGAGAAAGCGGCTTCCCTGGGTCCCCTCGAGGGTCGCCCCTCGGCCCTGGGGCTCCCGCGGCCGCCGCCCCCTCACCCCGGCGCAGAGCTGAGGCAGAGACTCAAAAGAGCAATTTCACAATCGCCTATTAAAATGAGGCTGGGCGGAATTGCATTTCCGCGTCCCTTTAATCCAATAAGTCAGAACTTCTTAACTGATTAATTACAAAATTAATGAGTAAAATGGCAGCGTTTGGGTGAGGCGGGATGGTGGGGGATTTTGTTATTTTTTAGTGTTGTGCTCTTCAAAAAGACTGATGGAAATAAAGTTACCTCAAAGCATCAGGGTACTTTGATGCCTATAATAGCAATTTAGTTATTGCATTAATAGATTTCCTCTTTATTTTTAACAAGGCATTGTTAAATATGGTCTTGTTTTGTCTGAAGGAGGAACATTGGAGTTTGCATTTCCCATTATACAAATTCTCCCCGTGCAAAGAACAATTTTGCATTATTTCTCTGCCTTAGATCTTGGCATTAATGTGAGATTATCAGCTCATTTCACTGGGGGAGCAAGACTGGCAAACCCCCAAACCCGAGTATCCCCCGGCGTCCCAGCACCCCTTCTGCAGCACCAGGGCTTGTGTTTCCACGCACACTTTTCCCTCTGGAAACTACAGCATCCAACTCGGCACAACCAACCCCCGAGATAACCCCCTCCACCCAGAATCCCGAACAGACATTGCTGACAGTGTTCCAGACAGCACCAAAGCAGCAGTTCAACACACACGAAATGTGTGTTTTCCCCCGCCTAAAACTCCGCTGGAGAAAATACGGAGGTGACGCTGCAGCAGCAGAGATGCGGGAGTTTTACTCTGTCGTAATCAACTGTGAGGTGCCTTCCCTTCGTTCAGCGATTGTCACGCTCGTCACAGAGCAATGCCAGGCTGAGATGTCTGCCGGGCTGGTACCCGCAGGTAGCTGCGCTGGCTTTTCCCCAGCGCGGCCCCAGCTCGGGATGCTGCGGCTCAGGGGCTGCTGCAGCGGCTCGGAGCAGTGCCGGGAGCCGCTGCCGGGCTGCTCACACGAGCTGAGAGTGTTTGGGAAGCTCTCTTGGATCAAACAGGGTCCTACCTCCAGTAGGGGCTCTCATTTTTAGGGCAAATACATAACGAGAGGTGAAACTTGAGGTGGGTGGCAGATCTTTTTTCCCTCTCTAAGTGCTTTTGGCAAATAAATGAAAGGGGAAAGGGGAAGACAGGGATGCTCAGTAAAGCACTGATGGGTATTTGTCCCCTCGGCAGTTGCTTGGAGAGTGCCATCAGGCACAGGAAAGTGCCCGTCCCCTTTACTGGGACCTTGGCTTCAGATGGGCTGATTCGGTAAGCGAGGTGGAAAACCCACAATGCCAATCCTGTTTTCCCCCCATTCCTTAGGGTAAAACAATCTCTCCAAAGCCCTCATAGCCAGGACCACACTCCTGGGGATGGCTCAGGATAAACACATTTTCCAAGAGCAAAAAAAACCCATCAGAAATTTGGTGTGTTTCCTTTTTTCCCTTTTCTTCCTAGAAAAAAGCTCTTCCCAAAGCCTACCTGGAAGCACTCCCTAATGTGAGGCTGCTCTCCCAGACACCGAGTATTGAAGATCCCTGCGGGAAGGGGTGTGGGGTTAGAGGGAGGGGGCACAGGGATGCTCCAGCCCCACTGAGTGGGGGCCTCCAGCTCAGCCTTGGCTCAGCCCCAGCTCAGTCACCACTCCCGAGCGGAGGAATGACCGAGCTGAAAGCGGTGCTCAACTTCTGCGGGGGAAGCCGAGGGAACAACACCAGAATTCACACATGGAATGGGGAAACAACACCTCTGCAGGCAAGACGTGTCCTTGTGCCTGGACAGATGGACAGCAGCACAGCCGGCCCGGCTCAGAGCCCGTGGGAGCTGTAGGGATTTTACAGACACATTCTGCAAAATATCTCTGTGAGGTAAATGTGTCCTGCAGGCTCTGAGTGAGCTGTGCAGGCTGTACAGACACGGCTGGGGGATGTGGAGAACGCAGGGTGTTACAGCATCAGCCTGGCCATACAGAGACAGGTGCCACCCCACCATATATGTGTTATATAAATATATAAATAAACCCCGGTGCACTCAGCATATCCATGAGGAAGGAGCTGTAAAGCTGCCCCAACACATAGGCAGTGTCACACGCATGGGAGAGGGGCTGTGGCTGTGCCCACCACCATGGGGCAATTTGTTCCTGTTTTCCCCACCCCGAGGCAAATCCGTGCTTGGCTCTGGGGTGCCCTGAGCAGATGGGGAACAGGGCAGAGGCACCAGGCCTGGGGGAGGAAAGGCTGTGCCAAAGGAGGAAGGGAGCCCTGGGCACCCCCGTCCTGCATCCCCCCCACCCAGGGTGAACATCACAGCTGGACTGAGAGGGGGGTGCAGGAGAAAGCAAAGCCAGCGGGATGGGGATGGGGGGGAAGGAATTGTGGGGGTCCTTGGTGGGGGGGGTGTGGGGCAGCATCAGCCAGGGATGTCTCCAGCCCTTGCACCCCCTTTCCTTCTGGGCCCATTCACAGCCAGACCAGCCTCCCACGGCCCTCAGTGCAGGCAGAGCCATCTCCCAACATTCTGCAGAAACCCCGATAAAGAAGTGGCAAGCAATATTTAAACACAGCACTGTAATTATTAATTCCCCCCACATCCCCCCCTGAAATGCGAGGGTTTAATTGGCTCCGAGATGAGGAAGCCACGAGCGGTGTTATAAAATGAACTGACCCCGCGAAATGATGCAACATCTGGAGGCAGGGCGGGCGGGGAGGCAGGAGCAGCTCTGCGGAGCATCCGTACGTGCAGCCTGCGCCGATGGGAAGGGCCCTGCGGAGCTGCATCCCAGCTCTGCCTCGGCAAACCCGTGCTAAGAAAGAGAAGCCCCTCGGAGCTTACCTGCCCGCAGCCAGGCGCGTCCCCTCGGCACCTGCAGAACGAGAGCTCTGTCCTTTCAAACAGCCCTAAAAAATTCTCCCTAAGTCCACCCGGGTGATTATTTTTTTAGAGCTAATCAAGGAAATAAAGTTAAAGAGGAGGAGAGTTCCTCTTGTTTGGGGTCTGATTTGGGAGAAGGAGGGGGTGGGGGGAGTTAAAGAGACCAGTTGCTGCCCACTGCTTTGACCAGTGAGGGATTCAACCCTTATTACCATTTTGTTTTTGTCCAGATTTGCAAGTAGGGCCCCCTGCATTCAAATCATCGCCCTCCATCCTTATTGTAAAGGACAGGCCTTAGTGGGCCCCCTTTGGATTGTCCTCCATTAACAATCCCTTCTTTTGTAGAGGTGTTTCTTTTTCTATTCACACACATCACTGATGGTACTTCAGGCCCAGCTCTTAAAGAAACTGTTTGCAAAATTATACCTTTCCACACACTACTCCACAAGGAAGCAGAGAACTGTAGTTAGGAAAACATTATTGAGGCTTGTAATTTAATTAAAAATGCTAAAGCTGGCAAAGGGGAAGGGAGAGAGGGGAAAAGAGCATAAGGGTGCAAAAGCAGGAACCAGGTTTATTTTCTTTTTGAGCTCTGCAGTCCCTGCACAGGCAGGGCTGGGTGTGTTGGGCAGTGCTCACACTCCTGCCCGTGCACACCCAGAGTGTGCCAGCCTGCACGGGGACAGGGGCTGCCCACGGCTCTCTGTGTGCCACGCTCCCGGGCCAGGCACAGATGAGGCAGCCAGACACCCTTGAGCAAATAATGTTTTTAAAATGTGAATGCAAGCTCGGACATGCGTGGACAGAGCCCGAGGGGCACGGCTGTGCAGCGGGCGCCTGCAGCTGCCGGGTGCTCGGGGCAAAGCCCTCGCCTGGCGTGGCTGGAGGGGGAGAGCTGCACATTGCACCCCGTCAGCCTCCTCCTGAAAAGCTCTTGCTCGAGGAGTTTAGGCTGAAAGAAAGCTGGAGGAGCTGCATCCCGCTCAGCATCCTCGCTCTCAGAAAGGCTCAGAAGCACGTCTGCAGCGAGGACACCCTTCCTTTGGTTATTGTTGTTATCCCCGTCGCCAACAGATCTGTAAATGTTCAAAGAACAACACGACTTTAAAAAAAAATCATAATAATTCAGCTGGCGAAGCAGGGCAGAGCCTGACCTCCGGCTCCATGGATGAGTGCTTCGCTGGGACCCCTGCTGAGCCAATGTGGACCTTCAACATCAACTCAGAAATTGGTGTGATTTGCCTGGGAAACCAGCAGTCATAGAGCAACTGGCCTTGACAAGATGAAGAGGAAATGTATAGAAGACGTTTAATGGGTCGCAAAAGGAGGAGGGGGGAGAAACTCAGCCTGGAGTGCTGCATTTTATATGTCTGGAGGGGCCCTTGTGCAGGAAGGGAAGGAGCAGGGCTGGGAGGGGATACTTTCCCAAGTTGGGCTTCATTTCCCAGCCATCAGAAGCCATCTGGGAATGCTCTGCCCTGCAAAAGGTTATTTCCCTGGCTGGGACTCAGGCCCGGGCTGGGCTTCCAATAAACCCGGTGATTTCTTTAATGTCAGTGAATAGCTGAAGGCAGCCTGGCTGGCGAGGCTTTGTACGTAGACGCACTGGGCTTGGATTATGCACGCCTAATCGCCTAATTTTCTTCGAGTGATCTGGATGCCGTACTCTTGAGCTGTGGAACATTTTATAAATAGCTGTGCTTGGAGTTAATATGATTTACTGGAGAAAGACCAGTTAAGCAATTCCCCACCTAAGTAGAGCAGTAATGAACAGGCTCTGGAGAAGACGCCTTCCCCACCGGCTCCAAGAGGAGGTGGGCAGGGAAGCAGGGATGAAGAGAGGTGATGTTTATTTGTGTGCGTGCACGGAGTGTCATTGATTTTTAATTGTATTAAAAGAATTGCAGTAGCCACAGGCTGCCTCTAGGACTGGACTTTTCCCTCAAATATGTGCAGCGAAGCTGTGGCCTCCCCCTCCTGCTAATGCTTGTGCTGCTGCAAAATCCCGCTGCCGGAGTGAGC
Source organism: Rhipidura dahli (assembly GCA_013399225.1). NCBI lineage: Eukaryota > Metazoa > Chordata > Aves > Passeriformes > Rhipiduridae > Rhipidura > Rhipidura dahli. The sequence continues at coordinate 626,258 of VXAC01010021.1, forward strand.
AGGGACAGCAGAGCCCTTCTCTGCTGCACATCTCTTCTCCTTCCTCTTCCCTTTTCCTTCCCTCATCCCTTTCTCCTTCCCTCATCCCTTTCTCCTTCCCTCATCCCTTTCTCCTTCCCTCTCAGCAGCCAAACCAAACCAGGAGGTCCATGTTTTGCCCTGTTCCCCATTCTGAGGAAACTCCATTGCCAGGGGTGCCAGCAGAGCCAGGCTGAGCCCTGAGGGACAGGAGCACCATTTGGCCTGTCCCCTCCACCAGGGAGGGGACAGGGGCTGCAGCCTCGGTCAGGAGAGTCAGCAGTGCCTGGAAACCCAGAGAAGCCTCCACTGAGCACAGTGATCCCCTGACACCACCACTGAAGACTTCAGCCAAAGCCACCAGGATTTCAGTGAGAACCCCAGTGGGGTCTCATGCAGGCGGGACCTCTCTCCTCCCCATTCCCAGGAAAAATGGGACAATGTCCTGGAGCTTGGGGGAGCATTGCTGGGATCAGGGGTGCTCCTTGGGGAAGAAGGGGGCGATAAGCAGGTTAGAGATGATAAAAACAACACTCTTCTCTTAGAAAATAAAAAAAGGAGAAATGCATAGGCTTCAACACCCTGGTGGTGCTGGTGTGGGGAAACTGTGTCCAAGGCTGTCCCTGGCTCTGTGCAGCAGCCAGCAGAGGCTGCAGATGGGGATAAAGTGACCAGGCTTGAGCTCTGCATCAGGGGCAGGGCAGGGGCAACATTTCAAGGGCGGAGATGGTGGCTCATTGGTCACATCTCACTTGAGGATTGGGAGACACCTCCCCCGTGGTGGGGCAGGAGAGGGTCCCCCACCCCTGCCAGGATGAGCCCCCCACCCCAGTTGTGCCACCTCCACAGGGAAGGAGCTGTGCACCTCATCACACCAGCACAGGGGTGACCCCCAGGCTTGGGGGAGCCTGAGGGATGTCAGACCCCACTCCCAAGCCCCCACAAGTGCAGCATCCACACCGCAGACACACAATGACCAGGACACCCCCATGC
>VXAC01010021.1:648878-683556 GCA_013399225.1 Rhipidura dahli
CCTGAAGTCTATATCACAGCCCGGCTTGTTTAAATCAAAAAAAAAAAAAAAAAAAGTACTAATGCTGGGTAACTATTCTCTTGAGGGTCCAGATGGAGCAGAGTTTTTCAGCTCTAGAATCACCACGGGAAGTGTTCTGATGTAACAATTGAAACTAACAGCAAGTGCTTTTATTGGATGACAACACTTACAAAATGCAGAATTGCTTCAATCAGTTAAAAAAAGGTATCAAGGCAGATTACTAACCAAAAGTTAGGGCTGGGAAACACAGCCAAGTGCTAGGAAAGAAACTGGTCAGAGCTTTACTGGAATTGGGAAGTTCTTTTCCCACCACAGTGACCCAAGGCTGTGCTGCTGCCTCCTGAAGGATACAGTACAACTTCCAGCCCTCTCTTCAGCTTCTCTACAGTACAAGGACAAAGGGAAGCACAAGTGACAGCCACTGCACGTGGATGCAGGTCCTCTGAGGAATGGGAAGAGTCAAAGCAGCTTAAACGTGCTCTGCAGAGTCCTGTGAAACCCTTCTGCACCCTTCAGGTGTGCTGAGAGCAAACATCTGAGTTATTCCATCAAACCACTTCTCAAGTTAAGATTTAATTGATGAGTCAGCATAAAGGGTGACTGGAACAGAGGAAGACAACTGAATGTAGGGAAAAAATGAAAATGACATCAAGCTTGCTAAATATGTATTGTTTATTAAGGCTTGTATTCTCCTAGAGGAAAAAGTTAAATCTGATGCTGTCCATTACTCCTTACAGGCAGTAACAGTCCAGAGACAGAGTTATACGTTCTAAATACAAGTCTAAATGATACAGATTAAACTTTATTTAAATTGGAGGTCCTTTTGGAGTAAATAGTATTCAGAAGATACTTGCTTTCTAATATAGTAAAAGATCCTCTACAATAAACACGTGCAGATTCAGTGTGCTAGAGCAGCGGACATGAGCACCATTTCCATGCTTAACTGGAACTCCAGTTGGTGACAGGTTCTCCGACGGTCCCCTCACTCCACAAAAACATGACAGCAAATTCAATTTCTTAAAACAGGTTTTTTTACTCATCCAACAGAAAAAAAAAATTAGACATACACACTGTCAATTTTAAACATCTGAGGCATAATCCATCATATTATCCATACTATTAGTTCCTACGTTAAAGCTCAGCATTATTGGTATAAAAACTTTAAATGGCATTAGGATTTGGGGGGGTAGGGTGGGAGAGAGTAATGAAGGGAAGGATTAAAAATGATCTGCAATTAACTAATAACACCTGAAAGCTGAAACAGGTTTAAACACATTGTTTAAAACCCCTGCAATGTCGATAGCATCACATTATTATTTAATTAAGCTACAAAAACCGTAAAGCAGAATTATGGCTGAGAGAAAGCATCTCGCTCACCCTCGGCAGGATATGGAATAAGAGATGCACACTGAAGCACTGGTTAACAGAATGTGAAAGGGAAATATTTTCCAGAGAAACAATTCCACTGACAATTTGATTTTCTACTAGACAGACCAACATGGCGCATCAGCAGTTTTAAAAGAGTAATTGTACAGATAAATAAAGAGGCAGCTGCACAAAGTGATCAGAAATTTAGGTTTTTTTCATTTCAAAATTCTGAAGTGCAGTATCTTAGGAGGGTTTTTTTAAATGACAAAAAAAAAAAAATCAATGCATGGTTTCTTACTTCTGCCAAGAAGAAAAAGGAGCTGGGAGGAGGATAAAGGAAGATTTGTCATGTATTCTCCATAATCTCTGTATCTGGCTAGGAACATAATTCGTGCCAAAATAAAGTCTTTGGGAAGCACTGACACTTTAGTATGCTCATGTATAGGTCCACATTAGGTTAATATAACTGTTTACCAACTTAAAAAAATAAAAACAGACACACCTTTATTAATGATTTCTACAGAATTTTACATAGAAAAAAGATACAAATTAATGCAGATCCACTTGGGCAAAAATAAACTACAATGTACTTAAAGATGCAACAACTTAATTTCCCCTGCACGAGAAGATATATTGGAGCTGAAAGCTTTAGTTTGTCCTGATGCCAGGATACAGCACCAGTTATACTTAATTTTGTTTCTCATAGTCGAATTTAGTATCAGTTCTAGTATATATACCAAACTGTATATGTTTATTCTTATTGTTTGTTTCGATTCTGACGTTCCTGCAAAGAGAAAAAAGTTAAGATTTTAGTCAAAGAAACAAGCAAAGAGTTTTTAGTAGTTTAACAGCACTAATGGGCTCCCAGATAATTATACACTTAAAACAATGCTGCTACATTTTGTAAATCTATTGTTCATACCCAACAAACCCAAGGACTTGATAACTTAATGTTTTTAAGTGCAGCCTCAAGTGGAACATCTGGATGAATACCTGCAGTCACTTCAAACCAACAGAAGCTGAAGGTCACAGAGAGAGAAAGGAATGAAATACCAAGACTCCTAAGGAGAAACAGGATCTGCAATATTCTACTTTCTGGATTATTTCAGCTACTGCAGTAGTAGCACAACCAATACACGAGCAGAAAGCAGATGGCAGATGAGTGAACTCCACAGAACTGGTCTAATTTTGAAGCACTCAAATGACTTTGGAGTTTTGTCACATTCAGTAAAAACAGGGATTTGAGCTGTCGAGAAGTCCTGTCCCTAATTCTTCTCTCAACTGCTCTGGGAAGCACTGGGAAATATTTGAGGGTAAGGGGAAAAAAATAGCTAGAAGAAGAGTTTTGTGCTTCTACATAAGTCTCATAAAACCCAGCACAGCTGGACTGAACAACCCAAGGGTGTCCAAAGTGCTCCAGCACAGCAGCTGGGAAGGTCTTTGAGCCTTTTTCCAAAGTTTCTGCTAATCACAAATACTGCAACCAGACAAAAGTCACCCAAAGGATACAGCCTTACAGGGGCTCAAATTCCTAAATTCCTTGTTTGGTCTGAGCAGTGCCCCAGCAGAACAGGGCACTTGTTCACTCTGTTTCAGGAGCCCCCCAAGTGCAGAACCTGCAGCAATAGCAGGACAAAACCAGGCTGCTGTGTCCTAAGGTACCATTGCACACTGAACAGAAAGGGCTCAGCCTTCCCATTTTTGCTGTTGTTTTGCCAGAACTGGCATGGAAAGACTGAACTCCGTACTTAAATGCATCAATATGGCACCAAATCTTATTCCAAGCAAGGAAATTGTGAACTAGCCCAAGCACCACCAAGAGCCAACTCCTGAACTAACTCCTTCAGATTCTGTTTTGTGGACTCATTCTGTATAAAGTTCATCTCAGAATTGTTTCTGCTGGGATGTAAAGCTTATTTGCAAGTATACCAACCATTATAAATGTAACAGATTGCATGTGTTGCTTCAGCTGGTCACAGCACAAAAACCAGATGAGATTTTTAAAAACCAAAAGTATTGATTTCTGCCTCCAGGCAGAATATTAGTATTTCGATTTTAATAATAAAATTATGTCAATGAAGTCCAGAATGAATTCTTAATCTGTGATTTAAAACAGAAGTAAAAGACAGCAAAGTTGTTTTACCAAATCAACAAAACAGGTGGTGTAAAGTGGTAGAATTTATCATAAAAATCTATATTCTGCCTGTCTTTTAACTCTTGACTATGATGGATTATCAGTGAAAGCCATTTCTTAATGGCAGTGTCAGAACATTAAGTGTTGTTCTTGATAAAAAGAGATTATGTCTGCCTGACATTTCAAACAAAAGGTAGTTAGAAAGTATCTAGAACTGAATCATATCAACTCCATTTTCAAGCTTCAAAAAAAAGTAGTTGTTTCATCCTGTTTCCCACTTCCCTTTCCAACATCCCCTTTATTGCCCTACCATGTTCATGAGCTGATTCTGTCCCATTGCCACCTCATGTAACTTATTTGTAGTTTTCTGTGTAGTCATCTACTGATCTTCCTAATTCCACTTTCTTTAGAAATGGAAGGCTTTATTCTCATGGACTAGCCCCACATAACCACAGGCAGACTACCACCTGAGACCTCCATCTGAAGCACTCATGGCATTCAGAAACTCAGCTCAGACTCTGTAATCCAGTAAAACATGCTCTTTACTGAGCAAGTTCCCAGGCAGTTCCTCCTACCTTGCTTTTTGCTTTCTCTCTTGGGGGCTGATCTGAATCTTCCTCTTTACAAATGTCTGAAACCACATAAAGTGATGCAGCAATTCTTCGTGCTCTAGAGCATGGCTGCTTTTTAGAAGCTCTAACTCAAATTCTCTTCCTTACTGCTACTTAGCACTACTGCAAGCAAGAACAAACATTTGTAAGCAACTAACAAAGCTGTGCTCATTCTGGGTTCTGAAGATCCGGAGCCTTCAGTTTCTCTCCTCCAGTGGAATACTCTTGATATCTCACAGGAGAGCTCCAGCTGCACACTTCTCCTTCATGACACTAATCTGTATGGTCTTCAGCACAGGGAAAATGGGTTTCCACAAAATTTGCAGAGATTTCCATCTTGAAGACACTCATCCCTGTCAAACTTCTTTTCTCTTCACCTCAGGCTAAAGTAGCTTCAGCTTTCCTACTAAACTTTGTTAAAGTCAGTGGGATCAAAGCATTTATGTTCAGACAAAAAAATATAAATTTTTTTTCTCTCAGGAACACAGTACTACTCTTAAAATATGTTTTTTAACTACAGTTTTGGAGGAAGGACAATATTCCATCCTTTGAAGTTCTGTGAGTGTGTTCACAGAAAGCTCATCACTGAAAGGAATCACACAGTGCTAGGAGAAAACTGGTATTTCCAGGTGCCAACATGCACCAGCCAACACTTTCCAGTATTTAATCACCTAAAGCAGAACTGGTAATCTGGTGATTCAGGAGCTTTCTGAGGCTGTGCAGCTCTGCCAACACAACACCAAGGTGCAGACCTTGGAAGAGCTGAGTGCCTTGCTTGGATCAGGGGTGACAGCACAGCCCACTACAGGAACTGGGACCATCTGCTTTGGTGCAGATCTGGGAACATGAGCTACTGACAGCTCATCTGTCACCTGTGAACTACCAAGATCTGCAACAAGTTTATTATCTTTACAAGCTTTTAAACTTTGGAAGACAACTTTGTTAAGACTCTGAGGGCATGCTTTAGGTAATATTAATAACTAATGCCACATCATACTCAATTTTCTTTTAAAAGAAACTCTCTAACACATCACAACATTTTACAGTTTTTCAGAGCGTGATCTTTGATGACAGAAGTAGCTCTTTGTGGGCACTGTAGCAGCTCTGGAACTGGCTGAAAAGGGCTGTGAGGGTCAGCTGAGAATTCATGCCACTCACTGTTTTGCTATTTCATTCCAGAAATACCCAATACCCTTCCATTACTCCTCTACCATGTTCTGGGTCACCAAACTGGGCTCAAGTATTTCAGTGTGGCAAATCAAAAGCTGGACTTATATCCCAGCATGACCAAATCCTCTCTCAGTTCTGGAGGGATACCTTCTTTCAGCAATGCTGCAGCAGTGATGAATCTTTGGCATTTGAACGAATTTCATCCAGCACTGCACCTGCCAAAGCCTCACTGGATGATTTGGCACTGACACAGAGGCTCCTACATCAGTTAAACTCAGCAGCACACGCTGGAGATGGATCTGCACACAGCAGCCATGGAAATGCTGGTTAGCAATAAACTGGAACCATCTGAAGAGCTGAAATGCCAGTGGCGTGCCCTGCATAGATTACATTATTATTCTCTACTAAATATTTGTGTATAAATGAAATTGCATCATTCAAGCTCTCCTTGTACAGCTTTTTAAGAATTTTGTTCTTGTAATTGCAATAGCAGTGAAATGGAAGCACAGAATTTCAACAATTTTACAGCTAAACAAGAGTATAATGAGTTAAACCCAGCAATCTGAAAACCAGTTAGGATGGCACATATACAAACAACTATCTGAAAATGTCAATTAGGTTGTAAGATAGTTTAACTGACTACAAGATTCTTCAAAAATTACTGCCATTCATAGGAAGATTAACTTTGTTAACAGAAAGGTTTGAACTTCAACAGCACAAACTTCTTAACAATAAGAACTTTAAATGTGTGTATAAAAAACCCGACTCTTCTAGTAATCAGCTGGAGTTCTAAAATTCATTTTGTCAATGAAGGGGAAGAATAGTGACTTTCCAAGCAAGTTTTATAGAGTGCAACCTGACAAGCAGCATCTTATTTTTCATTCTTAACTGCTGCTCTGCTTTACCTCTCTGGCACTGTTATCTTCCTTGGGATACTCTGTGTCCCATTTTCTAAGCTATTCAGAGGAATCTAAGAAATATTAAATTAGACTTCACAGTTTATTTTGTGAATGTGTAATACACACCAGAGCCTCCCGTTTTAAATGAGGAAGGAAAACGCATTATTTTGAAAAACTGATCTTGTTATAAATAAAACAGTGACCTGGGTAAGAATGTTTTTGAGCAGATAGAGGGAATTAGTTGTGTTTATTAAATCAACCCAAAATGAGTTCAGCTCAGTAGCTGAACACCAGCCCTTTGAGATCCTACAAAGCACAGGAATTCTGGTGTTTGTGCCACCATTAGGATCTTCCTCAGGCCAGTGAGTTATCTGTGCAAGAGTAGATCTGTTATCACTTTCCCTGTGCTCTCACTCCTGAAACACCCACAGTTCTCCCCTCCAGCCTTGGCAGCAGAGCACAGGGAGACAGAATTAAAAACCCAAAACAAGCACACCCCCGTACACCACAAACACTGGACAGAGGAACCCAGCCTGCCTCACTTTATCAAGATTCTCTCCTACATAAGGGAACACCTCTCCAAGATACAGGTTGCATTAAATATTTAATTGCTAATTACCTACAGAAGGAATGAAGTGTTCAAGTAAAGGCCTTTAGGTTTTACCTTGTGGAACACCACAGGGAGTACACAAGAAAAACTTCCAATTTTAAGCTGTCCTTCCCTGCTGTGCTGAGGTCAGCTATGCACATCTATCATGGCCAGGAGAAGTTCAGCCACGAAGTTTTAAAGACACTGAACTCCTTTTCTCACATTATTTAGCGGTGCATTCTATGAAGATAGTTTAAAGCAATTTTAGCTACACTTTTAAATGGCAATAAAAACTTCAAAATGGCAATTTTAAAATTTAAGCTGCAGGAACATGCATTAAGTCTTTGCTTTAAAAACATGTTAAAACAAGCGTGAGCTACACTAAACTAAACCAGTCTGTCAAACAAATGCTGTATTTGCAGTGCTACTTAAAAAAGGTCTAGGAAACTATCAACACCAAACAAATTTTAAGTGTTACTTCAGTAGCAACTACACATCCTGACACCTATTATTTTGTCAGGTTATTACTTCTAGACTGACTAATAGAGAAAGGCATTCTTGAAACTGAGGTTGTGGGACAGAGAGGGACAGAGATCCCTTGCGATACACTTAGAGCCATCAAAGTGTATGGAAATTTTTACTACACACTCCCAGTTACTGCCCAGACTTCTCTCACTACATCTTCACTTAAAACTTCAAAAATTAGTAGACAGATTAAACCTGGGAACTGAAAACCTTTATTTATCCAAATAATACATGTGACTTCAGCAGCATAAATGCACTCTTTCTAGCACTATTCCAGCAATACTATGCAACTCTTCCAGAGAGATAAACTGAATAAACAAAATCAGGTTTCTTATTCTTAAAGGTGATGTACAAATTTCAAATACCAATACAGGTATCAATTTTGATAGCCCCAGTTCCAGTCAAACAGTGCTAAAACACCTCATATTTAAGGCAAAAAACTTAAGTGACAATCACTGGCAGAACCCAATTCTGAAACAGAAACTATTTTCTATTAACCATTTTAAGATTAAAAAAAAAAAAAAATTCAAACTCCAATAAACTGGACATAAAGTCCTTTACCTGTATTACTGCTTAGCTTTCTGCTTTGAAACTCATTGACTCGTGAAACTTTCACAGACAAATATGCATCAGATTTGTGTTGTTAAACACACAAGAAAACCATCAAGTTGAGATGTATTAAAAACATTTTGAATTCCTACTTACATTTTTCCACCATAGCAGCCTTCACATTTCATTTTCCCCATATCTGTGTATAAAATAAATTTTTTAATAAGTTTACCTTCCGCACCACCTCCTCCTCTTCCTGGCGCTTTTCATAATGAGAAAAGTCATCAAAGATGGAGGTCGTGTGCTTGTAAGTAGCAATAATTTTAAGCACTTGTTTTGCTTTTTCTAAGGGCACCTCCTGTGTATCACGGGAGTTTGTAACGGGTTTGTTGTCATTGTTCTCCAGCCTGATGTGTCTCAGTTGGTTGTTGGGCACATCCTTCACAAAGATCCACTTGACATCAAATTTCCCCTTCCACTTGTCCTGAGACCAGACACCTGCACTGGTGCCATAGTCCACAGGTGATTTCATCTCTGCTACTCCACAGAAGTGTCCACTGCCATTGACACTGAACAGCAAGTACACCGGGCCCTTGCTGTTCATGGAGCGAAAAGCGCTGTCCAGGCGTTTGTTGCCGTGTTCCGTACTACACCAAATAGAATATTTAATGGAACGATGAATATCATCCTCGGAATAGCTCTTTATTATGAACACACGTCCATTTTTAAGGTTCCATTCGAAATCTTTAGGGTTATAGCTGTGAGCAGCTTTCAGTTTTTCAAGGACAGGATGGGACTCACCGCTCGGAACGGGGTTGGGCTGGGTGCTGCCAGCTGAGTTGGTGTCGTTCCCAGTTCCTCCACTTTGGCCAAAAGCTGCATTTCTGTTGCGAGGAGCTACCCAGCGATTTTGGGGTGGCTGCTGAGGGGTCTGATACTGTGGCTGAGTCAATGGAGGAGGCTGAGCTGGAACAGGCTGAACAATTGGTTGCTGTGGCTGTGGAACGGACTGAGGAGAAGGTATCTGTTGGGGGGCAGGAACTTTTGCCACAGGACCCTTATTGTCCCAAGTACCGATGTCCATGTTATGCTTTATAGGGGGAGGAGGCAAAGCTCCTCCGATTACAGGTCCGGTTTTTGTTTTCATTTTAGGCTGTGGTTTTGCAGGCTTGCTGGCAATAGCAGCCCAAGAGGTTGGTTTAGATACTGGCAAGTTTACATTAGATCCACCATTCCCAGAGAGGGCACCTGTCATCCCAGCACTGTTAACAACAGAACCTACTGTTTTCACCGCAGAAGTTGTAACATCTCCACCAATCTTAAGTCCGACCATTCCCTGTTCAATACTGTTCATTCCAGGAGCTTTATTTAATGTATCATTATGAAATCCTGTTTGTCCATCCACAATGGTACCCCCCAGGGAACTGGGTGGGTAGCTGTAACTGCTCCCATATGCTGAGCTTTGAGTCTGCTGTCCTTGGGATCCGCTTGTTCCCCAAGCTGAGAAGGCAGGATTTTCAGGGAAAAAGTTAAACCGGTGTTGATAGATATTATTTCCCAGACCCCCAGGCTGTCCAAAAACAGCATCGTGCATAAAATGATGATCCCCATTACTGAGCTGTCCATAGGTGGTGAGATAAGGGATAGGAGGATCTCCTCCTGTAGACCATGGTGCTTCACTGAGAGAATAGGGGAACCCAATAGATGGTGGATAATAACTGGACAGATAAGGATCAGTCATTGATGGATAGCTACTGTTCTGTTAAAGAGAAAAAAAAAAGTCACCAGATGAATAAACCCTTCATTTATAAATAGGCACAACACCAAATAGAAAAGAACACTAGAGACAAGGTAATGTAATTTCTAATGACAGATCTCAGTTCACACTCCAAGAAGGATTCAGGGCAAAAATGAAGTATCCGGGCATTTATAATACCCCCAGAATAGGGACTCACACTGAGGTTAGTATCTGAGATTTTGAAACCATGTAATCTTACATTACTAAGGTTATTTAGTAGCCAACACCCCAAATTATTTCAAGGAACATACCTAACTATATTTTGTAGCTCACAGAACTAAGGATATTTAGCACTTCTAGAAAGCTACATGGAGAAGCTTTAGACTATAAATTACCTTAATATGACAATACACATAACATACTATTACAATCCTCATTAGGGAGTTGTTTTGAGGGGCCAACAGTCTCCAACAAAAAGCCACACTTCAAGCAGTAGAACGTACACAGGTCACCTCTAACAGACATGCCAAATTTGCCACAGGTAAGAGATACAAACTGAAATTACAGGGCCTGGTGCACCAGAGCCAAGTCCATGCCAAGATGGCACAGGCCATTCAAAATCTTGGAGAAAGACCCTTTCCAGCCTTTGACGTCAGTCTTGTCTCCTCTCAGTAGTAAAGTTACAACTGTGCAGGAGTGTTTCTGACTGTCCTTCCAAACAGGACATGTCTCCCACTCATGAAATAAGAGACCAAACATTTACAAACCAGCAGACCCCCTCTGAAGTTTCCTCCCTTTCAACTGTTTCTTAGACCAAGCTGAGAAGCTTTTCCTCTCACTAACAGTTCTGCTGGCACCTGATTTTGAAGCACTCCATTTGATTCTTATACTCAACAATGCAAAAGAACAAACCCAGGATATTCTAAAGTAGGTTTTATTCCTCTTCAAATCAACTTCAAGCACATATATTGGAGACCTTCCAAAGTGACACTCCAACTGTAATTACCAGAGAGGGGGTGGGAAGGTCAACATCTCCTGTTAATGAGTCAAACAGTAGCTCGCCTTTCCTTACTCATAAAGGCTATTTTAAGAAGAGGAACTCTTCTTTCAAACTGCTAGATTTCAAACTTGGAAAGAAAAATGTATCTGCAAAATTAGAAAAACTGCACCATAACTTCAGTCATTTTTCCAAAATTCTGATTATTTCTCAGCTTTCTAAAAAACAAAAAGTAAAATCCCCTAAAATAAGCCTAATGTTCAACTGATACAGAATCATTTTTACAGCTCATTTTTCAATGATTTCTTTTCCGTGACACCCTAAAGCCAGAGTAATTCAATATCCTTATGTTTCATACGCAGAATGATACCCCAATATGCCTCAGACTTCCAAACAGCACTGCAAACACTTCTGAGATTTAAACAGCCTAAATCCAATGTTACTGATTCAAAAGAAATTATCTCTGCCACTGTTCAAGCTGCCTTCATTTATACACAGATTTCATCACTAACAAGAGGTACAGAAATCACCTTACTATGAGATGATTCTCTAAAACACCCTGAATTTTCTGAGTCTCCTAAGCTAAAGTAACCACTATTTAGCATGAAAACCCATTTTTATGAAATACTTTACTTTGACATTGCTGTGTGTAATATTTTAAAGTGTTAATTTAAGAAAAAAATTAAAAACAAAAGCAGGTGAAAGGGAGGAGATGTAAGTAGTTCTCTGGGACACTTATGTTCATATATTCTACAAATTTAGAATGTAAGACCGAAAAGAGTAAGCCTAAAGAAAAGCAAGTGTTTTGTCCCAGAAATATTTATGCTGGAGGATTTCAGACAATTCCTGCAGCTGTCATCTCCTCACACAGCCTGTAAAGTCTCCACAAGGATTCTAACAAGATTAAAGGAAAGTTTCAGCAGCCATTCTTACCAAACGTTCAATCTATTTTGACTGGCTTTATGCCAGGGTGTGTAAAAGAAACCCTGACCGAAGTTCTTCCCTGCAACATCAGAACATTTATTTCAATAAACTTATCCTTGACCTTTCTGCACCCTTCTGTATCTTTTTATTAAAAAAAAAAAAAACCAAACCGAAACCACCCAACCCAACCATTCTGGTAATTAGGAAAGAATCTCCTTTCCCCAAAATATGCCACTTGCTGGTGATTCCCTGTTCCAAAGGAATCATCTCTTGGTACTGAACGACTTCACAGGAGGATGCTTTTCTTGTTGAGTGTAAATTTTTATATGAAGGGTACTTGACTCAGTTCCCTTTGCTCTTAAAAGTGCTTTTAGTGTGCTTTACAATGAAAAGCTCTCATATCTCTGCATTAACTACAGCTCCTTGGACACCAGAACTTTTATGATAAGAAAAGAAGGTACTACTCAAGCTCAGTTTTCAATAGAAAGATGGAAGGCAATCATATTTTATTTAATTTTATAGCATGCTCATCCTCATTATAAACACTAATTAGTATTTTAAAATGATGAAATTAACACAATATTACTACCCTAGATTTGATTTTTGACATCAAATATATTGTTGTGTCAGCTGGGGCTTTAATTTCCCAAGTTTTTAAAAACATCCAGTTGGTTTCAAAGTTTTTTTTTAAGTCATCTGTACTTTACAGTAATTTTCAAGGGGTGAATAAGTCTGACTGGATAACTGGATAATAAGGCTTTGTTCAGCAACATGACTGTCTTCAGTACAAAATCTCAACAGTCCTAATTAATGCTACTGTCACTTTCCACTTAAAATTGTAAGAGGACCTACACAATTGTTTCTTGTGCCATGCCAGTTTTTCACTGCAGCATAAATAAATTGGTCAATGGAGCTACACTTTCATAAAGAAAACTTTTATTATAATTATGGAATTTCCAACAGCCATAGCAATTTTTCTATTTAATGCTAATAATTGGGCTTGTTGACAGCAAAGACGAATTTCCTAGCATTAAATTATAATAGATGGGTCTATTTTTCCTATGTGAACATTCAGTACATTCCACATTAAAAAACACAGCTTGGTTTTAGGTAATTAAAAATTACATACAAATGTGATGAAACACAATTTAAAAAAATCAGAGGGAGGTGAAAACCTCATTTTCTTTTATAATTAATTTTGTATTACAAATTAAGATTTTACTTCCTTTTTTCCCCGCTAAGGCTTTTCTACCTTCCACAGCACATTAACTCCAGAAGAAGGAATGCTTTCCATTAAATTACTGTAAGTCTGGAGAATATGTCTATGCTGCAAGCAAGCTCAGTGATGTCATCAATATTAACAATGGCATTTGACAGCTTCAGGCTGAATTATAAATTTCCTTTTTAAAATGTAACACTTATCCTCCCCATCATGTACCTCTGGTAAGTGTTTCTCTCTGAAATAGTGCTTCATACTTGTGAACTTTTTGCTTCTTCAGTTTCTAAACATTTTGCTCCTTCTAGAGATTTGAACAGGAAGTGAAAAATTACTTCAGAGTATACTTCCAATTCTAACGGTATTTTGGTCAGGGATGTTGATTTAATGTGCATTATAATGAGAGTTTACATTACAGTACCTTACTCTTAAGTAACACATCTTTAATTCTTAAGATATATCAGAGGACATGGAAGAACACCATTTGAAGTGTAAAAAATAGAACAACTCTACAAACTACCTAGAGGGCATCCAACTCAAATCACAACTACATTAATTTATAGGATTATATAAATAATAGAAACCAGGAGAGTCCAAAAGAAGAATTTTTAGACTCCTACAAACAACTAATCTATCAAAGACCTCTAAGATCAGTTTGTCACAGTCCAGCCACATCAGTAACCTGCAAGGGGAGGAGGAATCGGCTCCAACTCCTCAGAGCATTAACTTCATTTTCACTTGTGGCCATCTGGAGATGCAGAATAATATTAGCTTTGGGAACACAAATGCTGGTTGTATCACCAAATAACACAATATGCTGTCATTTCTTTTTCCATTTCTATTTAAGGCATTTTCTCCCTCCACACAATCCTATGAATGGAATGCCAACAGCATGCCTAAGGAAAAAAAAAAACTAAGTTAAAAATACACACTAACCTGATTTGACTGCCCAGAAAGGTAAGGTTCAAAATCGTTGTCATGAACTGTGTCCTTCTGATGTAACGAACCATTTTGTACTACAAGAAAAGGGTTACAGCACATTATAACACCAGCAGCAGCATGGCAGGAAGGAGTTCCACCCTATGCTACTATAGGAAAACCCATATTTTTTCTTCAAACCAGGAAGACTCATAAAAAGACCAAGGGATGATATTTCCCCCCCACCAGGTGGTTTCTCTTTATATTGCTGCTTACAAAACAAAGTTTGAGTAAATTAAAAAAAATCGTAATTAAAAATTCTACAGCTGAGAGTGAGTAAACAACTCATGTGAATTAACTCCAAACAAAAAATAATTATTGAGAACAATTTTGTGAAAAAAGATTGGGAAACAACATCTATTGTTCTGCCCCATAATTAGAACACTCCAACTCACAGTTCTCCCAGCGTGTGTTATTCACTGCTTAAGCTGGCTAAAATAAGATGAGGTGAGGTTACATTTAGTTATGAAGTGATGACTGCTAAGTGCTTTGGTATCCTGATATTTTCAGGAAAACTTAAGTTTCAATGTTCTCATCTGTAAAATAAAGATATCTCCCATAAAGTCCTGCTTCAGCATAAAAGAATGTCTGATAAGCATTCAAAACCCATTACTGAATGAGACACAAACCCAAAACGGGTATTAGGTCTCTTCAAATAATTTCCTGTTTGCTTTAAATTTAAAAAAACAAGGTCAAACACATGGTGTGATAGTTGCTGTATTTACCTATCTCATAGAACAGCTGAACTAAACAAAACACAACACTAAATAACGTGTTTTACAAACAAGCTTGGGAATTTAGCAGAATATTTCTGCAAAGTTTGTCAGGGGGAGTAGAGCTGAAAGAGTGTTTACAAACACAGGGAATCTGTTTCTTCAGCTAGAAGGAGCTAGACTTTCAAGGCAGGTTAAGATCTATTAAAATGCATTTATGAGTTGAATATTGTTAGTTTCTAAGCCTTAACAGTTACACACTTGTTAGCAATCACAGTGAGAATGAAGCTATTTTTTTAGATGACTTGTTATTAAAGTTAGCGCCAAATAAAGCAGAAGAGTTATAAAAAAGCCTATAATCTCATCAGAAGTTAGCTACCTTTTATTTAAAGTTCCTTGTATTATTAAGTTTGTAGACTCATGTAAATATCTCAGCCAACAGCAGAGCAGCAACAGCTGCATTTACAGAGTATGCAAGAGTAGGTCTAGAGTGTGTATATATATTGTACAGGGATATCCTTGTGACTTTATGTAGCAACTTGCTTCATCTTAAACGAGGAGAATTATTTAGTACAAACACACAAGTCCTTCCCACTGCAAATCCAGCAGCATTAAGCGGGATGCAGGCAAGCTCGGATGAATGGCAGTCGTTGTTATTTTTGAAACAAAGCACACATTCCCTCATTCCCAGATGTTTTCCATACAGAGTAAGAGCGATACATTTCTGCTCACCTACAGCTACCTATGTAATTGATCTGTTACAGTAACAATTTAAGCGACCACATCTCAGCACGATTCTCACCTTTATTATCCTGTCCTTTCGGTCTCTGGGAAGCCACAGCACGTGATTTAGAGAAAAAAAAAGAAAAGGGAAATAAAAAAGTTAATTTTAGAAAAACGCTCATATTGTCATAGTCACTGCAAATCCCACAGATTCTGAGGACGGAAAAGAGACTCAAAAGAAACGCCAGCGGCATCTCAAGGTTTGTTTGGACCTGGGTTGGAGCAGCGTGTTCCACGTATAACTCGGCACCGGCCTTCCTGAGAAATGGCCCCGGCTCCAGGGAGGAGGCGGGAACGTGCTGTGCCCACGGGGGAAGTTAAGGAGAACGATGGAGGTCTAAAGCAGCCGAGAGGGAGAAGAAAGCCTCGCGGGGCCTGCCAGCCNGCGCTGAGGGGCTGAGGGGCTGATGGCGGATCGGGCACCGGCACCGCCCCGCCGCCCGGCCATGGGCCCTCGGGCTGCTCAGCCGGGGCAGCGGGAGGCTGAGGGACACGCCATCGCTGTGTGCGGCGTCCTCGGGAGGAAAGGAACAGGAACGCGCTGCCCAGGGATGTGGTCGTAGCACCGAGCCTGGCGGAGCTTAAGATGTGTTTGGATAACGGCACGTGGAGGGATTGCTGGTGTGTTGTGCAGGGCCAGGAGTTGAATTAGGTGGTCCTTGCGGGTCTCTTCCAACTCGGAATATTCTTTGGTTCTGTCCGTTCTCTGTTCCTCCCTCAGCCTTTCCAAAGACTCCTTGCCCACAGACAGCTGTGCAAGTTGTCAGGATCAGTGAATCACTGAGACAGAGTCACAGAACTTCCGAGTTGGAAGGGACCCAGGATCACAGAATCAGTTCGGTTGGAAAAGACCTCTGAGATCATCGAATCTAACCTGTGACCCAGCAGCCCTGGTCAGCTACACCAGGGNCCTGAGGGTCAACGCTTGTGGCAGACATAATTCATGCACAGGGCCGCCGTGGTTCAGCAGAGAGCGCCGGGGGACGAGGCAGGGCCGCTCGGCGCGGCGCGGAGCTCCGGGGCCTGGCGGAGGGGCGGCGGCGGCGCCTCCTCTCCCCTCAGGCGGCGGCCGGGCGGGGAAGGGGCCGGGGCCGAGGGGGAGGGAAAGGGGCCGCCTGGCGCCTCCTCGGGGNCGGATCGGGCACCGGCACCGCCCCGCCGCCCGGCCATGGGCCCTCGGGCTGCTCAGCCGGGGCAGCGGGAGGCTGAGGGACACGCCATCGCTGTGTGCGGCGTCCTCGGGAGGAAAGGAACAGGAACGCGCTGCCCAGGGATGTGGTCGTAGCACCGAGCCTGGCGGAGCTTAAGATGTGTTTGGATAACGGCACGTGGAGGGATTGCTGGTGTGTTGTGCAGGGCCAGGAGTTGAATTAGGTGGTCCTTGCGGGTCTCTTCCAACTCGGAATATTCTTTGGTTCTGTCCGTTCTCTGTTCCTCCCTCAGCCTTTCCAAAGACTCCTTGCCCACAGACAGCTGTGCAAGTTGTCAGGATCAGTGAATCACTGAGACAGAGTCACAGAACTTCCGAGTTGGAAGGGACCCAGGATCACAGAATCAGTTCGGTTGGAAAAGACCTCTGAGATCATCGAATCTAACCTGTGACCCAGCAGCCCTGGTCAGCTACACCAGGGCACTGAGTGCCGTGGGCAGTCTTTCCTTAGAATCATAGAATCAGCTGGGTTGGAAAAGAGGTCAGTTAATTCATTTTTTTCCCTTCAAGCTATTTAGCCGAATCTGGGTGGAATTGTGGGTCCCTTAGCCCAGTTTACACTGGTTTCAACAGGCCCAAGGTGTAAGTTCCACAAGATACAAAGGTTTGTAACATCTCCGTGCTTAGTTTTGGGGGTAGAAGTGGCAAAGTTTGGTCCTTGTGAAATACACTAAACAACACAATCATGCTTTCCTTTAGACACAATTAAAACCAGAGTCTTCCCTGTGTTCACATCTGGAACTTTGAGTTTGTACTTACCATTCTAATAAAAGATCTGAAATGAAGAGCCCACTTTTGTTCTTCTTCTGATCAGACGTAAAGAAGAGAGAGTGCCTGGAGATGCTTTGTGTTCTCTGTTTGACTGAGGTAGCAAGTAATAATCAGTATTTTCCTAGAATCCCAGAATGGTTTGGTTTGGAAGAGACCTCAGAGAGTATCTTGCTCCCATCCCTGCCATGGGCAGGGACGCCTCCCACTACACCAGGTTGCTCCAAGCCCTATCCAACCCGGCCTGCTCTAATTCTGTTTGTCTCTAGTGTAGTTATGGAGCAAGTCAGTAAATCTCTGCTCTGGGCAGTCCCTGAACAAGCTCGAAAGGCCATCCAAAGCACAGAGCTTCAAGAAAACAGGATGAAAGAAGTGATCAGCATGGCTGGAGACAGGAACATGTGTGTGCAAGGAGAAGGGATAGGCTGCATGCCTGGGTGATGGGCACTGCTCCGAAGTCCATGTGATTGTGTATGTTCACATCTCGATATAGAAACGATGTGACTGTGAATCATCCTCGCCAGGAGAGCACGTGGGCAGAACGTTAGAGCTCTCTTTGCTTCAGCATCCCAAAGCACAGGGGGCTGCTCTCAGGCTGTACCTGGTAGATCAGACCCAAAGGCAGCAGGTCACGTATATACATGCATGTACACATCTAGGTCTTTGTGGGAATATTTTTTTTTTGTCTTTTGCATTTGGAAAATGTGCTTTTTTTTTTTAAGAGTGATCTTGTCTATCTGTTGAGAAGTGCATAATCTTTTAGAAATAAAACCAGTAAGATGAAAGGTCCCAGTGGAAGGATATGGGTGATACTCATATTTATACATGTATTATATAACATAGGATACTCTTGGAGTGTAACACTGTAACCCAGGGGGTGACACGGGGTTTGTTTTGTCTTAGTTGAAACAAATGTGTTCTAGTTTAAGAAAAAGTTGTATTTCTCTTATTCTTCCCTTGCTAACACTCTCTGAAATCTCAGAGGAGTTCATGTGTAAGCTACAGAATACTTTTGTTGGTGTTCTTTTTTTTTTTTTTTTAAATTTAGATTTTACAGGAATTTTATGCAGCGCTCTCTGTTATGAGCAGGGAAGAAAATCAAATATTACCGTGACGGAATCATCTCCCTCCTGCACCCCACACCCCTGTGGAATGTTCCCAAACCGAGGATCCAGCGTTCACTTCCATCACTTTAGGGTGAAAAATAAAAGCAGACACACAGAGAAATTGTGTCTGTTCTTCTCTCCTGTTTCTCATGTCACTGACACATTGTTTGTGAAAACATGAGGAGGGAAATCATATGCAGTGAGTGTGGCCTGTGAACAGATCCCATCTGACATGAGCATCACACATGCTGTTCCCTGCAAGACAACTTCCCTGGAAAGCTGTGGCAAGGAGCTCGTCGGAGCAACGACTGAGCACAGGGACTCTCCCCTGTCTCCCTGTTGATCTTCATCCTTAGCAACTCCTCCTTGCTGCTCTCGTGTGGTTTCCTTTAAATTGTAAGCTCGGTCTGGTTACTTTGTTGTGCATTTTCCCTTCAGCTCTCCGCAGTGACTTCGGGTCGCTCTGTTGTCTTTCTTCCTTGTCTTTCAATTTTGCTATTGATTATTGATACAGGGACAAAATAAACCTACTCCAAGCCAATTTGCATGGAGAAAAGCAGATGATTGTAGTGTGAATAGCTCAAGAATAGATCTTTCTGCCTGTCACCCAAGCAATATTCAGGCAGCCAGGCACATTCTCTGCAATGAAAACAGTCCAAACTATAGCAGGATTTAATTGGAAAATCTGATGTTCTGTGATTCTTGATGGCTGATTTTCTGCCAGTTATAAAGTAGGATGAGCTCCATTAGAATCACGACGATGGCTAAAAAATCCTCCTTTACAGGTAATTTAATGGCTGAATGGTGGAACTTTGGTCACAAGTGGGTAAGAATCTCTTCTGAGGAGCTGTTAGTTTTATATGTGAACAATTTGGAGTTGCAATGCCACTCGGCTTACATGAGGCTCCAGGTCTGCTGTTCCTGTACCTCCTGGCTTGGAGTAAGAAAAGGGAATAAAGCCCAGATATGAGGCTCCTCCATGCCAGAATCAGAAGGAATTGGGATATGATCAGTCAGAGGGAGAGGAAGAAGCACAATTCATCTTTGGGGAAACCTGCCAGATGCTACTTAGGAAGGAAAAAAGCAAGGGGATATAATTTATGTTTTCCATACTCACTGTGGGAATGTACTGAGCCCTACAGTTCTCTCCTCAACTTTATTTTGTATTCCCAGTCCCTGTGCTGCTGCTCAGGCCTCTAAGCACTCTGCTTTTGCTTGCTCTTTGAATCTTTGGGTTGTTGATCTGCTAAAAACTGAAAATAGTTCATTCAATTTGCAGCAGCATTGAATTTCTGCAGATTTTTTTCAAGTATTCAGAATGTTATGGGAAACAAAAAAAGGACGACAAATAATGGGGTTTGGGGTTGTTCTTTATTTCTTTTTTTTTTTTTTTTCTCATGATGTTTGGGTTCACCAGCAAGGGCAAGAAGGGGTAGAAAACTGAATGAAGAGAAAAAAAATGACCCTTGAAAAAGAAACTCAGATTTTTCATCTCCAAAAGCCATTTAGAAAAGTAAAAGAGAAGCTATTTTCTACAAACCTTTCCCTTTGAAAAAGAAGTGAACAGTTGTCAACCCACTCTTCAATAGCAAAAATATTTTTTATAATAGGCTGGACACTGAAACCATGAAGTTATGAAAGTTTCAAAGAACAAGGTATATTAGTTTGCTTTTCTTTCAGATCACAGTAGGATTTTAAGGCCAATTCCTCTATTGATTTTTTGAGTATCTGCTGTGCTTTGCAGATTTTCCTTTTCATATGTACTGTGTTCTGTTCTGTGGGCTGGGATATTAATAGGATTTGATTTGAAGCACTTCCATGAATCACGTTGCAATCTACATTTAGCTATTCCAAACTATTATAATGCCTAAAGTTTTGAGACAATCAAATGCCATGGTAGTGGGGGACAGGGGAAAGAATTAGGGCAGGAGATTGAAAGATTTGAATCCCCAGGAAATCACTTCACAGAACAGGTATTTGTTACTCACCTGTACATTAGTTCCAGCAGTCTCTATGTATAGCATGTGTACTTTTTACAAGAGCATGCAGTGCTCTTAAGAAAAGGGGGAATGGCTTTAAACTAAAAGAGGAGATATTTAGGTTTGATGTTAGGTTTGGTGTACTCAGAGGGTGGGGAGGCCCTGGCACAGGGTGCCCAGAGAAGCTGTGGCTGCCCCTGGATCCCTGCAAGTGCCCAAGGCCAGGTTGGATGGGGCTTGGAGCAATCTGGGATGGTGGAAGGTGTCCCTGCCCATGGCAGGTGGTGGGAATGAAGGAGCTTTAAGGTCCCTTCCAACCCAAACCATTCTGGGATTCTATGATTTACTTCATAGCAACATGTTCCAGGCTTCCTGAATTAATGATTGTTAATGTATGAAGAAATAAATCATTTATTATTATTAATGTGTTACATTTGTTTTTCGTTATTATTGAAAAGTCCACTGAGGGAAGTGCAGCAAGGAAGACATTGATAGGCAGAGAAGATCCCTGTAGATGTGTAGCAGAACTTGTTATGGGAAAAGAAAAACTTGAGCTGCATGAAACAGCAAAGTGAGACTTCTGAGCTTTGCCCTGAGGGAATGGCTTTGTGATTGTCCCAAGGGTGACCAGTCACTTTTCAGTGTGTCTTGTCACTATTCACTGGGGTGGATCCTGCTTCCTGTCCACAGTGGATTTGTTTTATGGATGCTGTGGAGCTCTGTGTCAACTTCCAGCAGTGTGCTTTGGTCCCTCAGGACTGCCCTGGGAGGCAGCTGAGCAGGCAGGCTCCCTCACGGGTGCTCCTGTGGCAGGAGCAGTGCCAGCAGCTCCCCGGAGAGCAGCAGGGCAGGTGGTGTGCTGCAGGACAAGACCAGCTGGCCCTGCAGTGGGAAGGAAGAGGAGGGACAGCACACAACGAGGAGGCAGACAGAAGAGGAAAAGAGAGATCCTAAATGGAGAAACAGCAGCAGTCATCTGTGTCTAGGGCTTTAAGTGTAATGATTTTGTCTACTCTGCTTCAGGCTGCAAGGCAGTTATGTCACAGGGTCTGAACGTTTGTTCTGAAAAATGGATCCATGTCTTCATAGTGGCGAATATCTGAGTGAGTGGGAATAGGAACTATGCCATAAATCTGCTTGATATCCAGCCCCTTTACACATCAGTTGCAGTGGCAAGCTATGCTGCTTGCTTTTGTGTTCCAGCCTCTTCATTTCTTCACCAGTGCCAACTGATACCTTTTTTCCCCCCTTATAAAAGCCTCTTTCCTCATTAAACTCTTAATTTATTGATGAAAGCACAATAGTCTTCCTTGAGCTAAGCCACACAGAACAGCTTCATCCCCTTACAGCTGTGCAGCACCTCGAGGGTAAAGATGCTGAATTCTGCTGGGGTTTTTCCAGGGTTTTTCCAGTCACTCCAGGGCTTTCAAGCTCTTCATTATGCTGTCTCCAGCTATACTCTGGCCCTTGTATTTATTGATTGTTTTCCTTCCAAATCAGGCTGATAACAGCGAGCAGATTTTTGATTAATCATGTTTATATTACTTTCTTCATCGAGTGTTTCCAGTCGCTGTCTAGTGCTGGCACTGTTGATCATTATCACTGATCTGTCCTGGACTCCTGATTGATGTTTACTGATTCTCACATTTGTTTATCACCAGCTCATGACACTCTTCATTTTAAGGAGCATTCAGGAGTTCAGTAGGACATCTTAATGCTCTGAAAAGGAACTGAAAATGTATGACTTGCTAGAAAAGCTCAATGTAAGTTGCATGCAACACATTACTGAATATGTTATTTGCTTTCCAAATCTTGGTGTGCTAAAATAAAATCCTGTCATTTATACATGGTGGCTTGTGTTTATTTGCTCTCAGCACCACACTTGGTGTCATTTCACCTTCTTCTGCTACAGTTCTCACTGGTCCTTCTCAGCTTTTCTCTGTTGGTGAAATGTTCCCCCCAAAATCACATGAGTGTATCCCCACACATGATCAACTCTAAACCTGTCTTGGAGTTTTTATGATGGAAGAATGCTATGTATACAAGAAAAAAAAAACAAATAACCACTGCCAGAAACTTAACAGATACATTTTGTCAATTCACTTAGAAGCTGTTTTTGAGCTTCTCTGAGATTTATACAGCTTTTCCCTCTTTAACAATCAGGCTGGGTATTCTCCAAAAACAGGTGGAATTGTGCACACCTTTGAGAAGCAATAGAAGATGAGGTCATTGCTTGTAAAATGCTTCATAAAATCAGAATTATCAATCACTCTTATTGATTAACAGGTGATTTGCTATAACCCATTGTCAGACCTCTAACAGCCTCTGTAGGAGGGATTTTGTTAACTCTGTCCCTTGGATTTTTAGGGACTTAGACTTAGAAAGAACAGGATCCATAGAGCAGAAGAAAATGTGCAATTATCTTTACATGTATTTTATTACAGAGAAATTCACTAAGGACAAACCTCCCCAGCACATTCTCTTGTTACAGGATTCTGTAAATATCATATAAAAGCACTGCCCTCTACTGCTCAGGGGCTTTCATTAACAAGTATTTAATTAGAAAAAAACCAACACTGTTCTTTTTATTGAGAATGATTGTATAGGCTTGCCTGTAAGAAAGACTCTGGATCTTTTTATTAAAAGGAAAAAGCTAATTTATCATTTCTAAGAAATATAAACCACCCATGTTCTTATGTTTACATGGAGAACTGATATTTTGTCAAGAGTTTAGAAGAAGCTTTATGCATCCTCTCAGACAGTGGTAAAGAAAAACACATTTTCAAGTAATTGCACCTTTCAAAACCATCCTTAAAATCTTCCATTTTGTGGAATTGTGACCACAGGAAGGCAAAGGAACAGGAGGATTTCAAGTTGTGAAAATGCAATTGTAGGAAAACACTTGATTCCCAAAGTAAGGGCAATGCAATCTGTTCAAGCTGTCTGGAGAAAATTCTTGTTGCTATTTATCTGCTAATTTTACAGTACATTTTCTTAAGACATGTCAGGTGCAAAACACATGTGAAAACAAGCTGAAAAGATACAGAAATACTGTTATTAGAGTCACAGCAAAATAGGGAGGTGACAGCCGTTATATCATAGGAGTGAGGATGTCACACCTGGCACTAGACTAGGTTTTAACAAGATCAGTTATTTTCTGGAGAAAATTTGAGCTTAACTTTATACCTTTGCCTCCTGACTCCTATTTATAAAGACAAAATTTGGACTCATTAGCCAATAGAGAACTTCAGCCCAAACCCAACCAATTAGGGGCAACTAAGCATTATAAATGGCCTCTGAGGCAGCTGGGGTGTTTTATGCCTTGGTGGTGTTTCTGCTTTGGGAGATTTCTGAGGAGAGAAAATTTTTGTGTGAAGCTTGTGGTGTTGAGAGACTTCTAAATCATGGCAGCCTTCTGGAATTTTGTTAGCATGCTTCAGGTAAACATTGTTTTTTTAAAAAATAGTTTTATTTTTACTGTGCTAATTGGTGGCATGAGTTGTAATGGTGCTTTGGGTTTATATTGCTGTGTAAGTACGAGGTTATGGAAGAACATTAGTTTTTAGTGGGGTTATAGCTATTTAGAATTTTAATTTGGTTTGGGGAGTCTTGTTAGCAAAGTCAATCAATCTTCTGCTGAGCATGTGAATATGCAGGTACCCTATAATGGGCTTCTTAACAAGCAAAAGAGAAATATTTTTTTTCTACTCTGTTGCACCTCAAAGCAAAAGCTGTGAAGCTTGGTCTCAAGTGCTTTCTAGGTGGAGGGAGGCTAAGACAAGCTGGTCATCATCTCTGTGAAACCTGGAATTTGTTGTAGCTTAGGGGTTACAACTTTTGTTTTGCTAGGGCTCAAGGTGGGAGCAGCACTGACTGGGGAGCTGTGCCTGGTGAATGAGCTTCTGTGGTCTGGGAGCAAATTCTTCTGTGCAGGCAAACAATCTGCTCCTTAGTGTGCTTAGCTTGCAAATTCTGCTGGGCCTCAGTGAGTAATGGCTTTGGGTTTTTCTTTCTGTATGGACTTTTATCAGTGGCATGGCTCTTGAGTAACTTCTTTATTTTATTAAATAAAACAGTTTCTGAAAGACATTTTTAGAGTCTTTTCTTCCAACTCTTGTTTCTGTCACTGTTATT
Organism: Rhipidura dahli; assembly: GCA_013399225.1. Lineage (NCBI taxonomy): Eukaryota > Metazoa > Chordata > Aves > Passeriformes > Rhipiduridae > Rhipidura > Rhipidura dahli. The sequence goes on from VXAC01010021.1 coordinate 673,291, forward strand.
ATAGAATAAAGTTCTGGTTGCTAATGAACTTTTTCTTCCTTGCTGCCTTTTATTGGGAGAGGCATGTGGCTGAGCAAGCTTGGTTTTGCACCTTTCACTTGGTTACATTTTGTAGGCACTTTACTCCAAAGGAATTAAATTGCTCCTGGTTCTCAGTTGTGTCTTTCTAAGGCTGTTTGAAAGTGTCTCTGCCAGCCATAGGGAAAGTGTTGGATGCAGTAGTTGAGTTGCAGTTCGACTCCCAGGGAAGGGCTGTTACCTTAAGCAGGATGAGAGCTGGGATAATCAGGCACTGGTAACTTCTTTAATTTCACTCTTCCTCTTGCACAGACCAGAAAATGATAACAATGAGAAAATCCTTGATTTAAGGACACCACCTCATAGAAACTGCCCGTAATTATTTTTGGCTTGGAAAGGTTCTCTTTTATAGAGCTATTTCTGGATGTTCACTGTTTAATAATCACGACAATAAGCTCATGAAAAATCTACTGATGTTTTGCCTGGTGTTTGGCTGTAAATGGGAGATTGAGACATTACTTGTTTGGGTGTGGCTGTTCTCTGTTTTATGGTGTGCCTGGTTTGGGGAATAAAAAAGCAGAGCCTTTTTAGTGCTAGTTTAAAGGCTGAGCAAAATGGCTGGGGATTTATTTTGCAGCGCAGAAGCCAAAAGCTGGCTTGGTTCAGCTTGGGAGGCGGCGCAGGTTTTGCCCTCCCCTCTCTGTTCCATCTTTCCTGTTAAATTGGCAGAGGGGCTTGGAAAGAGCTGGGTTCTTCCCATCAGACACCACTGAGTGCTCAGCAAAAGTTCAACAGCAAAGTACAGAAACACAAGGTCTGTGGCTGGGCTGCAATTCTGAAACAAGCTTGCCTTTGTTGAGACCAGGAGCTTTCCAGAATGTGCGGGGGGATGAGGAATAATAATGCAGGGTGAGTGCTGCCTGGCACTGGGCATGCAGCTGACTGCTCTGGGCTCTCCCATCTTCTCTTTCAGAGCACAGCCATGGGGGATGCAGCACCAGCAGAGCAGCCTGAGCCCAGGGGTGCTCACTGCCAGCTCTTTGATTCCAGCATGACGAGCGTGGCCAGGAGACTGAGGACTTTCCAGCGGTGGCCTCACACTGCCCCTGTGTCTGCCCGGGATCTGGTCGAGGCTGGATTTTTCTATGTGGGCCCCAGGGATGAAGTGCAGTGTTTCTGCTGTGGTGGTGTCCTGAAGGACTGGAGACCTGGTGATTGCCCCATTATAGAGCACCTGAATTTCTTCCCTTCCTGTAAATATGTCTGCGGTGAGGATGTTGGGAACCAGGAGATGCTGTCCCTGCAGGGGATCTTTGACACTGTGGATGGGCAGTTCCTGAGTCTCTTGCAGGGGATAGTCAGTGAGGAGACAGCCCTGCCCAATGAGCCAGAGTACCCTGAGATGGTCACAGAGGAGATGAGACTGTCTACATTTGAGAACTGGCCGCAAAATTCCCACATGCATCCGGAGCAACTGGCTAGAGCAGGGTTCTTTTACACAGGTGGGTACCCTGGGAAAGTGTCCTTATCTTATTCAAGTTAACTTTTGAGAGTTTCACTGTGTTACTGGTCTTACAAATACCTGTGAGTGTGTGTATTGTAGTTTAAAACCACATCCATCCTTCTGCCTCTGCTGTTTCACTTGCTGCTTGTGCAGAATCTGTTTCAACATTTAACTTCTGTTTGGGTGCTGAGGGGTCCACAAGTAAATAAACCCAGGAGTGGAAAAAGGTGATGTGTTTTAAACAGATGTTTTACTGACAGAAAAGTGTGTGCTTTAAGGTCCATTAAGTGTATTTATTCCTTGCACTTCTAAAAGGGCTTGAGGAGCTTGGTGTGTCATGTTTTGCATAAGCTCTGTCTTGCACTGAAGCTTTTTCTTCACAAAACCTCAGATCTGAGTGAAAGTCTGTATGTATGGAGTCAGCACATCTGGCTTGTTGTTCTAAGGACTCTTGATTTGAAATACAGAAATAAGATACTTTATTTTTTGTTAGGAAAATTGGCAATATTGTAATCCCATGTATGTGAATATCAATCTCACGTTATTGTCTCCCTCTGAGAATGCTTTGCTGGTTAGGTAATAGGTTTGAAGAAATACCTCTGAATTGACCAGTCAGAGGAAATATTTGCCCTGTGGCAGATTGTGGTTAGTGAGCAGAGTGTGCTTACAGGGATAACTAATTACAGCTCTGCTCTAAATGCAGGCAGGGGGATTGGATGGGGGGTGTGCACGGCAGCTCAGCTGCTCCCATCGATGCTGCCTGTTGGCTTGTGACCCCCTTCTGGAACCATCTCACCCAGCTGCAGCTCTGGGAACTCAGACCGAGTTCCTGGCCCTGTACAATGTGCACAGGGTTAGTAAATTGTCATGTGTTCATCTCTCCTGTCCAAAGCCTGTGTTTTGTGCTGAGTGTTGCACCAGGTTCTCACCCAGGGTTAGTGTAGAGCACGTAATGTCTCAGATATAAAGTAATGTGTTGATCTCCCTTTCAGGACAAGGAGATGTAGTGAGGTGTTTTTACTGTGATGGAGGTGTGAGGAGCTGGTCCTTTGGAGATGATCCTTGGAGGGAACATGCCAAATGGTACCCAGAGTAAGTCAGTCTTGGTTAACAAAAACCCCTCATAGCAAGGCCAAAAGATGGGTCATGCATTTCATATTGATAGCTTTCTTTCATAGGATAGAAATATTTAGATCCTCTCAACTTAAATAAAATGTTAAAGTTCAGGTGGAATGGCACAGTTAAGACCTGAGATTCTCTAATTTCACCTAAAGTTCACCAGCTAAGAGTTCAATTAAAGTAACTTACTTTGGCATCAAACAAGAGCTTTCATTACTCCTGCTCTGAGGTACAAGAAGAAATGTATTGTAAGCCTTGGGTTTCTGCAGCAGTTCTTGTTTCTTTCATGTGAACTGTTCTCTCATCCCAGTTCCTGTGGTCCATTCTAAAGCATGTTAAAACTGAGCTCATCTTGGGCCAAAATGAAGACTGAATTAAGGGGGAAGGACAATGATCCTCTTACTCTTAGCCTTTGTGCAAGAGGTGGGCAGGAGAAACCATGTCTTTAATGAATATATAGCAGTTTGCTTATTGCCCATAGTGCCCTTTGCTTCTAAAATTCAGACTACTACTGCTAGCTTCACTTGGGAGATCCTGTACTAATGTATTTAAACCTTTCTGATCATAGGTGTGAATTTTTACTGCACTCAAGGGGGAGAGAATTTGTTAGCAGCGTTCAGGCAACCTTTTCTACCACCCTGCTGGCTCCAGTGAGTTGTGAATATTTTGTGTGTAGTGGATTAGGTTTGGTAGATGGGGGATTTTTGAACACACTTCTCTTTTTGTGTTATTTTCAGAGACATTCCTGGGATCAGACTGAGCAAGACTCCTCTTCTTCCCAAGGTCAGTAATTCCAGATGTAGTTTTGTGGTGTTTTATCTTCTGGTGAACATGGCGTAGTCTGAATTCCATCATCCCACCCCAGTTCCTGTGCCCTCTGTAGACAGGGTGTTTGTGAGATGTTTGGATATTTTTGCAGCTCTTTCACTTTGGTTTAAGGAAATGCTCTCTAGCTCAAGGAGCAAAGTTACTTGTTCTAGTGAAACCTCTTAGCCTAAGGCCAGAGACACTTTAGCTAGTCTGGAAATCCTGTGGGTTTTCAGTGCTTGCCAAACTTACCTTTGGCTTTGGCATGCTCTTGCTGTTGATGTCTGTCTGTGAAGTCTTTCACTACATTTTGAACACTCTTGATAAGAAACCAGAGAACAGTGGAGGGTCTAGACGTTCATGAAAATGTTGATCCTGGGGATTATTCCCATTTATCAGTTGCTCCCAAAAATGTAAGTAGGGGAAATTTGGCTCCCATAAGCTTTAGCAAGACTTGAGCCTTTGAAGAGACTGCCAGCTGAATTTCCTACTTCTGTTGTTAGTGATGAATGGTTGAGGTAGGAGAGGCCTCAGTTGGGGTATTCCACCTGATGTTCATGAAAGCAGTTCTGAGGCTTCTGTTCTGGGATGTGGAAACAAAGATAAGGATTCTGGGCTGATGCCAAACACAGGAGTCTATGTTCACTGATAAAGAAACCATCCAAAATAAGTGTCTGGGCTTTTATGAAATTGGTTTTGATTAACTTTCTTGTGAATTATTATTTGAAGTAAAAAATAAATGTGGATGTTAATCCAGCTATATGGATAGCTTGAGGAGTGTTCTAGAATGTATTAATGTCATTTTATATAGAACACCTTCAAGGAATGGCCCACTTCTTGCCCAAAGCTCTGTCATTTTGGTAAAGTATCTGTTAACTGCTTTACAGATCCTCTGAGAGATTGGGAATTGCTGGCTCATCCTTCTGAGGATCAGAGTGCCATAGTGCAGATTGTCCTGCAGATGGGCTTTGACCCCACCTGGGTGGCAAACCTGGTAGAGAACAAATTTGTACTGACTGGGACTTTCTACTTGTCTGCATCTGAGCTGATCTCAGACCTGCTGCAGTCAGGCAGGGGGGCCAGCAGCAGTGCAGGAGGAAGCAGAGGTAGGCCTGACTCACTCTGGGCTGGGGGATGTTTAACCTCTTCCTCACTGCATCTGGAGCACTGCTGGGAGCATCCTGAGGGTCTGTCTGCACTCTGCCCAGGCTGGAATTAAGAGGGGTAATGCCCCCAAGCCTGCCTTTCCTTGGGAGGCTGAGCAATGAGATTCTGACTTAAAGAAACCTGGAGAAGCTGTGGTTACTGGGATGTCAGTGGCTGTATCTGCCTGCACTGGGCTGTGGTGCTGGGGATATCCCTGGTGTTTCCTGCTGCCCTCAGACCTGGCAGCTCCACGATGTGGAGGTTTGTGTGTAGATTCGCATCTGATCCAGACAGGCAGTTGTATGAAGCAAAGCTTCTAGGATGGCTGATCACTCCAAGCCTATTTAAAATTGGATCAATAACTTGATCAGAAACAGCCATACTTCTTGTTTAGATAATGCATATTTTCCTTAACATCTGCCTGTCTTGTGTTATCTGTTTTGTGAAATCCATTTGCCAAGTGACGTTTACTTGAAGATGCAGTTCCAAAGCTCCTGCCTCCACAGCATGGCCTGCCATTTCTGTAGCTAATGTGGAAAAAAAATAATTCCACAAACCTGGAATTTTGATTAAATAGCTGGAATGACCAGCTGATGTGATAGATAAACCAGCTTGGAGGAGACAATGTGATGTGGACAGACAGGCTTTGGCAGGGAGGCGAACCTACATAGCTGCTGAATCACCACAGAGAACATCAGCCACAGCAGGCTGAGTAAAGAAATTTTTAACTATATGTTTTTGAGGTCCAGGGTATTTTGTCTTTTCACACAGAACTGTCTAAAGAGGGATAAAGTGGGTAGCATTCAATACCATCTTCTTTTCTGGTTATACAGGTGCTGTTCAGAGAGAGACTGGAACATCAAGGCAAGAAATGCGATCAGTGCAGCAAAAGGAATCAGGTGCTCTGGGCTGGCAGTGGTGGGGAATTGAGCTTCAACATCATTGGGAGGAGTTCTAGAGTAACAGGATCAGTCATTATACTGACTCATTTTTTCAATTTTGAAGGGGGCTGTGTGCTAGCTTGAGTGGTACCTGAGCACAGAATCCCTTTTTCAGGGATTGAAATGCCCCTGTGAAGCAGCTGTTACAAAAAAATCCAGTTTATAGGGATAATTATGTACCATAGCAAGTGCTGTTGATCTGTGTCCCTGCTCAGTCCAGCCTGTGTGGATAAGCCAGTCTATAATAGCTGTAGTTTCTCAGCTTAAATGAAACTTGCCTGAGAGGTACTTTTGCCATCTTCAGTCTCTAAACAAAACAATGGGCAAGTGGCAGTGTGACTTCCTAAGCTGTCACAACTGACACTCTGGAGCTGTGACAACACTAACAGTTTGGGGTTTTGTTTTTTTTTTTTTTCCCCCTATTTTTGGTAAAGATGAGCCTCAGCTGAGCACAGAAGAACAGCTCCGCCGCCTGCAGGAGGAGAGGATGTGCAAAGTGTGCATGGACAAAGACGTGTCTGTTGTGTTTGTTCCCTGTGGCCACCTGGTAGCTTGTGGAGAATGTGCCCTCAATTTGAGGCTGTGTCCCATCTGCAGAGCTGTCATCCAGGACAGTGTGAGAGCTTTCATGTCCTGAGCCACGATGCACCTGAGAGGAAAGATAAGTCTGTACAACTCATTCATAACTCAGTGGAGGGAGGAAATAAGATTTTGGTGCTGGAGCATTCTTATTTGCAGGGTAGCTTGGCATAAGTGTGAAAACTCACTAAATGTGCCTCTCATGCACAGTGTTTCTAGGAAAAGCTGCTGGTTTGATGTACTCTTGCTGATCTTGCTTTAGGACTACTCCAGGAAAACTCTGTTGGGCTCTTTTGTCCTCTAAAATGAGGCTTTTGTTGACAGAGATTCTCTTTCTCCACATTTTTGTGTTCTCAAGTGAATCTTTGCTCTCTGTGTTGAAATCAAAGGCTGTTTTCAGCAGACTCTCTGGTTCTTACTCAGTTAGCAGTTGTCTAGAAATTATTCTGCTGGGGATTCCTTCAGGAAGTTTGACTGAAAATGGGAGTATTTTTTGTACAAAATGCCTGGCCTGACTATCCAACCTCTCTGCTCTCAGCTGATCTCCCCAGGTGAAAGGCTCTTTGCTCAGGGTCACTGGATGGTCTCCTAGAAGCTTCTTATGGAGCTCTTCCCTGGCTGTTGGGTACTATCCTACTAGAAAACAGCCCTGGAAACAACATACCTTTTTAGAACATCTCTTTGCTGGCTAAACTGGTGATTCTTGTTTAAAATGGAATATTCTATCATGTAGCCAAAAAGAGTGAGTTTCATGCACAGTATCCCTTTTTAACTGAAGGGGAAAGGAAATACGTTTTTAAAAATAAACTGTTATTTTTCATGAATAAAATTTTTCCTTTGTTTAACTTAGAGGTCTGAGTATCTGATTCTAGCACAATTCCCTGCTGGGGGAGGGGTGTGGTGGTGTCCTAAGATGTTAGAGTGACATCAGGTTGTAAATCACGTGTCCTTCAGTGCTGCATATGGGCACGAGTAAGAAAAGCAACTGTTCTCACCATCCATTAGTTCCCTTGGGAATTCACCAGACAGCATGTGGGTCATAGAGCCTTTGAATGGTTTGGGTTGGAAAGGACCTTAAAGCTCATCTCATTCCAGCCTCTCTGCCATGGACAGGGCCACCTTTCCCTCTCCCAGGTTGCTCCAAGCCCCATCCAACCTGGCCTTGGGCACTTCCAGGGATGGAGCAGCCACAGCTTCCCTGGGCACCCTGTGCCAGGGCCTCAGCACCCTCACAGGGAGGAATCTGGCTCATTCAGATTCTCTTAAACTGCAAAAGAAGGGATGAGGATGCAGGAGAACAAGGATCTCATACATGAAACTGTGCAGGTGGGAAATAATTCTGCATCTGAGCTCTTTGCAGAGTTTTGGTAGGTGGCTCTTTAGTCTTTCTGTGGCTCTGGAACTGCTTCTCTTTGGTTCCAGCTCTGGTTACTGAACAGGCTTATGGGCTTGTCTGTGAGTAACTTTAAGGTGTCAGTTGTCTGTGGATCTCATGGGAGAGCAGCTTTCTTCATCTTTGCCTTCAGAAGAAGGGAATATTAGCACAGTTCTTGGCAAAGAGGAGAAATTAAAAGCTGAGTGGTTTAAACTCTGCAGCTCTTGGAGGAATTGGTTGGGTCTCTGCCAGACCCAGAAGCTTTCCTAGAGAATAGAATGTCACCACCATGCCAAATTAGGTGTTGTCTGGGTTCAAGATATCACTTGCTTTGTTTGGCCTCTATATTGTGTTGTTTAAATAGACGTGCTAATCTGAGAAGGGAAAACACCAGCTCAGTGCTGGAGCAGTGTTCTTTCCTCCCAAACTCACCCAGGTGTGACCAGCACCTAAGCAAGGCTGGACATGGACCAGCTGTTTCTGAGGCTTCTCCTGTTGAACTCTGAAAATTGTGGCTTTTCCACATCAGGAAGGGAGGAGCTGGTTTTTCTTTCCTGTGGGGAAATGTCCCTTCAGAAACAGGTACCACGCTGTTGTTTGGCGAGAAGCATCTCCAGCGATGTGCGTCCCCAACAGAGGGCACTCTGAAACTGGAGATGAGGGAACCCACCGGAGCACCACCTTCAGCTGCTCCTGGATCCCTCTGGGGATGGGATGGGATGGAACGGACTGGCACTCCGTGCCCTCACACAACAGGGTCACTGTGGCACCTTGAGGCACTCGGAGCAGGTCCAGCACAAGCAGACCAGGAGGAGGAGAAGTTCTCAGAGCACGAGGATGAATGACTCTGCTATTGAGAACTGGAGGAGGTAATTAAGTGTGGAACATGACCCTTGGTAGCTTTGTTTCTTCTCAGACTGATATTTTTTTTTTTTCTTCCAAGATTAATGGTAGTCATTGACTCTGCATATTATAGGCTTACCTGGATATGGGCTTGGTGTTTGTTTTACTTCTGTTAATTGGTGCTTTATGCTACAATGAACACAGGCAGCTGAGTGGTAGCTCTGAACCTACTCAGTCATCACACTTTTATTTAGCTGATCCTTGCCAGTGTGTGTTAAAGCCAAGGGGCAATGCTGTTAAGTGCAGAGTTTGATGCTTTGTCTCTTTTGAGACTTGGCAAGTGGTTTTGATCAGTTTTATTGGTGAAAGTGGCGTGAGGGCTGGGTCAGTTGGGGAGGTATAGCATTAAAAACACGGAGACCTCAAAGTAATTCAAGTTTCCTCTTATTACCACCTAAAAGAATTGCTTCCTGAAACTACCAGTGAAATGTATCACCTGTTCAGAGCTGAAACTGTGCTTTTCCTACCATCTGTGTTGAATTTTGGTACCTCCTGGTATCTGACTGATAATACTCTCTCTGAGGAAAAGAAATATTAAACCAAAAAGTGTGAAGTCAGTGCTTTCTGAGAAAAGATTAATTTACAAAGCCCCAAACAAATGAAATCTTTCATGGGAAAATCTCACTGAATAGAGGATGTGTATTCTCCTTTTTGTTTCTCTGCCTCTCCAGGGACCATCAGGTGGGCAGGCAGGAATGAGTGTGATACAGAAAGGAAGTGACTAAAGGAGAGGTAGAGAAAGTGTTAACGGTGTGTGCACATTGCTGTGTGTGATCTCAAAATGGACAGTAGATTGTGATTCACTGATATTTCTTAACTTGGTAGTGACACAATATTACCAATAAGGGAGATAGTTGTGTTTTGTCAGGCAGAGGTGTCAGGGTTGAGCTTTTTTCTTTGAGTTATTAAACTAGGATGAAACTAGTTGTCTGTTTTGCTCAGGCAGAAGCTGTGGCTTTTGGTGGCTAAAAGAAGGTGGGGAAAACACCCTACAGCAAACAACATTTTTAGTTGCAGCTGCACCCAAGCAAAACTCAGGATGTTTGGATATCTGAAACAGAAGTCATAGTGAAGCAAAAAATACTCTTAGTGCTTATACATTTGGGTTCATAAAAGAGGATTTTGTTTCCTGGGCGCTTTAGAATGAGACAAAAAAAAAAAAGGTTTAGCATTTAATGTTTTTATTTTTGTCTTAATTCTTCCCTCACACTTCTCCCTAGCATGGCTTCTAGCTTGACCCTTCTGAACAGCATTTCTCAAAAAATGCCAAGTAATCCCAAGCAGATTAGGCAAGACAATAATGAATTACAACAGCACTTGAAAGTACCAGCCCAAAAATGCCAGGGCTGGCTGACAAGAGCTCCTCCTCTGCTTTTGACACTTAACATGCTGGGAGACACAGCTAACAAAATTGACTTGGTTTTGTTGGTTTTTTTAATTAATTGCTGCAGCTCATTAATGCAACTTAATTACACTCACATTCCCCCTTCAGCCCTTTCCCTCCCCTCGAAAAACCTGTCACAAATGAAATTCTTCCATCACGATGTTACCATGGGATGGCTGTGGCTCAGGGTGAAGAAGGCAGGTGCAAGCCCACCTCTGATCCATGAGGAACTGGGCCTTTTCCAGTGTCCTGCAGCAGGATTCAGCTGCCTACGTGGCTGCACCAGGGTTAATTTAATTTAATGTAGCTGGGCAGACCCAGAGTAAGCTACAGCTGCTCCAGGAATGGCTTGGCTGGTTGCAGTGGGGTGAAGCTCTGTGCTGAGTGAAGAAGTTTTCAGCTGTCCAGCATTACAGGAGTTACAGAGCACTGAACTCCAGGACAAATTCCTACTGCCACATCTACAGAGAATGAGCAAGGGATTCCTGGG
>VXAC01010021.1:683641-702196 GCA_013399225.1 Rhipidura dahli
AGGGAAGAGTTCTCAGCTATAACTTAAAACCCAACAATGCCTAAGTAACTCAAGTGTAAAGAGCCCCCACCGAGTTTTATACAGGCAGGGAGGAGATGAATTTGTGTTAGGGGATTTAGGCTCTGTTCAGAAAAAGGGGAGGACACTAACTACAGAACACATGAAATGTCCCAGGGTGTTACACGGTGCTTCCTTCTTTCTGGATTCATGGTGCAAGGAAGCAGCTCTGACTTCAGCTGTAGCTCTTGAGAGAGGCTCTTGGTGAACTTGTTCTGCCAGAGGTCTTCAGGTCTGTGCCATTTCTGGGCCAGTACCAGCAGACTGTGGTAGGAAAGGTTCGTCAGGGCACTTGGAGAATTCAAAACCAACCGTGTGGCCATTCTTTGATGCACATTCATTGTGTTTGAAAAGAAGACAAGGACCAAAAAAATGGAATGGAGTTCACCAGCCTGCATTTCCTCTGCCAAAGATCCAGGCCCCAGGGGACTGTTTCCTGCAGCACCTTTGGTGGAGTGCAAGGTTTATCCATCCTCTGGCTCCTCTTCACTTACGCAGGCCTGTAAGAAGGGTGAAAAGGTGAAGGCAGGGTGTGAGTGTGGAGCAAGTGCTCAGCTGCTTTCTTCATGTAACAGAAATGATGTGGAAACAACAAGGACAAATTTTTCTTTCACCTTCTGGACTTTTAAATATAATTGACTACAGATGAGGAATAGGATTGAGAGCTCAGAAGTAATGTGGTTAAGTAGTCTTCAAGCCTGGAAAGAATGCTATGCGTGTGTCAGACCTGAATATGCTGCAGTTAGGCTCAGGTGTTAGATCTATAGATCCTCAGCATTTGGAGCTGCATAAAATTTGGTTAGGAACTTAAAAAGCTAAGGGTCATCTCTAGGATGAAAGAGCTGCTTGAAACTGCGGTGATGTGCTTTTTGTGTAGGTGCAGCAGGATAAGCAGATCTACTTTTGGAGCCAGCAAAAGGTGAGTGAATGTTTTTGGCTGAAACATCACCTCTTACACATGCAGCTTCAGGATGATCAAAAGGGTTTGCAAATTCATGTTGTCTGTTTGGGAAAAAGTCTACCTAGAAAGAGAAGGAGAAGTGTTTTGTTTGGTGTTTTTTCTCTCCTCAGGAAAAAGTGGTATTTTTTTTCCTGGTTAAGTTTCCTTTGTAAATTATTCTGGTTGCCAAAGTTTGGAGGGGATTGGTGGGACAACAATTCTAAAGGAGTTTCACCCACCTCTCCTTCTTATTGCAGTGTTTCAGTCCTGGATTTTGACTTTTTGACTTAATTGTTATCTGTGTACTTGTACAGCTTGGTGTATTGAAAAACCCACTTTAAGCCAGTAGGGGATGATGGTTGTATGGGAACAAGGCCTTTCATGCTCACAGCTGCTTCATGGCCAGCAGACAGTGCCCCAGGAAAGATTGATCAGGGACCATTGAAGTGAGCAATTGTCAACTGGAGCCTCAGCTCCCTCAGTTAACCACTGCCTCCTGCTGCTGCCCTGGCAATACTGAGGTCTCCATCTGATAAAAGTCACACCCTCTGTTATCACAGGGCCCTTCCCACTGCAGATCTGAGGAAAGGAAAGTCCATAAAATCCGGCTGCATGACTGAAATGAAAGCATTTAAGCTCCCAACGTGCTGCAGTACTTGAGGTGCCAGATCAGTACCAGGGGCTGGAATTCACTGCTTGGCCTCACAAACCTTTGGTTTTAAAAGGCAGGAGGATTTAGTGCTCATCTCTGTGCCTTTAAATAAGCAGAGGGTACCTCCTGTCATCCAGCAGGTTCTTGATTTAGCACTGCCCTGTGTACAAAATCACACTTTGAGGCTACTCTGGTTTATGACTGGGATTGCACAGTGCTGCTTTACAAAACAGATTTGGAGAATGATGTCAGGAAACTGAAAGGATTCAGCAGGCAGGAGGTGCTGACAAATGCTCAGGATGCTCTAGGTACTTGGCAGCTGGTGCAGGGGGCTTGGAGAGAACAGCTTGAGTGAGGAATGTCAAAGCTGGCTTGGCCAACACCTCCACAGTTTCCAGTGCAAAAATGCTTTTTTGTCTCAACTGATGAGAATTCTGTTACTACAAATGAACAAGCAAGAAGAAAAGCAACCCAGAGCTGAGGTCCTGTGCTGTGCACCACAAAGGGAGATGGGTGCCAGCAGGCACAACCTGAACTTGAGCTTCAGCTGAGGGAGGGGGAAGATTTCCACCCTTCCTTCCTAAAATCTCACTGGAAATACTGTTTTAGCCTCAGGTGAGTAACTCTGGCTTTCAAGAAGTGATTTACTATCCTTTGGGTAAGTACTTTGACACAGAAATTCAGGCACTGAAGACTTTAACATGTATTCTATCAAAAGTCCTAATATATTATTATTAAGTAATTAGTGTGGTGCCTAGATTGGTAATCAGCAGTGAGATTAAGGGCAACTCTTTTATGCAGTAAAACTTCCAGAACAATTTTTTTCACGTTAATTTGAGCCTCTTTTACCTAAGGTTGTGACTTCAAACAGTAACTATCACAACCAAAGTCCCCTGGAGTCCATGAAATGTGGAAAAAAAGCAGTTGTGGAACCTGAAAAAATAACTTTAATTTTAGAATATCATTGTTGCTGTGTGAGTGCTCAAGGTGTGAATTGAGCACACTTAAATCTTGCCTTTATAAAAAACAGTACAAAATGATGGTTGATTATTACTGTTGGCTTTTTTTAGAGAGAAAAATAACACCTGGCTTGAAAATTTGAGAGGTTTTCCACTAACTGGAGGCTTGCAGCTGAGGTCAGGGAGATCATTATGATAAAGCTGGGACATAACTGGATTATGGTGTGGAGGTATCCATTATCAATAATGATTTGGGGAGATGCTTTCTCCTCCTAGTAGGAGGCAGAGGTGTTTAAGAACTTCTTTTGGTGCTGTGGCTGGAGGCTGAAGGCCAGAACTGGGATGCACAGTTTGAATACTGAATTTAGCAGCTCATGTCATTGTTCTGTGGAGTCTCAGATCTCTAAAAACTCATAAATTTGGAGAGATGAAGGAGACTAGAGAAAAATGCAGGAAAGGGAAGAGTGGGAGGAAAGTGTGTGATCTCATCAGAAAAGGATAGGTAAAATTGGAGTGAATAGGATAATTCCAATAGGGAGTGAAGAAAACTGCTCCTGTTAGAGAGGTGTGGCAGCCCAGAAAAGGCATTCTCAGGGTGCAGCTCACTGCAGACAAGGGGGTGATGGCATCCTAAAAGGAAAGTTCCTGGGTGCAGTCAGCTCCAAGTGATCTGTTGTAGAATAAATTTGGATGCATTCAGCATTTCCATCAACAAAAAGGGGTTCAAACCAGAAAGCCCATGCTCCTGATCCATAGCTCTTCTGTAAACCCACACTTCAAATAAGTTGGGTGCATTTGTTGTTTTGCATCTTCTTGAACAGGATATCACAAAAAATAAAAAAGCCTTTGAGTCATCACTGAATGGTTTTCACAGCAGGCCAAGGGCATCTGGCACTCAGTGCCCCAGCCTGAAATGCCCCAGGGCACCACGACTTGGGAATCCATTATCCCTTCCTCCCCTCACCACCATTCGCACTTGTGGAAAAAAGGCAACAGTGAGGCTGAAATAAATAAACAAAGATTGCTGTTTGGTGGCTGCTGAAATTTATAGAGTCACATTATCTACAGCTCAGCAGCTGTTTTCACCTCCTGTTGGCCTGAAAGAAATATTATTTTGTGCTGGCAGAAAATATCAACAGTGAAGTGATGGACTGAGGAATGGGAGAGTGAGGAACAACAAAATTATCTGTGGACTTCAGCAGCAGCTTCCCATCTTACTGAGGCCCTGGAAGGAAGTTTTACATTGCTAACCAACTTCTCATATTACAATCTCCCCATACAGGAATCTTAATTTGGAAGTGATAGTTTCTTTCACAAGCAGAATTGGTCATTTTAAGAATAAAGCAGCCCAAACCCTGTACTGTAAAAATGTGATGCTTCTTCAGCACCCTGCTGCATCAAGCCAGTAAATCAGGGAGCTGCTTAAAGCTGCACAGCTTCTGAAGACTATGAAAAATTCCACCCCACTGTGACAAAATGAGAGAGAAATCAATATTTAATCTCCTGTAGCATCCCTTGTAATAACACCATAGAACCCCCAAAGTTACAGGGAATTCAATGGCTTTGCAAAAATTACTCATATTCCTGATCATGTGCTCTGGTGACCAAGTGGGCAGTGAGTCCTTATGAAATTAGAGGGGCTCATCTACCAATCTACCTCAGGGAGGTTTTTCTCCCCTCAGCCCCACTCTTTTCCACCATCCTCATATCCTTCTTCTTGGCAGGACTCTCTGGTAACATTGCTCCTGGAAAACAGCCTCCCTCAGCAGCTGCTGTAAAAAACTTCCATGTGTTGAACTGCCTCTTGCAGATCATTTTAAAGAACATAAAACTGCTGCTTTAAACAGACAAATCTGGCCTTTGTGTCTGAGAATCTCATTAAGAATCAGCTTTGAAGTGGACAGAGTGAAATTGTGATCTTGTGCCCCAGGGAGCAGGAATGGGACTTCAGCAGTGGCCCTTCATTTACTGGTATGGAAGCTGCTGAGAACAACTCCCCTTCCTGCTCTCAGCTGAACTCTTGGGCTGCCCTACACGTGGAAGGCTCAGTTCTTGCAGGCAACAGAATTTAAAGCTATTTTGGAGCTGAGAAAGGGCAGTTTCACCCCAGGTGTCCATTTGTTCACTCCTTCCATGCCTGAAAAGCCTGTTGGAGAAATCAACCTGCAAGGAGGAAAAAACCCCAACCTGTGGTACCCTTGAGCTATGAAACCAAGAAGCACGTGGAGTCTCTTAGCACAGGTGATACTTACAGGTATGTCTGCTTGAACAAAAGGTTGGTGGGTTTTTCATTGACATGGTAGAGAGGAAATGGATCAAATCCACCAATGAAATCAACTGAAAAAAAATCGAAACTCAAATAAACAAACAAACATGGCCAGAAAGTTGAGAGGAAAGGAAATGAACGGAAGGGTTGGTGCATGTCATGGCATAAACACAAAAATTAGTGACAGAACAGAAAAATGATTTTTTCAGGTATGGATTTCTGGGATCTCTCAGAATGGGCAAGCGTGCCAAAGAGGAGATTCAGCTAACACAAAACTTAAAGCAGAGCTAACAAAGGGCTCTAGAAAAGCCTCCTTGGTTGTTGCCCCCACTCTGTGACTGCACATGAGGGTGAGGAGACAAAGCTGAGGGGAGGAAGCTGGGGAACAGCTCCTGAGCGAACTCCAGGGAGAATTTGGCAGCACAGCCCTCCCCAGGAAGGTTGGACACTGCAGGGGGAATTTTCTTGCCCCACTTGTCTTTCCTGCAAGACAAACAGCAGCTTTGGCAAACTGCAACCACCTCATTATCTTCAGCCCTGGTGTTTTTCACATCCCCTGTGCCAGCTGGGTCCCTTTGAGCTGTGCCCCAACAGGAACAACGCTGCCCTTCTCCCGCGCCCACCGAAGGGCAGCGTCACTCAGCAGGGACAGCTCCAAGTGACAATTCCCTCAGTAACCAGGGAAGAATTTTCCAAGGCTGTCTCAGTTCCCTGGACTTCAGGCCAAGCCTGCAGCACAGAGCTGGAGGGGTGTGAGGTGCTGTGATTTGTGACTGGCCTCGCAAAACCCTTTCAAACGGACCCAGCCTGGATCGTTTTTTGGTGCCAAGTTAGTGCATTTTGTATGGAAGTGTGAAAACCATCCTGTCCAAGTGCCATTTAAAAATGACTGGAGAGTTTTATTAACTATTTAAGTGCCTGCTTGTTTTTCTTTCCTGAAGGTGGCACTATTATTTTAAATTTAAGCTGAAAAGGTTTGAGGATTTTTACTGATCAAATGATAGAAAAAAGTATTTATGAATATACTGGATGTAAAAAATCTCAAACTTCTTAAAGGACTTCTTAAGGACAACAGATTCTGACAAGTTCATCTTGATGGAGAGCTTCTTGCTGGTACAGTGATTCTGGGACAACTGACAGGTAATGGGTGAAATCTGTAAAGGTTCTAGGTTAATTGTGGGGATAATTCCCAAATAGTTTCAGTGAAACTTTGCCTTTTCTCAGCCACTTTTGAAAGCATTTGAGTATTTTAAAATCAACAGGCTGCAATTAAAAATCCCCAAAATACCAACTTTATTACCTCAGTTGTGGAAGGCCTAAATTGAGAAACTTTTAAGAACTGCAATTTTCAGTAACTGTCTAGTACCCTGAACAAACACAAGGCTTATCATGTGAACACTCAAGCATGAGGGCACTCAAAATCCAAGACACTTTAAAAAAAAAATCTCAAGTGTGGTTCCTTGTGATACAATATATTGCATTAGCACATCTAAAATATTCTTGCCCACAATTCAGCACTAGTAGATCCCTACTGCTGTGTTTTCTCATGAAAATCACGTTAGCATGAGCTTCCTGATTAATGTGCCTCAGCACTTATAATTACTTCATGCTGCATATCAAAGCAACATTTAAAGGAAACCACAAATGGAAGAGAAAATTAAAACGCAGCTCAAATTTATTCAGGTCACTGGAAGGATCTACCCCTGTGAGTGTGAAATATTGATGGTTTGTCATTGTTAATTATTCAAGCTGGCATTTTAACTCCAAGCTGGGAAACTGGGAGGGAAAGTGAATTTGTTAGTGGGGGAAAAAATATATATATCCTGAAATTAACAGCTCTGTGTTTCCCAGATAAAGCTTCCTTCCATGTTTTTGTCTCTCCTAACAGACCTCTACTATAAAAATGAGTTCTGTCAAGTTACTGCTTTACAATATTCAGCAGGGGCTCAAAACTGGAGCTATTTAGCTAATAGAAGAGCTATAGCCTAATTAAAAAAATATTACTATAATGTAGCACCTTCTCTAAGTGCACTGCCAAGCTCTAAAGAAATGATCAATAAAGCCAGGAGAATGAGTTCAGCCAGGAAGGAAGGAAGAAAAAAACATAAGGACAAGGCAGATAAGTAATGCATCTCCTCTGGCTCCTATGAAAACACATCCTTCACATACTTTCAAATATTCAGTTCAAAGCTGTTGTTTTTCAGCTCTCATCCATGCCAGCTGCTCTTTAAAACAACAAAGCTACTTGCACAAACCTAATCAATGCCTTAAAAGAATTGATACTTGGATGTAAAACTTCTGGATGAGATCCTTTGCTGGAGCAAGCTGGCCTAGACCCAACACACTGCCAAACAAATCCAACTTTGCATTTATTTTAACTCTCTGTGTCCATTTTTCTGTTTGCAAAAATTATTGGTCTCAAAGGGATTTTAGAGGGGCAAAGCAACCCAGGACCAGTTGGACACCTGCACAGGTGCCACAGACCCCTGAGTCCTTATCCTGACGTGTGTCACAGTGACTGTCACTGAAGAGATTTGTGTACCCAACACAACGGAGTTGGCTCCTTCCTCCTCCTCGTAATTCAAATACAGCACTTCCCCTGCTCTTAAATTAAGTGGTCAGATTGGTTCTTGGCAAGAGCTCTCATGACCTGCTTCATCCTCAGCTTGTGGCACATGAGGCTCAGCAGGTCTCCCACTCGAGCCCTGGGCTGAAAGCTTTGTTGTAGGTGCTTTTAATCACAGCAGTAATATTTCAGAACCATTATGCTCAGGCTCCATGAGCTTGAGAAGAGACACAGCTGCCCAGCTTCTCTAAAGATTAGTCCAGCTGAGAAGCCAAACCCAAGCTCTTTTTGTGCTCCAAGTGTAGCAGAATTACAGCATCTAATACAGAGTGACACAGGGAAAAAAACCCTCCCTGTAAAAATAGCTGATCCTTGAGGGGTAGTTAGTGCCATGACACACAGAGGCAGAGATGGAAAGAAGTCTGATGGCAGCTCAGCCCTGACAGGCAAACATCTGAGGGAGAAATAAAATTTACTAAAACCTTTGCCAAGGGATCTGTTGATAAATACTTACAGCTGTCTTCTTCTTCTGTAAAAACACTGACCACGTAACAGGCGTACACGAAGCCCACCAGCTGGAAAACAGAGAATAAATCATTTTAGCATCAGCCAGTGGGAGCCTGCTCAGAACCCACGGGGCACAACTCTTTGAGGGCTATTTGCCCTCAGCTTGGCAGCACTTCTGTAACTGTGGAGCCAAATCACATTTGCTGTAGGCAGGGGGGCAGGTGGAGGTGTCAGGACAGGCACTGATAGAAAACACCCAAAGCTCAAGAAAGAAAACTTGCAAGACCCATCCTCACCTTTAGTTTCTTGAAAGATTTCAAGAACATGGCTTGGCTTTGCTGAAACTGAAACTACTGTGCTAAATTAATTCTCTGTAAGAAGTGATGGGGATACAGGAGAGGGCTTTGTGGGACAGACAGCAGTGGACAGGAAACAGAGTTTCAGCACAAGAACTCATCAGCTCAGCATTTCTGTCATTGGGGTAAATTACCAATTAGAGGTGAGTTGTTTTTATGCAGGTGAGACAGAAAAGTAGTTAACCATAAAAATGGTGGTGTACTGGCAGAAATGTTCAGAGACACCAAAATCTCAGTAGTTTGTAGAAGCTCTAAAGCATCAGAGCTGCCTCCTTCGGCCTCAGTATTAAGGTGTTCCTCAGCCTAGACAGGGAAACAAACTCCTGGCACTATGGGAGTTAAGCATTCCACATGCAGCAGGGTCTTACTTTGCTTTGCCTTCTTCCTGTTAATCAAATATCCTCCCCATCCTTCATTTTACATCTTTACATAGCACCCTGCTTAGCGAGATCCTGCTTGACAGTAACTGTGTTAGTAAAGTTATTGTGAGGCATAATTGTTTTCCACTGTGAACTCAATTCCTGGGAACAGGAGTCAGCCTGTAGCACACACAGTGACTCACTCCAAGAGGAGACAGAATGATGCATGGGAGGGCTTGAAAAGTAGAGTCCATTCATTTTTAATATGACAGAAAAATACATCACACCCGAAAACAAAAGGCAAGATAATGAGATTTCTGCTGGGGAGTTATACAGCATTTGTGCTTTCTGCAGCTCGCCCTGAACAAAACACGCCTCGCTGGGAGGAAATGGAATGTTTTTGTAGCATCCCTAAACCCTGCTTTTCCTTGAAGTTTTTTTCTATAATCATCTGAAAGAGGAGGCAGCTCACTCCTTTCCTCTTAGGCGAGCCTTATGGGGGCACATCCCAGAACCTCAGTGGAGAAAGGGCAGCTCTGGGGACTCCCTCATTCCCCTGCTGGACATTTCTGAAACCAAAGCTGCTTCAGGCTGAGTTCCTGTGAGCTACATGGAAAAATAAATCCTCTAAATTGGCCACATGCAATGGCCAATCTAATTGTACCTGCTGCCTTTCACAATTGTCTCAGAGTAGAACTATTACTGTTTAAAGGCAGACAAAGCAAAACCAAACAGAATATCAGAGATTTTTCCTCTCTCCTATTGCTTGTACTGTGCTAACATAAAACCCCGAGACTGGGTTTTTTTTCCTGAGGTTTGTGGCAGTTTTTGGGCAGGTCAGAGCAGCAAATCTGGGGAGGGGTCTGGAGCACAAGGCTGATGAGGAATAGCTGAGGGGGCTTAGGAGAAAAGGATGCTGAGGAAGGACCTTATTGCTCCCTACGACTGGAACGACTTAAAAGACAAGCAGAGGTGGCACCTGGGGACAGGTTTAGTGGTGGCCTTAGCAGTGCTGGGCGAGCTCGCTGATCGTGGGCAGCTTTGCCGAGCCAAAGGATCGCAGAGTCCCGGCCCGGCCCCGGCTCTGGCCGTGGTGCTGAAGCCCCGAGGCCGCTCCCCGGAGCCGGGCACCACCCGCTCATCCCTGCGCTGCGGGACCTGCGGTGAGATGTTTCTCCAAGACGTTCCTGGAAGAACAAGGGTGCTTCCTGCAGGTCCCAGCACTCCATGAGATGTGCAATCACCCATCTGCACGGCCCCGTCTCCAGAAAAAGGCATTTGAACCCCGGTAACACATCAGGAGTGAGCTCACACACATCCTCTGTAGCTGCTCGAGCATTTTTATAGTTGCAAGATCCAGCCTTTTACATGGGGTCAGACAAAGCAATTTACATACACAAATATCCAAGCAGGAAAGATGCATCCTGAATACAAACCCTGTCTCCAAGGGAACTCTAGGATGGTTTTCTCCCTTTCCAGATCTCCCATCACCTCTCAGAGCAGGAACTTTGGGTTTACAGCCATGCAAAGTGGCAGCCCTAAATCCACTCACTATTACACTCTGGAACACGGAGACACAAATCTGATGTGATACCCGTGCCAGGAAACTCCTGATGGAATTAACAATGGAAATGATTTACCTGCCTGGTTTATGGGCAGAGCTGGGAGGGATTATCAGCTGTACTGTCACAGCAAACCTGATAAAGCTCTGGACATTTTTCACGGTTCAGAAGCACCAAGCAATGCCATTGACTTGGGAAGTTTGCTTTGCACAGAAATTAATGCCCCATAACCCTCAACCATCATTCTGCTCACCCCATCCGTTTTTCACTTTATGACTAAGGTGACTTTTTGCATTCAGAAAAACAAACCAACCAACCAACAGCTAGTGAATTAAGGGAAATTCCCTTTTGGAAGGGAGAGTTTTGTTTTTTGATTTCTTCCACCTTCTGGCTTTGTTTCAAAATTATCTGCTTAGTGTTTAAAATTTACTTTTTATTGACTTTATAATTAATTTCTTCTTTAAATGAGTTTCATCAATTAAAAAAACTTGTTTATTTAATAGAAATTTTCATTCAAAGAAGCTTTGTCTTGTGATCTGGCCAGAACAGGAGACTTTAAGTGGGAAGGGGGGAAGAGACGTACAACATAAATATGAATTTCATTTTTTAATGTGCTAAACTGTAATTAAATACAGTTGTAATTGAATAATCTCAAATTAAATAATCTCAAGGATTAACTGAACTCATGGGAATCCCCATGTCTCACCTCTGGAATAAATTATGAATGAAATATAACTAAAGATGAGAAATGCTGCTCCTATTGCCCAGTCCCTTCCCCTGGAAGAATCTGGGGGAGTGTGGAATGAGCAGACTCCAAGAGACACCAGAAATTCCCTTCTGACTGCATCTTTGATAACGTTGTGTCGAGCCCCCACCAGTTCATCACCCAGTTTATCAGTGATTAACACAGAACAGGAAGCTTCACAGAGGCCAACAACTGCTCCAAGTGCCATCTTAGTCACTGACTTCAATACAAAGGAGGGGTTTAAGCTCCGTATCCCAGGGAAATACCAATAATTCCTGGATCTTTGCAAATTACATTGGGGAGGTGGAAGAGGAGGGAAACGCCAGCGATGTAAAATGACACTAAGCCTTTGCTCTAATTCCCCAAAGAATGTTCTAGGGCTTTTGACTCTGCTGCTGTTTCTCTGCTTGTTCTGCATGTTCAGCACCAGCCCTCTCCAAGCTGCAGAAGGATCTGATTATGCTTTTTATTAGGAACACATGCCCAGGAGGGCAGGTGTGCTCTGTCAGCCTGTCAGCCTGGGAACTGCACACACTGCCCCACAGGAGAGGATGGATGGGGCTGGGGTGTCCCAAGCACTCTGCAGGCAAACAAACACAGCAGGGAAGACAGGAAGAGACAAGTGTGCCCAAAGGGGATGAGGAAAAGTATGTCTGAGCATCCCCCTGCTCCTCAGTCCTCTGGAGTTAACTTTTTAATAGAGTTGAAAACTGTTCATGAAACAGCAGCATTGAACTAATGTGCTGGAGTCAGTAAATTACAGAAAAGCCTGGAGAAAGAGAGCAGCTGGCTGCAAGTGTGCAAAATACACACAGGATGGGAAGGCAAATTTTAGGATGTGTTACTGTTACTTGTGTAAGACCTTAGCTTTAGTCTACCTCTGTCCTAGTGAAGATTCTCCAACTCTTCTCTCAATAGACAAACTTGCCACTGCTTTTTCTACCACAGAGAATAGATGCAAAGTCTCTTTTTTCAGGGTAGATGAACTGTAGGTTTCACTTCTAATCAGAGCTAATGAAGTGTGCACGCTGTCATCAGTGCAAGAGGGGGAAATGCAGAGAAGTCTGCTATGAGAAAGCAAAAATCCAGCTTGTGAAAGACTTATTGTGACCAGATGCCAAAGAGAGGCAATCAAAATGCTTTAATTCCTTGACCTTCTCTACTCTTTGGATGCAATTTCAACCACTGAAAATCTACCTTCTGCCAAGAGCAAGGCATCTCTTGTGCGTTGGTTCTCACATAACATCTGCTGTCAAGCCTTGCATTGCTGCCTTCCTGGGAACCTTCCAGCCTGTCAGTCTGAGGGAAAACAACAGACAGGCAGGCAGCGAGTTCTGGCGGCTGGGAAGACATTTCCAATTTCTCCCCCATTCAGCAGAGCCTCAGGAAAAGCTTAACCCTCCCCAGTCCCAGAAGTACCATATGGACAGCCCAGAGCTATGGCAGGTATTTCAGAGCTGGGAGTCACTCCTGTCCCTGCTGGCTGGCGAGCTGGGGACATGCAAGATGAATTCTTGCTGAGGCAAAAGCAAAGTAGGGTCTTGTCTTGACAAAGTAGCTGCTGCTGCATTTCCTACCTGGGTTGGTAGGATTATCTTTACAATTCATTTCTGTACCAGTAAAGGCTTTTAGGTGTTGCCACAATGAGCTTCTTCCTCCAATGTGCTTTGTGCTAAAGCACTGAGAAAGATTTTCCTACGGGGCCCTACAGCAACTTGTATCATGTGTGGTGACTAATATGCCCAAGTTTGATTGCATTCCAGATTAAAGGAATTGCTTTTGCCTTCAAGGAATACAGACAAGCTCTGAGCAAAAGCAGACTGAGACCTTATGTATCCTCAAATGTATGCCCAGCAGCAGGATGATATAATCAGCAGGAGTCAAGCTGACAGCCAACACTGTGCTCGCCATATGGGTCCAGATTTGCTTTCCCTCTGCTTTGGCATGCAAGACTGAATTCAGGGAGCCTTGCCCCAAGTACACAGCACTGCAGTACAGTCCCTCAACAGTCTCGAGGAATTGGAACTTCCAGGGAAAAAAAAAAGAAAGTGTTCACAGTTGGGCACTGTATATTCAAACAGCATGGATTTCACAGTGCTGTGTCTGGGGTAAAAACCAAACAAAGAAGAACACACCCCCCCCACCCCACAACTTCTAAAAACCATTAGACAAAGCAAAAACAAACTACTGAAAGCACAATTTTGCCTGTCCCTTGCCCTTCCTATCAGGGAACTGACTATTCTGCTCTCAGGCAAGGAGGGAACTAGGTCACGTCTCCTGCTGCCATCCCCTGAGCCTTCAAGTTGCTGTTGTGTTTTTTGTACTATTGATCTGTGTCCCTGCCTGTCTGCAGCACTGTACCTGCCAGCACTCTGGGGACAGCTGCCTGTAATAAAACCTGCCTCAAAGTGAGATAAAGAGAACAGAAAAAGATACTGGCAGGGATCAAAGAGTTTGACCCTCGGAGAGTAAAAAGGGAGAGAACCAGCTGACTGCTTTCAGGCAAGGTCTGAGGGAGAAAGAAGACTTGCTTTTTGCCTGACCTCAAAGCAGAGGGGAAAAGCTTCATTTCTCCCACTACATGACAAAATACATGAGCATTTCAGAGCCAGCAGCAGTTACAGACCTGGGCCTTCAATACTCTGCTTTTACTACAGGACAAGTAGAAATTTAGTTCACTGCATAGCTCAGCCCATATGGGTTTCTTGCCTACAAGTATTTAAACCCCATTTCCAGGGTTTAGGATTCAAGCATTTATTGCACCTTAAATCTCAGGGAGAAAGAGAGAGAAAATATTTCCCAAAATCCTATTTTGTCTTGTATTTCCCTCCTGTCTCCCCATCTGGCCCTTAGTGGTGTTTTGTAGATGCACAGAGAATGTTGTCATGTGCCTTTGGGAAGAAGCAAAGGAAAAGCCCTGCCAGAGACAGGGTGCCATATATCAGGGGGATCACTCAGCCCAGGGCCACGTGTGTAAGTCAGGAAGCTGCCAAAACCCAGAGTTCTACTCCAAACAAACTCCAGGACCATTTGTTGGCTCATCCTCTAGCCCAGGACACAGGGGCTGTGCCAGCTCAGGAGTTCAGGAAGGATTCTAAGAGTGAGAAACCTCTGTGCTTTAAAAAGGGATGTTCTGACTGCAAAGTCTGTACTTGTTTCACCAGATTTAGGCACAGCACAGACCCTGTTGCACCTAACAGCCCTTTTTGAAAGGCACCAGCCTCTGTTCTCCTGGACACACAGGTTTGCCTCTCTCACACAGCCATGGAAGCAGCTCGCAGACAGCTCCATGCAGATCATTTTCTCCAAAGGAGAACCGAGGGAATATTAACAGCCAGCACACGTGCCAGGGAGTCCATCCAGCTCAGGAAACAGGAGCTTCTGCCTCTGCCTCTTCTCTGTGACATGGCAAGAAAGGGGGCTGAGCCTTCCCCCCTCCCTGCAGTTCACCGGGTCACACAGATCATCCCAGCTAATAGGAAATGCAGGATCAGGACAGTGGAAATTTGTACCAAAAACGTGCAGAGAAGTACTTGGCACTCCAGAAACTTGAAAAATCTGTGTTATCCTTCAGCATTTAAACAGGGCAAGTTGCCTTTCTTTTTTTTAAGCCAAGACTGAAAGTCAAAACGTTAGTGGTTCCCTGGTTCACGTTTGTAGCTAAAGCCATTAACCCCAAAGTAACAGCCCAGAGCAGATCAGAGATGTGGGCTACAAAATGCAAGAGCAGTGTGGAAGTGAGGGGCACAATGGACATTTTGTTTCAGTTAATTTCACAGGCAAGTGAGAAACAATTAGCAGTGAACATCAGGGACACTGCATTTTTGCAGAGGACTTTCAAAAGCCTGAGAAGAGTGTGATGAGGACAGAGTGGATGAAAACATTTAGTGAATGTATCTTGGGTATCAGCAGAAGGAAAATGTGCTGTTTACTGCCTCCTAAAAGTTTGTTTCATTTCCTGGGGATCCTTCACAAGAAACGTGCAGGTTTGTGCTCCACGACCCGTCACTGAGTCATGAGGAGTAAGTGCAATCCTGCACAGAAACACGGAATTAGGGTTGGAAGAAGCCTTTTAAGATCAGCTCAATCATCAACCCAGCATCCCCGCCACGTTCATTGCTGAACCACGTCCTCAAGTGCCATACCCACACGTTTTTTGAACGCTTCCAGGTATGGTGACTCCACTTCCCTGAGCAGTCTGTTCCAGTGCTTTACAACCCTTTCTGTGCAGAAATCGTCCCCAGTATCCAAACTAAACCTCCTTGGTGCAATTTGACTCCATCTCCTCTTGTCCTATCAAAACTTTTTCTCTTGACCCTCTCCAGAAGGGTCTCTGTCCTTGTCAAAACATGAATTCCCCCACCCCAACAGGGATTCAGGACCATTTGTTATTGTATGGTTGCACAAATTGCATTACTTCAGGCATCAGGTTGCTGATACCCATTTCCAATTCTTTCAAGCAATATTTTTTTTTTGAAAGAGAGAACAGGAGAACAATCAAACAAAACACATTTACAGAGGCTTTGGCAATCAGATGATGCTGAAAAGGGTGGAAAATACAGGCTAATCTCTGTGCCTGGGAAAAAACAAAACCAAACAGCATCTCCTGAGGAGCTGCTCCCCCCCAGAGAGGCACTCACCGCGATGAGGATCTGGAAGGAGCTGTGCATGACCTCGATGTAGCGATACTCCAGGGCACAGCCAATGACAGAGATGTACGAGTGGTTATCCAGCCCCTTGATGCCAGACATTGAAGCCTCCTTCCTCACACAGCCAGGGCCATTTTCACTCCACCAGGACTGGTGCCGGGAGATGTTGAATGTCAGGAGTTCGCTGTCCTGAAGAGAAAAGCCGCAAAGAGTTCTCCGTTTACTCTGAGAGTGTCAGACACGCTGTCAGATGGAGCTCACATTAAAATAATGGAAAACCAGAAGTTTCCAAATCCCCACTCTCAACAAGTGCTAGCACAGTTCACAGCACGCTGGCTTTATATTCCTTCAGAGAATCCCAGAATGGTTTGGTTTGGAAAGGACCCTAAAGAACCTTCCATTGTCCCAGGTTGCTCCAAGCCCCGTCCAACCTGGCCTTGGACACTTCCAGGGATCCAGGGGCAGCCACAGCTTCTCTGGGCACCCTGTGCCAGGGCCTCCCCACCCTCACAGGGCAGAATTTCCTCCTATTATCTAATCTAAATGTATTTCCCAGGCAGGCTGCTGTGGTGAGAACCATTCCTGAGGCAGCCCTGCAACAAACCTATTCCACCCCCCTGTAGCACAGCTTGGACACAGGCTGCAGACCCAAGAACACTTTGCTAGTGGTTTCTTCACCCAGAAAAGAACCCTCAAGTTTTGGCTTTGGGAGATGAACCTTGCAACTCTAAAAGATTAAAAAGGCAGCACTAAGTGTCCTGCCAGGCTCTCCTCAGCACGGGAATCAACACAAGCAGCTGAAAAATATGAACTTCATAACCCCAAAGTGAGTTTCAAAACCCAACAGATCTTCCTCTGTTCCTAGCTTTTAACACGTCTGACAAGACCCTGTACCATTTTTGCCTGATTTCCTTCCACACTCCTCACATCTGGTGCTTCTGCATCTCCTGTCAGCCCCAGGTCAGCCTACCCAGCCGAGCTGACCTCACAGTGCTGACTGCACCTTCTTGTAAACACCTCCCCTGCAATTCTTTATCAACTTAACCTCAAGAGGCTTTTTGTTTTGCTCTCTTGCCTTTGCTAATTAAATACTTTAAACCAGTTGAGGGGGTTAGAGAGTGAAATGCCACACGAGGAGTGCAGGGCTTTGGTGTGCAGCCAGATGCTCACTTAAAAAGGACCACACTTTCCTCACACTTGAGAAAAGTGCAGTATTTGTGGGAATACTCAGTAGAGCTTTGGGATTTTGAGCCTGGGGGACATGGCAAAGCCCTCCTGCAGGTAAAAGACAAACTCAGGGCTGGCTGAACAGCTGCATCCCTTCATGGATGAGTGCCAAGTGCTGGCTGACCCTGAAGCCCTCTTAGGTCACTTTGATGCAGAATCAACAATCCCTTTTGACCACAAAACAAGGCAAGGGGTTGGAAGTTTTATTCTAAAGGACAGATTAAAAAAATTGAAGGCAGAGAATCAGTATCTCTACAGAGAGAGAGGAATGCTGGATATACACACATCACCTACCCGTTACTAAAGGCTTTAGCACCCATCCATAAACTATTTCACACTGCTCATGCCAGGGTCCTGCACAGTCCCAGGAGGAAAGCAGTGCCTCCCAGGACAGCAGCAGCCAGAGCTTGGGATATTCACACTTCCCAACATGGAAAACCTCACATGGTTTCACTCCTTTCACTCCTTTGTAGAGTCAAAAGGAAAAACAGATTCAGAGCAGCTTATCCAAGCCCCTGCTCCAAATGACCCTCCAGAGACAGGGCCTGTCTCCACAGCCAACCCAGGAGCCAAGCCAGGCAGTCCTGCAGATACAAAACACGGACACACAAAAGCATATCCAGGGCCAAACTCGAGTCACAGGGGCAGGAATTGGAATGCCAGCCAGAGAACCAGTGACCACTCACCAGCTGCCCCTCTGCACCGGGAGTGGGGACCCTCCACCCACCACGGACACCCAAAAGCAGCCCCCAGAGCCCCTGTTCAAATCTGCTGCAGGAAGCACGTGCTGAGAAATGTGGACAATTAAGTGAGCAGACAGCTGCCAAGCTGCTGACATAATCACTGCAGCAGATGGCATGTGCTTCACAGGAGAGGCAGGAGATGAGCGCGGCACCGGGGCAGAAACAGCCAGAATAGCAAAGGCAACAGGGAAAAACTGCATTAACTGCTGGGAGTTCAGCCCTCTCCTGGGCTTCACCCTTCAGTGAGCCCACAGATAGCTCACAAAGTCACCAAAACACAGCTTTTCTGCAAAGCTTGCTCTTTTCCCCCCGAGTTTGCATGTTCCAAGGCTCGTGGATTTTGCTTTTTGTCCAGAGGCATCCAGCCCTCCAAGTGGCTGGGCTCTTCTCCCTCTCACAAGCCACTCACTGCTTCAGTTGGGGAAAGAAATGATAATCTTTCTCAAAAAACAAAACAAACCCCCACCACCAAACAAACAAACAAACAGAAAAAAAACCCCAAACAACCAAGAAACCCCCCAGCTGAATTCCTGTTTCTTTGCCTGGGGCTCCCCCCAATTAGCACAGAACCAAAGCTGTTCCCCAGGGCACCACAGGATCTGCTCTCAAGCTCAGTCCCCAGGGCTTCCCTCTCCCAGCTCACAGATGGTGCCTTCCCAAACCTTCTGCCTCACTGATGCAGACAGACCCCTCAGTGTCCTCCCTGCTCCTTACAGAGGCACCAGTGTGAGTCTGGCAGAGTAAGAAACAGGCTGCTCTCCTTCCAGAATCTCCCTTTTGTCAGCCCTCAGAGATCTGGCTCTGGCTTAACTTCCCTGCAGAAGCTGAACTTGCTTGTAAATTCAGCTTGAAAAATCAGAACAGGTGCTGCTGGAGGTGGGCAGGTGGAGGAGCAGGAGGTCCTAACCAGCACTCACTGCTTTTTGCCTGCAATCACACTCCAGCTCTGAGCAAAAAAAAAAAAAAA
>VXAC01010021.1:702228-790926 GCA_013399225.1 Rhipidura dahli
AAAAAAGGAAAAAAAAATTACAAAGTTATACATCAGTGAAGAGCAGATTGGAAAAACTGAGCACATTTGGATTCTAAAAGCGCCACAACACCTCGAACTCATGAGCCATCCATCTCTCAGATGTAAAGTGAATACTGATTGCTCACTGGGATCAGGGAATGTCTCTGTGTTCAGAGCCACCTTTCTGAACCAGCATTTGTCTGGAGCACGAGGGCAGCACGAACTAAAGCCTCCTCTGCCCGTGTCCCTGGCTGGATGCCCTCGGGGGATACCTGTGTGATGGGGGCACAATAAAAAAAGCACTCAAGAAAATCCCTTCATTGACCTCCCGTTGCTCAGAGCTTGCTGTGAGACTCCAAAAACAACTCCAGGATGTATCCTATGGTTTGCCAGCTTCCTTTGTGAGGAGACAATTGGAGAGAAGAGAAACCATGAATTAGAACAGCACACAAAAATCAGGAGAAAAGAACCAGTTTTAGGAAGGTTTAGGGAACAGCTGTTTGCCAAAAGCTTTCTGTGATGCATTTGAAATCTAAACACACCGAAATGCTCCCAGAAGTGGGAGGTGGGAGATGTTTAATCAGCCCCATCAGTGAGGCAGCCCTGCTGCAGGGAGAGGGATCTGTGGGCGCCTGCCAGGGCAATCGCTGCCTCCTTCACCTCCAGCCTGGAGAGAAACCCGAGGCAGGAGCCACCCGAGCTCCTTCTCAGGAGCCAGGAAATCACATCTCACTCTGAACTGCTGTAGCACCTGGCTGCCACCCCTTTGCCACCAGGGTGAGAGGGAAGACAAGAGCACTGGAACTGCAGCACCTACACTTCACAGAGCCTGCTTTCCCCTCCGTGTCCCACGGGAAACTCACACCTACCTCCAACACCCACAGAGCCAGCTGCGTTCCTGTGCTAAAATAGCTTCCTGAGAGCTGTTCTGAAATTATTTTCTAAGGGACACTATCAGAGATGGTTTTATTTCTTGTTGTTAACAGACTTCTGAACCGCCTCCCCCAAATTTCCTTAATTATCAGGCAAAACCACACTATGACAGCTCTGGAACAAACTGAGCCTCATTTGGGAGCCACCAGAGCTTGGCAGCAGAATAATTTAAAATCTTTTTAGATGGAAACATTTCTTATTAAAATAGGAAACAGAATGTTCATCTTTCAGTCCTGAGTTGCTTCATCACCTTGAGACACAGAAACACTGCCAGTGGCTCTCACTGCTTGTTGACAATGCCACAGCATTTAAAAGCCAGATCCCAGGCTTCCAGGTTCTAAATTTAGAAGGAGTTGAGGGACAGTTTTACGTGCACATGCATTTATCCACCTTCCTCACGGCATTTTAACCAGGTACAAAGTCATCCCAAGATGCCATCCAGATTCTCTGAAATACAAATGACCCCCATTTGACTCACAAGAGCTGCTTCCATTTCAAGAGGAGATTTAGACCACCATGGCTCTGGATTCAGATCAAAGCAGTGCATAGACAAGAGAGAATATAAAGGAAGGATAAAAAAAAAAAAATTTAGAAATCACCATTCAAGATGAATAATCCCAGAGGGAAAAGACAAAGGAATACATTGAAATACAGGACACCAATTCCTCAGACCTCTCTGAGCATTTCTCAAGTACATGACGAAGAGTCAGTCAGCATGGCAGCTGGACAGACAGAGGCTCATATGTCTTAACAGCAGGATTTTAATAATTAACCCAGACTGAGGGGCTGCAGGAGTGATGTGTTTCACACTCGAGTAGACAGGGAGAAGCTTAACCTGTTATTATTATTGCAACCACAGCCTGGAAACTTCAGAGCTCCCAGCAATTCACCTGCCCAAATGGCCAGATGGACTCGGGGACAAGAGGGAGATGGGACAGGAGGAGGAACAGCAACCTGCTCCAGCTCCTTATCAGGACTAGAGGGCAGCCTCCTCCCGGGGGCACACAGAGGTGCCTGCAGCCCTGTGCCACCCACTCCTGGCTGACACTGCCCTGCCCTTGCCCAACACTTGTACATCCAAGCCCAGGTGTCCTTCTGGGGTCTGGTCCCACGACTGAGATCAATAAAACACCAGCTGGCTCTGGATTGGGTTTCCAGGGCTGCAGCAGGAGAGCCCAGCCTGGGAAGCACTGCAGTGTCCTACAGAAGCCTCAGCTCCTGCTGCAGGTGGATCTTTTGGTCTCCTGTGGAAGTAAAGATTTGTTTTGTCACTACAAAGCCCCAAATTACTTCAGTGAAAGTGGAGGAGGATGGAAGGCAGCATCATTAGTTTTCCTTACAAGACAGCTTTTTAAAGTGAAAATAACTCATTAAGAACAGAGGCAAGGCTGTCAACTACTTTACAGCCAAGCAAGCACAAATTCTCTCTTGGCTTTGCTGGTTGCCATTAAATGAACTCATTTCTCACTGCAGCCTGAGAGGGAAGTCCACTGAGTCAGTTACAACTTACACGCCAGCCCAATTCTGTAAAAAACGTCCCCAGTCACAAGTGTCACCCTGGAGGCTAAATAAAGCCTCTCTGAGTGCTGGCTTGGCTGAAAGGAGCTCCAGCACAGAGCAAGGTTAGCAGGTGAAGCTCCTCTGTGGTACAAAAAAGGGAGTTTGTGGTACTGTTTGAATTGCAGAACAGCAGCCCGACGTGTTGCAGGGCAGGTTGGGATTAGCAAACTTGAGTATCCAGCTGGCTGGAAACAAACACTGGCTCTCAGAGAAGCTCCCAGAGCAGTTTATCAAGCCAACATTTTCTCTGCAGAAGGGAGCATTTAAATAGTTACATGAAGTTTGGTTTGGTTTTTTTTTTTTTTTCGGAGATCATTTCAGGCAGAGATTTCAGACCATGAAAAATCACTGGTTTGGGCAAGAACTCCCTCAAAGTTTCTGGAGATAATTGAGAAAGGAAATTAAAATGAATTGAGACATTAGGAAGGCACATTATGTTATCTGCAAAGGATTTAGACTGCCACTCCTGACTTGCTGTAGGCCTGATAAAACCACGGGGCAATTCCAATTATGACTGTGACTCCAGTGCCTGACCTGGGAATTTAGGCCAGATGTGGAGTGCTCTGAAATGAATCTGCATCCTGTGATCACTCTGAGTCTGCTGTGCTCCAGCAACACTCATAATTCATTGCTTTCATCCCAGGCTTAATTTAGGGGCTGCCTCCCATTTTTATTATTTCTGACTCACCCCTCATTAGGCAGACAGCAACACTCAGCTAATCTAGTCTTCAAAGAGCTTTGCATTTTAACTCACAGCACCCTGGCCAGCAGCCACAAGTAACTACTACTGTGTTTAAGAAGGAAGAATTAAGGCAGGGAAGCCACATCCCGAGGAGATGCGCCAGGTCCCTCTGGGGAGGGATGTTCTCTGCTCAGCAGAGAGAGAAGCCTCTCCCCAAAGGTAAAACTGGAAATATTTTGCTTGGTGTGGCAACAACCAGGTATTTATCCCTGCTGCTGAAGTGCAGCACGTCTTCAGCAGGACTGGGAGGCACAAAAATGTCAAGAGCTGGTCAGGTGCAGAGTTCCAGCAAAGTCCTTGGTTCAGGTCAACCCAGCCAGACCCAGGTGCAGCCCTTCCCTGGGGCAGGCTGGCAGAAAGGCCACGCTCAGTGCTGCACTAGGGCCCTCCCCTGTACCACACACCTTTGTGCCAAGGTGGTCTCAGGTCCCAAGAGGATCAGCTGCAATCTGGTTGTCTCCTAGCCCTCCCCAGCCCCTCTCCCCTCAGGCTGGCTCTGCTGCCAGGCCTGCTCTAACCTTTGGAAAGCAGATGCACTCTGCCTGCTGTGAGGGCAGCGTTTATTCCAGCCACCACCTGCACCAGCCAACAAAGAAACAACTCCAGAAATCCGTAGTGGCTCCTCAGTTCTCCATACAAGCAGCAGCATCCCCCATCCTTGCTGAACATCCTCTCCACAGGCAGGAGAGCAGGACCTGGTCCCAGGCAGCCCCCACCTCGACCATCCCAACCCTCACCTCCCCACAGCTCCATCCCCTTTGCTGCAAAGCCTGGACACTCCCCCAGCCAGCTCTCACTCACCTTTGAGAGCCCTCCCACTTCTAAGTAAAAGCAGATGATGAAGATGTTCCAGGTGACCCAGATGGCAGTCCAGATGGCATACTGGAAGGGAATGGAGTTGGGGAGAGAGAGAAGCAGTGAGCATTAGGAAGTCACTGGAATTA
Source organism: Rhipidura dahli (assembly GCA_013399225.1). NCBI lineage: Eukaryota > Metazoa > Chordata > Aves > Passeriformes > Rhipiduridae > Rhipidura > Rhipidura dahli. Next base: position 706,408 of record VXAC01010021.1, read on the forward strand.
GTGTGCATATATATATATACACTTATTTATTTATATAGATATATATGTGCTCTAGCTGGGGGCAGTGGAATGCCCTGAGTCAGCACTGAGATGCTTTTTCTCTTCCTCTGTTTGTTTTCCATATTCAGATGCTCTCTTGTCTGATAAGACACACAGGGGCAGGAGCCTGGGGGGATGGAAGAGCTTCTTGTGCTGCATTTGTCCAGCCCCTCAGCCTCCCTCTCTGCTGGGCAGCATTTGGGCAGGGTTACTTTAGCACCAGAAAGAATTATCTGAAACCTTCCAAGTTTGGCACAAGCACAGCGTGTTCCTGAGCACAGCCAGGCACCTCCTGCTAGAGCAGCGAGCAGGGCTCGTGCCTGGCCTCCCAGGGGCTTTACTCTGTGCCTCAGCACGAGCCTGGGGAGCACAGGCTGGGACAGGCTCTGGTGCTGGGAACAAAAGGTGCTGCTCACCACCACGATGTAGCGAGGTCTGTACTGGATGGTGCCGAAGAGCCCCAGGATAACGATGATGATGTGCAGGAAGTTGGCCAGGATAGGGGCCCACTGGTATCCCAGGAAGTCGAACACTTGCCTCTCTAGTGCAGCAAGCTGGAAGGGAGAAGGAAAAGGAGAGTTACAGCTTCAGCACCCGCAGTGTTTGTTCTCAGGGTTCTGATGCGCTCCCTGAGCACATCCTCATGGCAGCTGAGGGTGGGACTCCATCCCCAGAGCAGTGAGCTGCCTGTGAACCAGGTCAGTAGGACACAAGGCTTGCCCACACATCCCCCTTCCCCTCTGGTCTCATCCCAGCTCCTCAGATGGCTCCAGTGCTCTGTGGGGAGCACTCTGGGGAGGCGGCTCTGGCAGAGGACAGAGGGGAGCAGTGGCATGGTGACATCTTAAATGTTGAACGTGAAATACATTCACAAAAACGTCAGTGTAACTTTCCAGAGCTCATTTGTCAGAGCCTTCAACATCACTCCATCACTCCTGACACCTCCTATTTTTCTGCTCTCCAGCACACATCCATCAAAGTAAGGGAGAGGAGGAAACTCTCTCCTCCACCTTCGCCCCTCAGAAAATGCTGCCACCAGTAAGGAAATTCTGCAAACACATCAGTTTCCCAGGACAGGCTGTGCTCCTCTCCAGCACTAATAACATGGTTCAAGGCTAGTGCTGTGTTCTAGACATAAAACTCCATTACTGTGGAGATGCTGGGATGGATTTCCAAACTGTATTTGCATAAAGATGTGCTTTTTACCTGTTGCCATCATGTGTGTATCAGACAACATCTGGTCCCCTGGCCCTGAGCCTCTGTGCAGCTGCAAGAGCACAAAGGACATGCAATTGCATGCAATGCATTGCATTGCATTCTCACAGCCTTTAAATTATATATCTACAGGAGAAATCAGAAATGTAGGGAGCAAAACTGTTAGTGCTGGTTTTTCACCCATGCCCAGCCTTGCATGGAGAGATCTTCTCTTGTTTTTGTCTTCACTAACACAGTGCAAGCCCCTCCATGGACCTGCGTCTTCCCTGTCAGTATAAGATTTGAAAGTATGTGTAATTATTGCAGTAGTCCACTGGGATTGCACTATGACATTTCATATTTATTTTTGCCTAAATAAATTACTGCAGTTTACTATCGACAGCCAATATTAATTGAACTCCTAATCAGGCATTAACTGCAGGTAATCCTGGTCTGCTGTGTGTAATCAGCTATGTGACACCTTTTCCTGGCTGGGATCTAAGCACCAAGGCTTCTGTGATGGCTTAAAGCATTTGAGGATGTGAGTGGCTGCAGGTGCCACTTCAGCCCCACGATGAGAGAAGCCACATCTATTAATGGCCATCATTTCTCCTTCTTCCTGCCTCAGTGGGGAAATTGCCTTCACACCTGTCTTGGGCTAGGAAGGTATTGCAATTCCCAATGCTACTTTGAAGGTTCAATAAAAATCTGTATTTCAAAGAAATCTGTGGTTAAAGGCAATCAGTCAGGGAGGGGATAAACAGCTTTCCCTCTGCAGCATCTTATTCCCAAGCAAAGAGGGACAGAGAAATGGGGAAGGAATGGAGGCAGTCATCAACTCTCCCTTCTGCCAAATAATCTTCCCTTAGAAGCAGCACCCTCTGCCCTCCTCTGGACCACCTGGAGGATGCTGTGGCCACACACGGGGCTCTGGAGGCAGAGAGGGGCAAGTGCTGCTCCCCCCCAGCACAGCAGGTCTGCCTCACCTCCTGAGAAATGCCAGCCACAGGTTAAACGCTTAATCCTCCAGGAGGGGATTAACACACATCCCTTAACCATATTGGGAGATTTGGGATCCTGGCTGGCTGGCAATGGGCCACTGCACTGTGACTGCTTCATCCAGTCGGGCATTTAATTGGCTTTGTGTGCCCCGAGAGCCTCGCTCAGCCCGGGGACACCGCGGGGGTGTCCCCTGAGGTAACTTTGCCTCTTGGCTCTGAAAATCAGGATAAACACAGATCCCTCCTACCCCCTGCCTTCTGCCACGAGTTCTCCCACTCCAGAATCAGGGCAATCCGTATCTGGAGAAGTGTTTTCTTCTCCATTCTGCTCCATGAGTGTTTGTGTCAGGGCTGTATGAAGAGGGGAAAGCTTGTCCTTCTGCTGCTTTGTGATGTTTCCTGGTTTGTTTGGACCAGGAAAGAGGCTGGGCTGTGAAGTGACAGATGAACAGCTGCCCTGGAGATGGACCTGTCAATCTACACAACTTCAGATTTGGGCACAGCTCCTTGAGAAATCCCTGAATTTTGTCCCATAATCCCAAAAATTATCTTCATGCCACACTTCCTTCTCCCTCACCTCCCTTGTCCCCAGGTTCTTTCCTTTCTGATTTGCTTTCTTTTGACACTTCCCCTGCATTATTAAACTGTTTTTGTGTACCTGGGAGCTGCAAGCGTGGCTCAGCTGGTCCAGAGATGGGCTGTGCCCATCTGCTGGCTCAGGGAAGGAGAGGGGATGTGGGATGTGCGAGCTCACACAAGCTGTTTCCTCCTTTATAAAATAAAATGACAATTTTCTTTAAAATGTGTTGGTGACAAGCAAATGCTACTGATGAAACTCCAACACTGTGTTAGTGACAGGCAAGGAGTGAGTCTGTGCTGCAACTGGAAATGCAGCCTGAAGTTATCCTGGGCTTCCCCCTGTTCCCTCAGGAACTTACCATAATTAGGGAAATATTTGCTGAAAACAAATTGATAAACAACCATTTCACTCATTACACTCCAGGTCTGTGTGCACAGCTTACCCAGAAGATGCTGCTGAGATTTGCAGGTGAACAGGGCTGATGTTTGGGCTAAGTTGGCCTTGATTTGGGGTTGGGATGTGAAGAATGTCATGGTGCCCTTCAGTCCTGGTCCCTCCAGTGCTGCTCAGAGAGGGCAGGGTCAGGGCTTGCCCTGATCTATCTGTCCCCTCATACTGCACTTCCTCTGGCCTCTGGCTGAGCAGGGAAATGCCATCTTTCTCTTGTGCTGCCAAGTTTGTGCAGAGCAATATCCTCGCTGTGGTGTTCCTTACAATGATTCACACTGTCCTACTGAGAAAGCCTATTATATTCCAGAGATGCTGGTTGTAAAGAGGAATGTCACACATAGTGGCACAGGTTTCAACCCACTCAAAGCTGACAGGACCTTTCCATCAGGGAGGATAAATTTTTCTTCTTTATGACTATTCTTATTAAAACCAGGATTCCTTCGGCCCCTTTTGCTTCTCTAACCCATAGTATATTTTTACCTTTCATTCTTTAAATTAAATGATTTATTGCAGCACTAAAATCAGAAGAGATGTGGCAGAATTTTCTCTCCTGAAATAAACCACATTTCTGCTGATCTGAGTGAAACTGGAATAGCAAACAACCATGTGAAGCACTTGTTAGCCAGGCAGACAACACAAGCCAAAGCTCTCTCTTGGGCCATCAGTCATTTACACAGCTGGGGAAGATATGAAAGGCAAAGGGATGTTCTGCAGCTTACAGAGCCCATCCCACAGCTCACACACAGCAAGCACAGAGAGCTCTGGCCATGCTCAGGGGCACCAGGCCATAAAACTTCTCCAGAGAGGGAAGCTGTACCTGAGCTGGAGGGGTGCCCACTGCGGAACAGGAAAATGGTCTTAGAAAAACATCTCAAAACGTGGGACAGTTTCTCACTGGGGGGGTTCAAGCCATTCCAGCTGCATTTCCAATGGCAGGACAGTGTCACTGGTGGGTGATGCTGCCAGCAGGACACTCCAAGCTGGTTCAGCATGGGCTGGGGGTGCTTGTTTAAATTCCAGCCCCTCAAATCTTTTCTATCCCCTCAACTTTGTCTTCTGTTGCTCCTCTCCTGCTGATAAGCTGGAGAGCCCAACCTGTTCCCTCGTGCCCCTACACTGCTGAGGAGGAAGGGATGCTGCTGAACAGTCAGGTGCCTGTAATTCCTTAACTCCCTGTCCTTTATAGCCTACTATCAAAGCCATGTTATCAGCTAGAGTTGCTCTTCTTAATTTATTAAGCTTTTAAAGCCTTTAATCTTATTTGGTTTGTATCTGTGTCTTTCACTGCATTTCTGAAATCAATTGGGACACAAAAGAAAAAATATCAGTCTCAAGACATGTTGGCATGACTTGTATAGACACAGGAAAGGTGCTCAGAAAACCCCACAACAGGTGCAGTCACACATCCATTTGTATCTGTTCCTGGAAGCAAACCTGCTTTTAACCTTCCTCAGCTCTGCCTTAGTAAGAGATTTATTTTCAAAATGAAATGTTAGAAATAAGTATCCAAGTGTGCAATCAAGGGAACAAATGGGAAAGGCTGATCCCACTGCAGAAAACAAACAAACAAACAAACAAAAAACCAAAAAACCCCAAACAAACCAAAAAGGAGAAGAAAAAAGTTTTACCCAGAAACCTGGGCAATTTTCTACCTGACCTAGAAAAAACAACCTGCAAACTCCTTTGGTACTCCTTGGCTCTCACTGCTGTGAGGACACAGCCTCACAGACTGCTCCAGCTCCTGCTCCTCCTCCTCCAGCTTCAGCTGGGACAAAATCTGCCACTTAACCCCCTGTGTGTCCTTTCTCTCCAGCCTGGACCCAGCAAGAGCCTCAGCTGCAGCCCTGGGTCCCCACTGTGCTGCTGGGATGATGTTCTGGGCTCCTGGCTGATCTCAACTCCCTGATCCAGGGTTTGATTTCCTGCCAAGGGGCTTCTCTTTTTAAGAAGATGCTTTTTCTTTGTCTGCTGTGCAAACACCGTTGGAGCTTTCACTGGAAAAGGTCACAGGCCTTTTCTTGAGGAAAAACTTGCACTGGTTTCCTGAGATATTTTGGCCATGAGATGTGATGGCTCGAGCTCAGGGCAAAGTCTCAGTGCTTCTACCCCTATGAGACATCACACAAGGATGGAAATTTAGGTCCTGCTACCTGAAACAGCAGGAAGAAATAAAAAAGTCTCAGACTGTATAATTTGAAAAATATATCTATTTAGGTATTGAACACAAACATCCCAATTTTTTGGTTCTTCCACATGGTTTAAGTTTGGCAATACTAAACACCTGTCTGCTGTTGATTATTATTATTATTATTATTATTATTAATCTATTTGTATTATTGTGATATAATATGTAATTCTACACATCTTTCTATATAATTGCTTTGACTTTGTAAATTCTGGGACAATGCAAGATCTAAAGAATCCTAAACCCAAGCTGCTGTGTGCTGAAACTATCAGCAGTGAGCAAAAAACTCCCTTCTGTGCCAGTGTGTATTCAAGGTGGAGAAGACTCTGTGAGTAGAAAAAACCAATTAAACAGTAAGTCTGCTTTAACCACAGTGGCTGCATTTCTAAATAAATATGAATGCTTGCAATAGCTCTTTAATTAAGTTTATCTGAAAAAGTAGCTCACTGAGCCATCACTTCCCATCCCCAAATGGAAGGGCTCGTTCTGCGAGGTGCCACGTCCTTGTCTCTCCCAAAGTTGGCCTCTCACGTGCTCACACCCACTGCATTCATGAAATCTCATTTTTCTTCAGTAAGTGTTGTCAAGGAAACCTTCCTTGGGGCCTTGTGATCCACAGCTCCTTTCCCAGCATCCCTCTCCCAGCCACAGAGGTCAAGAGAGTAATTGCACAGGAGGTCTCTGTTTGTCCCAGGCTCTCTCAGGCATCTCTGGTCACTCTGGCCACTGGGTACAATGTGCTCCATTCTCTGCTCCCCTGCTCTGTTTTCTCCCCAGCAGCTGCTGAAACCTCTTCTATTCACCCAGACATTAGAGAGGCCTCCAACAGCAGAGCTGACACCTTGAAGTCATTTATATTTCAGAAGAAAACTGGTCACTGTGCTGGCCTGAAGGACCTGCCAAGGGGCCCCACAGGGCAGCAGGGCAAGTCCCCACCACGATCCCACACCAGGTCACTCCCTGCAGCAGGGCCTGGCTGCTTCTGGGCATCACTCTCCAGCAAACCCTACTTTTAGGCTGCCTTGTGCCACATCCAAGGATCAGGACTTCTCCCAGCCCAGAACCATCCTGTGCAGAGCCTGGGCAGGTGTAACACCCTCCCTGTGGTTTGTCACAACTGCTGCTGAAGACTGGAGCATCCTGCTATTAAACATCCCAGTGCTGAGCCTTCACCTCCTCATTCCCCCTGGCCTGGCACCTCTGAGCTTGGAGTTCTCCCCTCCCAGCATAATTTTGTGTGTGGGCAGTGATGGTCTCAGAAGTGCCACTGCTGTGACCTTGAGCCCTGAGCTTTCTGCTGCCAAAGCCTCCCAGAAACACCGGGGCTGCAAAGATGTGTCATTATTCAGTCCCACATGCTCAAATGCTGCTTAGCATTCCAGGGAAGGCACAGTCCTGCTAAACATAAGGGATGAGGCTGGCCCTGAGCAGTGCAGAAGGCTGCTTGTGTCTGGAGCTGAGGCTCTGGCTTCAGAGGAACTGAGTTTTCCCAAGTACATCTCATACAGCCACCAGCCCTGCTCAGCTGAAGACACGGGCCATGCACAAGAATTCACAGGGTCATGGAATCCTTTAGGCTGGAAAAGCCCTCTAAGACCATCAAGTCCAACTGTTCCCACAGCACTGCCAAGCCCAACACTAACCCATGTCCCCAAGTGCCACATTTGAAGGTCTTTTAAATCCCCCCAAGAATGGTGACTCCAATACTGCCCTGTGCAACCTATGCCAGGGCTTGACAGCCCTTTTGGTGAAGAAATTGTTCCTCATATCCACTCTAAACCTCCCCTGGAACAATCTGAGGCACACATGCAGGCAAACCTCTTAAGCCTTTTTACTCCAAGTGTTGGATTGTGCCACGGAACTGGCAAACCACCAGGAGCTGGCAGTGCTTTTTCTAGCAAGACACCACAGCCCATGGTCCCTTCCACATGGCACATCCACAGGTGCCCTCTCCTGCCCCAAAACCTTCCCAGCAGAGAGGTCAGCAGGACAGTGAATTAACTGCTTGCACATAATGCTGCAGAGCTGAGAAGAGGCTGCCCAGCACTGAATGGTGCTCAGAATCCAGCTCCCGGGAAAAGACTGCTTCCTAGGAGGAATACTCCTGAAAATTATTGCTCTGGATTGCCTAAACTTCTCCCAAATCAGGGTCAGTCCCGTGTCTGGTGAGCACTGTGCTCTGTACAGCCCTCACAGCCTCTGGCCTGTTTGGTTTCCTGGATTCCATCTCCCCTTGGGGCTCAGACCCCAGGGAGGCAGGCATTGGATGTAGGAGCTGCTCTGTTCCCTGTGCTCCTGCCTGTGTCTCCTGGTGGCACAGAGCTGTGACTGCTGTTTGCTGAGAGCACCAATCAGGCTAAATTAATAAGTAGGTGCCTTTGAGATGCAGGCAGAAAAGCACTCTGACAGGAATGACAAACTTGTTTTATTTGCAACCTTTGTCAACACTCCAACCGACATTCCCCTGCCATAATTAAATTAATGTGTTGTGCCCACAGTGTTCTCCCCTAATCCCCCCTCAATGTTTTTCTCCTCCCTGAGTTTCATGGCTCAGCTTTGGGTCTCCAGCTTTGGGACAGAGAGAGGAGGCACTGGGGTGAAGGGGATGTGACTATTTTCACAACAGACATAAAACCCAGAGAATTTCTTCAATAAGTGCCTGACCAGATGCCCAGGTTTAGGCTCCTGGCTTTCCCTCACCTGTTGAAGAACTTGCTGAGTTATCTTATCCCACCTCATGCTGCTGATCATGGGCAAATATCCCAGCTGCCACCCCCAAACAGCATCCTGGCATGGCTGACAGCTTCAGCTCTGGGTGGAAACTTCTCCCACCAGGAGCACAGATTTCCCCTCTGCATGCAATAATATACATATTAAAGATGTGCCATTAACTCAGCAGCCATTTCCCTCTGGAGATCTGCTACCACTTATGAACCCATCTAAACTCTCCAAAGGCTGTGAGGCAGAGCAGTGCTGGAGATCAGCAGGAATTTAATTTTCTAATAGAGAGATTTATTCCCTACCAACAGGGCATTGCATTGTGTGATCCCTGCCTCTGCTCAGCCACAAAGGCTATCTGAAGTTTGGGCTCATTCCCATGAGAGGGATGCAGGGAAAAAATAGAAAATATCTGAAAATTACCCAAGGGGTTGCTGTGTTTACAGAATATAACCTAGATCCTCTTGACCTGCTATCCTGGGCATCATCTGCTTAGCTACCAGAGCCAGCTCTGCTGCTGAGGGGAGAAGGGAAAGCATCGACAGGGCTGGCACAGAAGGCACAAGGCTGCCCTGAAGCACTGCTTGGGCCAGCACTGCCCAGCCTGTCTTCTCCTGACAGCCCTCTGGAGTCCCCTGGGTGTGGGAGCAGCAGAGAGGGAAGAGCTCAGAGATCCCAGGAACTCTCACGTGTACTAGAAAGGCTTTAAATTATTCAGGGGCCTGACCAAAACTCTTAGTGTGTATAAAGACCCTGAGATACCAGCTGGACTCACCCAGCTTAGAAAAAAATTCTGTCTTTGCTATTTTATGGGCACTTACTACAAACTGCAATTTTATTTTGTTGCTGTTTACCCCAAAGCTGAATTGTGGCTGTAAATATACCCCTGGAGCTTCCCCAAGGGAGCAGTAACTCTTGCTTCAGGCTCAAAAACCAAGCTCTGTTTTCCCTCTGTCCTGTCCACACACAGCCTAAGAAAGACTCACTGCGACCAAGTGACCACCCCCTGCTTTTGGCTTTATGAACAAAAATGTTCACTGGTGTCCCCTGCCAGTCTAATGGCTGGCACCTGCAGCACTTTCTCTTCAGGGAGGGTGGCCTGAGTGACAGAAATGCCTCTCTGAAGGCAAAATACCTGCAGAAAGCCACCTGAAGCCCTTTGTCTCATGCAGCAGAAGATGAGGGTGAGAGTTTTTTGGTGGCCATGTAGCAAAGCCCCATTCTTTGCACAGGTCTGTGTCTGAGCAGCCCTCGCTCCACAGAATGCTCCCAGCACATGGAATGAACAGTCCCTGTGCTGCTGGACTTTTGTGGGAACCCTCTGGGGCCTTGTGAGCTGAAGGTCCCTGCTTGTCCCCCTCCCTGCTCCCCACAGCTCCCACCCTGCTCTCCCAGAGCTCCTTCCAGCACACAGCACTGGGAGCTGCAGCAGCTGATCCCCTTAATTAGGTCACAAATAGATTACGTGTAAAACACTTGCACCAGCCAGATCCTCTGAAGGAAAAACATGCAAGCCCTGCAACTGGGGTAAAAGCTCGGGAGAGGAGAGGTGCCAAAGCTGAAACCACTCTTCAAAACTTTTGTCTGCAGGAGCCCTGCTTTGGTTTCTGCTCGACAGCTGGGCCCCTGCTCCCTGACACTGGAGCTAAGTGGTAGCATTGCTTTAATTTCCTCTTGCTTCTGCTGCAATGCCAGATTGCTTGGATATTCGTAAACAGAAGGAATTTAATGAAAATTATAATTAGAGCCCCGCGGTGCTCTTGCAGGTCGCCTTTACACTGGGCTGCCTATTTACATTACAAATCAGGCTGGTGTCACTGCAGAGTCTACAGCAAGAGAGGAGAATTCATTAAAAGGGAAGCACAGAGTGGATGAGAAATAGGGGAGAGAGAAAATGATATTGTTATTATTAATAATCTAGGAAATTGGGATCTGCCATGGTCTTGGCTGCAGCTTTGCTCCTCAAAGGAAAGCTCATCCCAGCACAGTCACCCAGAGATTTCCATGGCAATTAATGTACAAATGGACCCTTTTTTCTCAGAGCAAGGCTTTCTCACCCCACCAGAACTCAGAGAAGTGCTCTTAGCACCTACCTGCCAAGCTGGGGGTGTTAGGAAGAGACAACATGCAGGGGATGCAGTTCCCATTATTCTGCAGCTTTCCCTTTCCACCTGCCAGCAGCTCCACACAATGCCTTTTCCCCCCTGCAATGCCACAGGCAGCAGGTCCTGCTCCTGCTCCTTCCACCAAAGCCCTCCAGCACAGCTGGTGACTCTCTGCTTTCCCACCTAGGCAGTGAAATTGGGAGTAATAACCTCGTTTTACACATTGTTGGAGACTTGGGTCCTATTTGTAAAAAGCTTCAGTCCTATTCCACACCAACAATCCTGCCCCAGCACTAACAGCATCTTCACACCCACTGTGGTTTTTTGGATGCCCACCTGCCCATGGTGGCAAAAAGAGGTGGCATTTTAGGTTGGGACCCTCCCAGGATGATGGCAGCACCAGCCCAAACCCCTCACCTTTCCTTTTACTGTCACATTCTCAACAGAGAGAGGTGAACATCCCCTGTTCCCATGCCTGCATTCCCCAAATGAGAAGCTGGAGGTATTTTACGAGTTGGGCTGCACACAAGCCAAGTGGTTTGTTTGCATTTCATCCACACTGTCATCATACAAAGCGACCCACACTGTGACAGCTGAGTTTTAATCATCACTAGTAACACTGATGTTTGTGCTTTGCCCAAAAAAATCCCCGACCAAGACACGAAAATGTGTTTCTATCAGTTAAAAATTAAGGACAAAAGAGAAACTTCCCTTGAAAAATTGTAACTGAAAAAACATGTAGCCTTTTTTTTCAGCTGAAAAATTGATATCAATGAAGAAATACTGACCAGCTCTCCCCTAATGAATGTACCAGCAAATTTCCAGGCCTGTCATCAGAGCATGAAATGAAAAAGAACTGGGAAGAAAATAGTATTTTGGACAAGAAAAACATTTAGCAGTTCAGCTTCTTGTTCCAGTAAAATGCTTCTGACAGGAAGAGTTTTAAATTGGAACAAACAGGAAAACGATGATTTTGTTCAAAACAGGGACTGTCAGAGGCTTTTGGGGTATTGCAGGAATTTTCCAATAACCACAATCCCCACAAAGAGCTTCCCTCTGAGAAGTGGATGGAAAATGAATCAATCACCATTGATTTTCATCATCTGATTGCTTCTCTGGAAGAAAATCAGTCCCACTTAAGTAATAGATTAGTTACCTTAGCAATTACAGGTAAAAAACCTGGCTTCCCTTGCCTCCCGCCAGGCATGTAAACTAGGGATTTTCCAGTTTTCCAGCCATTTCAGGAGGCAAAGACAATTTTATGTAAATGAAAGATGATTTCTGAGCTGTCACCCACATCTCAGGAGTCACCAGCACACTGAGCACGGCCCCTCAGAAATGAGGAAGACTGAGCACCTCCTGGGCTTCTTCCTCAGCTGTACCTCCCAAAGAGCAGTGCAGGCTGCAGAGCAGAACTTTATTTTCTTCAAAAAAAAAGCAAGAAAAGAGAGACACACAAAGTGCTCAAACAGATTAATTGAGTAAATATCTAAAGAGGGAGCTGGCAAAAAGTTTAGGCACAACTTGAGGCCGAAGATGTGCCTCCCTCTTTCACGGCCGATGGAGTAGTTTGGGAACTGCAATCTGCTCTGGGCACTCGTGGCAAGGTAAGAGCACAGCTCTGTTGCAAAACACAGTCTGAGTGCTGGGAATCAGGGCTGCAGGGTGGATTTTCTGGGATTCACAGCATGAGAGTGGCTGTGGGGAAGTCACTGAGCCTGTGGTTTTCTCGTGCCCACTGTCCCCTGCACTGCTGTGCTTTCTTGAGAGGAGCTCAGTGATACGAAAGATCCTCATCAGGGATTTATCAGCAATACAGAATCATGCTGAAAACCCACAAAGGTTTAATGAGTTCTCCCAGTGGCACTGATGGCACTGACACCTCACTTTTGGTGCTGCCTGCCCTTTGTTGTTGCTCCTCAGCCCAAGCAGGTGATGAAATGAGAGCTCTGACGTTCACTTGGATGGAGGCGAGCTGCTGCCTTTCCAGTAGGGTAAATAAGGATTCAGTGCCTCTTAAAAAGCATTATTTTTAAAGGAAAGCCCTTTTGATTGAGGGCTAGAATGGGGTTATTTTCCACATGACCAAGCACCAAAAGGAAAGCAGCAGCCCAGTCCATGGTCTTATCACCCTCCCTGAGTCACCCTCTGGATAGATTTGTCACAAGGTGAAATAAGAGCAAGTCCTCAATTTATTATCATTTTCTACTTGTCCTCCTTAATGCAGTTCCTGCCAGGATGAGTTTGCTGTGGGAAAGTGGAATGAAACCAGGCCTTTCAGTTTGCTGCTAAATGGGACTGGGGGGAGGAGGCTTCCAGGGAGGAGGGAAAATCTTCCTTATTAGAAGGGGAAAATGTGCAAGGCAGAGTTTTCATCGGATGCTGTCCAGCCTCCCAATTAGGGTGGCTGGGACAAACAGTGGTGTTATTATATGTAACTGTTTACCCAGTGCCACTCAGCCATTGTTTATTTTATGAGCATAATTTATCTCCTCCGTTGTGCTACCCAATTTGTTTGCATTTTCAGTCCACTCGAGTGTCTCTCTTGCATTGCATACATCTTTTGGCCTCCCACCAACCAACTCTCCAAGTTTCCAGGAGTGTCACACAATGGCCAGACCCCTCCTGCCCTTCATTTTTCACATGACATTTTTGTCCCCTTATTTCTGCACTGCCCCTGCCCCTCCCCTGCTGCAGACTCACAGCTCCTCAATGGCTCATGGTTTATTCAACAGCAAAGCTGAATTTCTCTTTTCCTTCTCTTTTCCCACTTTCCCCTCCTTTTAAAAATAGAGGCTGCTCAATAGATGCCACTCTGGCAGCTCAGGAGAACAAAGTTCACTTGCAGCAAATCTTTGTGGTCGTGTCTCCACAGGGCAAGAGTTTGGTGACCCTACAGGGGCTGAGTCCCAAAGAGCAGCTCACACATGGGGCCCCCACGGAGTCCTGTGTCTCCTCCAGCCATGGAAAGGGACAAAGAGTTGTCCTCTATTAGCTTGTGACATCAAAGCTTCATCCACACCTCGCCTTGGAGGTGTGAGGTGATTCCTCATCCCTGCAACAATGGCATCTTTGGTTCGTTCCAAACTTTCTGGCCATTTTTTTTCCCCTCAAGTCCTCTGATCTTCTTGCTTGTGGGTCTGAGAGCAAGGGTTAGCTCAAACAGAAAAGTGCCAATTCACATTATAGAAATTCAAATCCTTGCTGCTACATTAAGTAATTTCAAGGAAGTTTCCACTGGCAGGACTTGGAGGTGACTCCAGATAGTGACAACATCTGTGCATCTCCTCTTCCTCCAGCCTGCTGACACTGCATCAGGAAGATGCAGCATTTTCCTTCTGATTGTAGCAGGACCCTAATTCTGATGGGTTCTGATGAGCTCTCAGCCCTGGGCTACAGCTGAACCTGGGGTTTAATGCTCCATTCCCATTGAGTGTGCCAGGATTGGAACTCTGGGGTTTCTGATAGAAAATCTGGACAGTGTCTCACCACCAAACCCTGGAGCTCCATCTGAAATGATCTTTGTTTGCAGGTTAGTGGCCAAAACTGGGAGTGAGGAACTTTACATGGCCAAGGGAGGCTTCATGAGGAAAAAAAACTTGGCAGCCATGAAACCTGGGATACGTCTCATGCAAGGAAAGCATCCTACAGGATACTGCCCCGCCACCTCCTGTCACTGTGAGCTGCTCCAGAAATTCATCGTACTTGAAATGATTCACTCAAGTATCCATTCAGTCTCAGTTCATGGATTGCAGAGCCTTTATTGCACACCCATATATTTAGCTCTGGGATAGTTCTCAGCAGTTCTAACAGCCCTGTCATCTAAGGAATAAAACAAAGAGCCATTATTCATCACAAGGGAGACACAGTCTTTATTGTCTGAAGCCATGGCAGAGTTTTTCTATCACCCTATCTATTCCTTGCTGCCACACAACTCAGCTTTAAGCTGTCTCAGTAGCAGTAGCAGCCCTGGAGGCCCAAATGCTTCACAGCTTCTCCCAGTTCAGTGCCCACCTAATGCTGTGTTGGACTGACCACAGGACTGACCCTGAGCTCGCAGCAGCAGGAAGGAAAAACTTTCCAGAAAAGCCTGAGGTGGACATTAATCTCTGCTAGGTCAGGAGTAGAGTCAGGCAGGGTTATTCAAAGACATGGGAAAGCACAGCTACAGGGAGAGATGGATAAATGTGAGTTTTGGGCACTGATTATAGCCAGAAGATCTGGGGTTTGGCCCTGGCCTGATGGCAGAGCTGTGTAGGCTGTAGGACACATCACCTGTCCCAGCCTCCCTGTGGCCCTCCCAAACAGCCTCAGGGTTTCCTTGGTGGATCTATGTCCAGCATGCAGCTGGAGGAGCCAGCCTGGTTCTCTGGATCTGGATATCTGGGGATTGTTATCTTGGGATCTAAGCATGAACCTCCCTCCATCCTGCTTAGCATCTGCCTGAGTTGCTCTGTGCCTCTGGGAAAAGCAGATTTGGGGCCACAGACACTCTCAGTGGTGCAGATGAGACTATTAAATGCAGTCGAAGCAGCACCATTCAGAGAACCAGCTACATCACAGTCTCCTCAGGTTTCAGGAGCATTTGAGGCTGTGCCTGTGTCACCACAAGGCAGGACAAAGAGTAGAACAAATCCCTCTGAGAAGGTGCTGTGCAAGGACTCTCACCAGCTGTTTGCAGTAAGGCAAATCCATCCTTCCCTTGGATGTCTCTGCTCAAAATGATGAGATGGGAAACTTGAAGACCCAGAATCCTAAAAAGTGCCAGACATCTGAAAAAAAAAATTGCACTTTCCCAGCTTTTTCAATTTGTTTTGAGGTTGGCAATCACATCTCCAAGAGCCAGAGCTCACTTTTCTCCACATGCTCAGACAGCAAAGGGCACAAACCAGCCTGTGAGCTCCCATCACCCTTCTGCCAGCACCCACTCTGCTCCCTGCTGAACAGCCAGCAATCTCCCAGGCTAATTAGCCAAACGCTATTCTGCACATATTTAGCATTTCTGAGTAATTAGGATAATCAGATTTCTCCCCTAATTCTGTACATCCACAATATAAGCAGGTGTGCTGCCTTTCCCACAATGATATCACAAGAAGAGTGTTGTGTGCCCGAGCCAGGGATGCCAGCAGCCCGTCAGAGCCCATTCCCCTCTCCCACATGGAAATCTGCTAATGGATTACCAGCAGCCATGGGGAATTGGGAACTGGGTTTGTGTTGGCTAAGCAACCAGCAGCTCAGATATTCATGCCAGTTATCTAAATGCACAGCCCCCAAACCTGGCCAGAGATCTGGCTGTTCCCTTCGCCATCCTCCAGGGATCAGCTGCAGGAGTTGCTTTGTGCTGCAGTTGAACAGCAGCTGTTTGGCCCAGAACCTTGGAGGTGTTTTGGGTTCTGAGGAGGTTCTGGGAGTCCACCCAAGACTCGGGGCTCAGGTCTTGGTCATTCTCCACAAGGCTCATCAATCCATGGGCCTGGTCCTTATCTCTGTGAACCTGTGAGCTGGCAACCACTTATCTGTGGCCTGTGCTACTTCCAAGGTCTCTTGGAATGTATAACCTTAAATGAAGGTCCAAGCCAGTCAGGCCAGGCCAGGCCAGCTCTTTCTTGTCCTGCTGAGGTGGGTCTTTGATTCAAGAGGACTTTTTCCTCCAGCCAGCTTCAGTCAGTAATTCCTTCTCAGGGAAGCAGAAAAGTTTTGTTTGTTTGTTTTCTTTTTTAAGTGCCCATGAGTACATCCTGGTTCACGGAGCATTTGGATGTGATGCTTCCACCAAAGTGGGAACTCTTAAAGGAGTATCAATGGTCCAGCACTTCTGAAAGAAGGAAAGGCTGCTCCAAGCCCCACAGCATGGAGCTACACTCTCCCAAGTATCCTCACCACTGCAGTAACATGAAGCGAAGATTCTGCGACGTCCCCTCCACAAAAACACCATCGTTCTGCTGAGCTTCAGGTAGGGAACAAGTTTGCTTGGAGACCTTAGAGTAGAACCCAATGCACTCCCAACTCAAAGAAGCCATTTCTAACATGCAAGGCAATGCTCTTATTGTAGTACTGCAGAAAAACATCCAAACTTCCTAAATATGAACAAACCTGAATAACCAGGAGTTAAGATTCCTCCTGATCTCCAAGTAGGTCAATCATGCTGGTACTGAGATTGGGCTCTGGTTGCTGGAGAGCCAATGTTCAGGTGGAGCTGAAGATAGACACTGTTAATTGTGGGGAGGCTGTTTGTCCATGATGGATGACCACAGCACTCAGAGCACACCACGCAAGGCTATGCTCAATATTTTATAAGTTGTGTGTGGGTAATAAAATGCTCCATCCCCTTCTTTAGTGTCCTCTATCTCACCTTCCCTGCTCAGATGAAACGGTGCTCGCAGAACTATCCCCAGAAAACAGCACTTGGAAAATATAAATCAGCACCAACTGCTTTAATGGGTCCAAGGCTGTTGTCAAGGTCACCACAGACACAGTAAAGGTCCCTGGTCCCCTGAGAGGTGTCACAGGAGGCATCTTCCCAGGTTTTGTATATTTTCTGTAACTGTGTATTCATCTGAGCACCTGAATCCATTTTTATAAGGTGTATTTAGGACTTCAGGAGAAGAGAACCCAACTATTCTCAGTAATGTCCAATTCTTGTTCTTTCTTCTTGACCCATGTGACCAGCTGACCCAGTACTCACTAATGAACGACAGAGTCTGTCCTGTATCGTTCTGACCTCAGGCCAGTGATGTCACAGGGATGGCACAATGACAGAGCACAGCACATCCAGCCCTTCCACCCCACTGCTGGGCACTGGGATAGCTCTGCTGCTGAAATGGGGGGCAACCTAGGCTTCCACACTCCTGAACATCAGGGCTGGGCACACATCTGTGTGCCTGCTCTACAGGTGCAGAAAAAAAAATTATGATGATCCTGCTTTTCTTGCATTTTGGGCACTGGAGGGGAAAATGGAGGGGGAAAAAAAAAAAAAAAAAAGAGGGTAGAAAGCAGATATTCACATATTTCACTGGCCTGAGGGAGCCTGGGGAGCAGGTGGGAAGCTGCCTGCAGGGCTGGTCAGCGACTGAGAGGTGGCAAAGGAAGCTGGCACAGCAAGTCCTGACGTCTGCCCGCCTCGAGCAGGTGATGAAGACAAGCTGTTGCCTCGATTCCCACAGTATATTTTCATTAGGCCCAGGCAGATGGCAGCGGAGGTCACTGCTTCCACACCATCATCCTTTCAGCCCAAAGGTGTCAGGGAATCTGACATCTCAATTACTAAACCTGGAATCACCCAAGCAGCACCTGATGGATGATGGGGGAAAGGGGATCAGAAAAGCTGAGCTCCTGATTCCCATGAATTCTCACCTTTGAGAGAAAATCTGGGACGTTAGCTTCCCTGATAAACAACATATTTGTGTCCAACGTTCTGACACAAAAGCAGCTGTGCTGAGAACAAGCCACAGACACCAGGAAAATGGCAATTAAGTCCTTGTGAAAAACAGACCAAAAAGCACCCCTTGGAAAAGATATTTGATGTTAATGAGCTACAGCAAAGTCAAGGGAGGAGATATTGATCTTGCCCCAGCAGAGATCTGCTGCTCGCTCCTCCACAGTCTGCAAAGCCTCAGAACACAGAGCTAAACAGAACTTCTGTTCTTCACAAGGACTCTCAGATGTGGGGCCAGGGCTTGGCTGAGGCAGGGGGAGCCAGAGCAGCACCACCACTGACTTTTCTGTGCTCAAGGTGAGACACAATTCTGACATACTGGTGAGAAGCGGCGGCTCTGCTGAAACATCAACTCAGAGATTTCTGACAGATTTTTCCATTCACTTCAGTTCTTCTCCTCCCTATTATTACCACCTACTCTCCTGTTATTACTTTACTATTACTGATTCCCTACTTTTTACTCCTGTTAATCCAAACTTTTGTAATCCCTACTATTACCCCTGGCAAGAAGAAAATGAAATAAGATTCTGACTCTTACCAAAGATCAATAAACAAACAAAGCAAAAGTTGTTTATTCTTAGCCTGAAATCTCATGAACTTTAAGGTAATATTATGACTCTGGAATGATGATGAAATATCTCAGATTCCAATTTCCGCAGGGCGTTTATTCACTGAGTTTCCTTCTGCAACAAAAATACCCCAAACCACTGGGAGCAGATGAGTCACTGCAGCAAAGCACCACCCTGAGCAACACCCAAACCTGTGCTTTCTTTGAGGATTTTTTTCCTTAAACCCCACAATGAACTGGGTTTGGGGGAGACACAATGGTGACAGGGATATCTGAAAGATGAGAACATCCAGGGTGCACAACCCCAATGAAAAAAAACAAAAACCAACCCATTTCTTTTTGGGGAGACTTTTCAACTTTTTTTCAGAAGTGTTTTCAAGCTTCTGTAAAAGTTCAAAATATTTGGGGTTTGGCACGATAAACACCCCCATCATTTTCAGCAAACATTGCTAAATGCCGGAGTATTTTCTTCCTTTTTTGTCCAGAAATGTCATTTTTTCCCTCCTCGTGTTCTTTAAACGGGGAAGGGGTGAAGAATGTGTTGCTTTTGAGACAAAAGTTTCCACTTGGTTGAAAAATCTCTTTCTACCAAACTGAAACATTGAGACATAACCTGTGCAGCTGGGTGTGCTCATCACATCTACTGCAGGAGGAGTGGGGTCAAAGGGAACATTAAATCACAAATTATCCCTGGTTTTGGGGGGCGGTTTAACGAGAATGGAAGGTTCAGTTCTACCGACCTCAGACCCAACGTTTTGTTAATGGGAAAGGCAACACAACAGCTGGGGCACTTGCTGCTCACTGGATAATACACATTTTCTTAAGTACTCAAAAAGCTATGGGCTAGTCCAGGGTTTTCCTGGAGGAAAAGAGATCACAATCTGGCCTTTGTTATCCAGTTTGTTCTCCAAGAGTTCATACTTGAGGGCCCCTGGAGCGGATTCTTGGAAGAGCTCCACTTTGCACCCCAGCCAAAATGATCCGAGTTTCCATATATTATTAGCACACAATGGAGCAACGTCAGCTCCCTTAACCCCACACCAGCCAGAGGGAGAGGGTCCTCATCAAGGAAAACCAGGTCCTTCTCTTCTTCTAAGGAGAGGAAAAGGGGAAGCCAAAGGAACAGAGAATGACTGGGAAAAATCAGAGTGGTCAACAAAGATCCTGTGTCAGCCAAAATAAAACCCCAGCTCTCCAAGGAGAGTTGACTTCAACACCACCCTGCCCTCAGCTGTTTTTTCGGCTTGGCTTTGGCCAAATTTCATTCCTGGTCTGAGTGGGTTTGGTTAGAGGACACAGTTCCTGTGAGTCATCTGCAATCTCCAGCACCACCATAGGAAAGGCGGATGTGGGGAGCCAGGAGACTTGGGCATGTCTGAAACACAGACCCCAAACTGCTCCTCCCTTGTGCTGCAGTGTACTGACTCCAGCTGCTCAGGAAAAATGGGGCAAGAAAAGAAAAATCTCGTGCAAAAATTCAACTTTTTGTAAGAAAAGCTCCACCATTCCAAAATTAAAAATGTTTGCCAGCACAGCAAACATTTGCCAGCACATTTTTGACTTTTCGCCAAAATATTCTGGCCAAAACTTGGGAGAAAAACTCAGGATTGTCTGTGGAAAGCAGATACTTCTCATGAAAATATTCATTTAGTCAAATCCCCAGGTTTCTACTGAAAGTCAGCTTCAGTGGAAAATGCTGACGAGCTCTATTATTGGCACAGCTTTAATTTTCCTTTGTCTGGAACAGACATGGAGAAGACAGCATCTGTCAAACGTAGTCTTTGGACTTACATTATTATTTAGCCCAGAGTATTGTTCAAGGACTTCAGGAGAGGTTCGAGCCGTCACAGTGCTGGGTGCTGTGCACATCCACCAAAGATGGCCCTTTCCCTGGAGGGATTATAATTTCAGCACAAGCCATGGAGAAGATAAACAGCTGGGGAGAGCACAAGGTAATTTTGGAGGGGTCCTGAGCAGCATGATGAGCAGAGGGACGCTGCGCTTCCCCTTGCACCTGCTCTTCCCCCCGAGGCTTTGTGCTCAGCCACACGGCAGCTGTGCGGGCTCACAGCTCCCCCAGGGCAGCCTGACTCTGCCCTGGCTCCAGAGGCAGCTGCAGAGGAGGGGAGAGGCAAGTCCTGCTGTTCTCTCCCAAACTCCAGTCCAAATGATCCCTGGGGTGGAGAGGAGCAAGCCAAGCAAGTCATTTTACAGCCCCCAGCCACTGCAATCCTGTCTCCTCCTTACCTCGGAGAGGGACGTGCTCTGCCACCCTCCCGATTGCAGCCCACGTGTGCTGATGGATGGGGTCACAGAATCAGGATCACAGAATGGTTTGGGTTGGAAGGGACCTTAAAATCATCTTGTCCCAACCCCGGGCCATGGGCAAGGACACCTCCCACTATCCCAGGTTGCTCCAAGCCCCATCCAACCTGGCCTTGGACACTTCCAGGGATGGGACAGCCACAGCTTCTCTGGGCAACCTGTGCCAGGGCCTCACTGCCCTCAGAGGGCCAATATCCAATATAAAGCTACCCTCTTTCAATTTAAAGCTATTCCCCCTTGTCCTACCAGTACATGCCCTTGTAAAAAAAAAAAAAAAATTCCCTCTATTCCAACAATTTTAACTCACACTTTGTTTTTGCCCAAATCCTGCCTTTCCATGGCATCCCACTGCCAGTCTGCACACTCCCCTTCTACCCTCACTCCTCATGTGCTCTGCATCACTTTATGCCTCGACCAAACAAACACAACCACTTCAAGAGAGTAGTTAGAGAAGAATCTGTGCTGGTTTCAAATAGCTTCCAGAACTGGTCACCCTCCTCTGTAAGACATTAGAAAGGAATCACTGAGAAAGGAGCAAGGCAGAAAGAGAGCATGAGCAAATAAATAAATAAATGTATATAGTTACTTTTGGTTAGTCTCGAAGTGCACTCCCATCCCAGGGCGCCTTGTTCTGTGCTCATTTGAAGTATTAGTCACTTTTTCCATTAGAAGCTGTTATTCTAGGGGGATTTATAATGTATCTGTAAAATTGTCTCCAGGCTTTGCTTGGCATCTGAGCTCTCAATCCATGGACAGAATGTAAAGAAACTACAGTTGTTTGATTTATTGGGACAGGGCACGGGGAGCGAGGGAATTTTTCCATGCTCAGTGGAAATAAATTCATAGTGCCTCCGGTGCACAGACACTTACTGCTCCAGAAAATTCACAAGTTCGGTGCAATCTCACACTGGCAGAGAGGAAAGCAGCAAATCAATGATTATTTAATATCTTGTTGCCCGAGACCCAGCTCTGGTCTGTGGCTCCTCACCACGACCCACCCAGCCCAACAGTGGGTGTGACAGCCTCATTCCACTCGGGTTCAGAAATCCTGCCCTTGGCAAACCTTCTTCAATTCTAATTCTTACAAGGGGTATTTCTTACCCCACTATAGAGGCTCCCTGACAGAGTCACGATTTTTTCCTGGGGAGGCCTACAGCTTATTTAAACTTTGCTCTTGTTTCTTAATATGCATCTGCCCAAAGGTTAGGTGGGATGAGGAAGGGCTGGTGATCTGCTGTAGGTGACATCAGCTCCTGGATGGCAGAGGTGTTTGGGCAAAGTGAGAACGGGGAGGTGACAACCCCTTTGGGAATCATAAACCCTGGAAAAACACCCCATCACCTTGCTGATGGGCCTCCTCCATGCCACTCATGGCTGAGGATAAGCCCTTTGGCAGGGTAGCCCTGACCTGGGCCAACTTTCACCCAAACTTCTGCCAGAGGTAGGGCTGAACTGGGAAAAAGGGAAGGATTAGGGACAGGGATGTACACCAGGACAGAGGAAGGGAGAGCCAGAACTTTCTTGCAGCTTCCCTGCAGCACCGCTCAGCAAAGCGCCGAGCCTGACGCGGACGCTTCAAGGAAACAATAATCTAAAATTGGAACACGGCAAATTATTTATTCAAACTACAGCCTTCCCTCCCCCCTTGATTAGCAAACCACAGGGGAGTCAGCCCTGATTTTCTTCAGACAGATGCAAACGCTCTCCTCCTCTCCCTGAGCCACGAGGCTCAGCCCGTGGGGGGCTGAGGAGCTCGTTGGTATTCGCATTGTGTAGCAGCTCCTTCAATTCACACGTTGTTCTGCTCTCCGGCTGGAGCACAAACTTTTTCTTTGGGAGCACACACTGCAAATGATGAATTTGTTTGTTTTCTGCCTTCTTTTTTTTTCTTCCCCAGGGAAACATTTAGACTGCAGTGTGCAAACACTTCCCCACACGCCTGCTCAACTACTTACACCTAATAATAAAACAATCTATATGAAACATTGCAACTCGAATCCCTTGATTCGAGTTTTTTTGGGGGGTTGTTTCCTGTTTCCATTCATCATTTATATAAAAAGCCCTGGTGAAACTTTGAGGAACAGACACCAGAACATGTAACAGATCTCAGGGGTGTGCTGCAGCACTGAAGTGGGAGATCCCAGCACTGAAATCACCTCCCCACTTAAGTCAGAGGCAAAACGTCCACACAAGAGCCAGAATTTCCCCCCTGGGACTTTGGCAGTGGGCGACACGGAGCTTGGCAACAAACAGGGAAGGCTATGAAGGGTTCAAAGTATCAAATGAAGCTGAGCAGAGACAGGAGAGGAACAAAGGAAGTTCACGTCATTATAATTTATTGATGATCTTGGCCTGATTGCTCCAGTGTTTTGTCTTAGCAGAGCCCACCCTGGGCAGCAGCGAGTCCTGCACGTCACTTGGCCGTGCGGATGTGGAAGTGATGTGATGATTTACAGACAAAGTTTGATTAATTAAATAATAAAGTAAATAAAAAAGCAACATGCAGGATCTCACCCTTACCCAAGCGCTTCCTGGGAACTGGCCAGGATCTCCTGACCTCACCCCCACCGGAGCACAGCTCCACAAATTCCCTCATCATAGTTCACATTTTTCCAGCTCTACCAATTCACCCAGCAAGTGCCATGGGAAATCTCTATGGCTGAGGCATCCAAACTTGCTTAAGATTGAGCCAAACTCATTCTTTTCTTCAAGGAGGAGGGTCTTAAGGAAAATAAAATGCTGGGGGTTCTTTGTCCCTGTATCTTGGATACAAGAAAACTCCCACGCTTGTCAGAAATCAGAACAGCACCAGTAGCTCATGGCTTTTTCTTCTTCTTATTCCCCCCCTTTTTTTTTTACCCCAGTGTGTGAGTGTGTGCTTAGAGCAGGATGACACAGTGATGGGTTTAGGAGACAGTGAGTGCTGAGATGCCGATTTCTAACGTAATACAGGGTGCAGCTTCTTTCTTGTGTGATCACGGGTGGAAAATCCAAAGAAATAATCCAGGAGCCTAAATACACTCCCCAGCCATTCAACTCACTCATAAATATGCTGAGCAAGACGCTTTGTGCAAGAAAAACCCATCACTTCTATTCTGTATTTTGTTTAACGATGAGTCAAATCCTCCACACTCATCCTCTGATTCTGCTAGTCTGAGTTCACAGGGGTGCATTCCCACCCTCCTCCCTTTCAATTTTAGGCTGATGGGTGTAATTTCAAAATTACCAGGTTCCCAGTTTTCCTCTCCCACCTTCAGTTCAGTGTCTGCTCCCTGACTCCCTGCAGAAAAAGAAACGCTGTCACAGCACCCAACTCCGAAACAAAGAGTTTTAACCGAACTCCCCCCTTGGCACCAGCAAACTATTCAAAAGAACTTCGCAGGAAGCCTGCCCTTTCCTGAGCGCTGCTAATGCTCCAAAATAAAGCAAATTTGGGAGAAGTCAAGGAAATTAAAACCCTAGATGCTGTCATTTCCTTTTTAAGGCTGGAGGAGCCCTGGAGCCCATTAGCTATTGACAAGAAGGGGACCCTCCAGATCCAGGCTGGATGCGCAGACACTCAGGGAACAACCAGACCTTTGTTTATCATCTATGCAGATGTCATAAGGACCAGGAACACGCGCCCACCAGGGACCGACCCGTGTCCACCAGGGACCGCACTCTCGGCACACTGGGAAGTTTATTCCCACATAAATACACGCATATTAATAGGCACATTCTATCTAAGCACTTCATCCCGAGGAGGTTTGAAATACTTCCTTCCAAGCTAGCACAAAATCCCCAGCAGGTTGGGATGGGGGCGACCAGGGTGGGATGGGGGTGGACCTTTCCATGGAAAGAGGCTGAAGGTACCACGGTGGGTTTTGGCACGTATGAAGTTTGGTTTGGTTTGCAACATCGCCACCGAGCCGCCGGGACTCCTCTCACAGAGTAATTTTCTTCTTTTTTCAGTTACATTTTATACGCACAAACTTATTAATTGAAAACTACTTTCGCCCCCTCCTTTTTCTCGTGTTTTAAGCATCGGTAAATCCCCCAGGCACGGCAGAGGGTCGCTGGAGCGCAGCCCGACATCCCTCCCTCCACCTTGCTGCTCCGAGCCGAAGTTGCGGAGGAGCGCAGCCCTGCCCGGGGCAGAGGGCACCGAGGCGCCCTTGTTCCCGGCCCCGTGCCGGGGCGCCGAACCCGCAGGTCCCCGCCGGGTCCCCCCGACCCCCGAGCGCCTCCACTCACCAGCTGCAAAGTGCAGAGGAAGATGAGGGTGCAGCGGCCGGTGCAGCATCCCATGGTCCCCGAGCAGCGGGGGCAGGGCAGGGGCAGCCCGGTGGCCGCGGCCCCGCCGCCGCCCTGGGGCTCCGCGCTGCCCGGTCCGCGGCCGCGGGGAGCGAGACGGCCGCGGAGGTCGCTCGGTGTCGCTCGGTCGGTGCCGGCTGCCGGAGCTCCTCCGGGAGCCGGGGAGGAGGAGAGTGGGGCCACAGCTTAAAAGGGCAACGCTCCGGTGGCGCTGCCGTCCCGCAGGCTGGGCGGGCTGGCGGGGCGGGGGCTGCCGCCAACGCCGGGATGCTCCCCCCGCGCCCCCGCAGGCGCGCTGGGATGCTCCGGCCCCGGCCCTCCCCGGGAGGCGGGGGCAGCTCCGATGCCCCGTACAGGGCAGCCCCTCGTTTTTCCCTTGACTGGACGCTGGAGTGATCGGTCCGCGCTGGGGCAAAGGGCTGTGCTGGCCAGGTGTGTGTGCAGGACACACGGTCTGTGGAGTTCATCTCCTCTTTCCACATATGCTTCCCTGTGCAGGTGCTGGCATGTTCACCCTGAACATTATGAAGCCCCAAACTAACCTAAAATACAATGGTTTTTCCCAGAAAATTCGTCAGAGAGGTTGCACATGGGAGACAAACTCCTAAAGGGCGATAAGACAAGGAATTGTTTAAAATGCACGTTTGTGGGTATTTTATATACCCAGATTTGAGAATGAATCCCAGCTCACTGGGAGCAGAGGGATGTAGGAGAGCATCTCTCTACTTCCAAAAAGTGCTTCTGCCTGAGCACCATGTACACACCACTCGCTGTACCCTGCACCTGTAGAAAAGCAAGTCAGTCAACTTTAACTGAACAGCAGAGCAAACACACAAGCACACAACCACCTCCTTTACATGCCCGAGTCCTCCCCGTTGCCTCCCCTCCCGACGGAGAAGCAGGACCCAGGAGATCCAGAGGAGTGCCAGCCTCCCCTGCTGCACACACTCGTGGCCGGCCTGAGGAGCAGGTCACACACCACACGTTGTCATCGGGACAGACTTGTAGCTAAGCTCAACACAACAGGATAAGAAGCTTTGGGAGAGCCTCATCTGGTGACAAGGTCGTCTCTTTGCAATCTCCGGGGGCTCCAGTCTGTGCACGACAGTTTGCTCTGTCGTCTCTGGCTGCCCCTTCTTCCTCTGAAGCAAGTCAGTGTTTCATTTCTGCCCCCAAAGCAGGGTGTGACTCCCCACCAGAAGTGATCAGCTTCACTTTCATTTTAAATAAGCACAGCCCGCTGCTCGTTGCAGTGGGGTGAGAAGGAGGTGGCGGCTGAAATCACAGCAGCTCTATCATTTCACTCAAGGAAAACACTGCTTGCCTATATCCTAAGGAAGCAGGACTGGTCCTCGAGTGCTAGGAATGTTCAAAACCTTATATTAACAACATTATTGTTATTCACATCAGCCACACGGAGAAACAGAACAAACAAACAAACAAAGTCTGAATACCTGAGATTAGAAGGTAGCCTCTGAATTGATCACAAATCCTTCTGGTTTTAAATAGTAAAATGTATTGATTATCTGACCTGTGCACTGTGCATAACCAAGGCATCAATTAATGCAGTCAGGTACAATAAAACAAGTTTTATTATACATGAAAGGAAAACACCCAGAGAAGAAACCAATTTATTTCACCCAGAAAACTATGGACTGAAGAAGCTTTGGCAGTACTCACATTCCCCAGAAGGTGGATTTTGTATGGAAAAGGCAATGGAGCAAAGACCAGTTTATTTTTTTCATGAATGCAGATAAAACATTCCTTACAAACTGCACGGGGAGGTCTCACTCTGCACTGCAGGGTCAGGCAACCTGACATGAGAATTAGAACAGGAGCTCAAGTTGGGCAAAAGCAGCCTGAGGTCAGGCTGGTCTTGTTACGTGCTCTGGAAAATGCTGGGAATAACAGGGGAAAGCTGAGATACAGCCATGCAGGTGAGAACCTGGCTTTTGTGACAGTTCTTAAGGTTTTCTGCATCCCTTGTTCTGCCTCCTGCCTCTAAAAACCTCCTGTAGGCATTGCTATTTTCCAGCTCAGTTGTACTGCAAAGGAGACACAGTGTGAAACAGCAAAAGGCATTGCTGCTGAAAGGCTTAGTTTGACAGAAATAGGATTTTTTCCATCTGCACTTTTATCTTGATACGCTGTGCAGAAAGCAAGCCTGGCTTGGCTGGGACTCCACATGCATGTGAAGCTGAGCTTTTTAGTAAGGGTGAGGCCACAGGAACAACACAACCTGTATTTCAAAGAGAGACTTTAAACTCCCAGAACCTGATATTATAATCTTCATTCATATGATTTCTTATCTGTGTATCTGACCATCTGAATTCCTGCACGAGTGCTGCAGGACCACACATCGATCTAGAAAGTTTAATTCATAAAACCAACTACAACTTTAATTTAGCAAAAAAAAAAAAAAGAAAGAAAACCAAAATTGCTCAGTATCCTGATTTTATTTCCTGAAGTATAAACTCGCCCTCAGCTTTTGATGGATGAAATATTTCTTCAAGAGTCCAGTGTGAATGTTAAAAATGATTTCTCCCGATTAAGGGGTTCTGGATGGGGTCTGAGGGATTCTTAGCAGGGATATTGGTGTACAGGGACATGTGTACACAGAGCAAGGCAATCACAGGCAGCTGCACCCCTCACCACAGGAGAGGACAGAGGACAAAGAATTGGCCAAGCAGTCATTATTGAAGCCCTCTCCAAATGCCAGGTCACAGAGATGCTTAAGAGATCCTGGTTGTTTCTTTTATCCTCCTTTAAATCCTGAGGATGTGCCTTCATTTTAAGGTTCTGATGCACATTCTGACTTCATAGAGGGAATGGAATCCCTCGGTGGGATGGGAAACATCCTCAGGTTCAGATGATGCTCTGGACATTGAATGTCCCTGTTCTTAGACAGTGAATCAGGAACCTCTTCCCATCCAAATTTATTTTTGCATGGCTCCAGCTGCATTGCTAGAGGTGAATAACCTTAGATTGAGGTTCCTTGTTATCACCTGTCTGATTACATCCAAATTTCTGTGAGAAGTCCCGGATTTACTTTAGGCGAAATGAAGAAACAAAGTTGGCAAGCTTGAAACAAAGCAGCAGTACCTTACCACAGCTTGTTATCTCTAATACCTGCAGCCTCCTTGCTCTGACAGATCAAGAGGGACAGTAGAGGCTAAAAGTATTAGCTGGGGACGTGTCTCTTCACAGCCCAAACCCTGTCATTGTCACAGCTGCTGAAAGCTGGAGATGGTCTTACATCCCAGGGTACCATGGGGTGCATTATTCCACTTGGTTCATTTACACCCAGCTCCTCTCCGTTTTAATAACGTCACCTGAGTCACGGTGCCTTTGCAGATGTCTGATCAAACACAGCAGTGTCAGAGTGCTCCAATCTTTCCATCCACACCCCAAAGGCAAAGCGTGCCTGTCCCAGTGCTCCAGCAGCTAATCAGCCAGCCCGCTCCCCTGCTCCAGGGCACACAGCAGCCTTCCCAAGGTGGCATGTCACATCCTATTCCTCTGTCACAATTAGAAGTAAGTCCCACTGCCAGTGGCCTGAGTGATGGCAGCTCAGCACTGCACACAGCAGGATTTCCTGCAGACACATCCAAAATGATAACTAGGGAGTCTTCACATACGAGGTGCGTGAGCTGTGAAGCTTCCTGCCACAGGACACTGTGGAAGTTTAGAATGTATATGGGTAAAATTGGATTAGGATAAATCATCTTCCTGCATGGGAGGAGGAAGGGGCTCTCTCCTGTCTCCTCAAGGGTGATGATGTTGGATGCAGGGAGAGGATCTAAACTGCTCGTGACCCAAGGTTGCCTCCGATCACCTTGGGCAGCCAGCTCTGACTGTAAGAACTGGACTCTGTGATGTGTCCCATGTGTCTTATTGAAGATTTTCTACATAAAGATTACTGAACCAGCTAGAAAGAGATTATGAAAAAAAGGACAAAACCTCTTGACCTTCTAATTTTAAACTTGTAATTTTTTAAACCTGCCATTACCCTGGACTAATAACTAGAGCACTGTTACAGAACTCAGCTGCTCTGGGACTGAAGCCAGCTGAAGCCAAGACTATCACGGCAGAAGACCCAAGAGACGTGGAAATAGCCCAGAAATGTCCTTCTGCTCTTCAGAGGGACCAGAGGGGCAGAAATGCCCAAACTGAGCAGGACCACAGTGGCACACCCTCAGCAGGCCATGGCCAAAAGAACCACACACTGATCTTCCTCTCCTTTTGCAGCCTGGTGAATTAATCACTGAGGAAAACAGGCTGGTGACAGCAAAGCACAATGTTTCAAAAATTGTTCTCATCACTACACAAGAAAGGAAAAATTCTCAATGACTTCTACGCTTTGAAATGGTTTCCCAGCAGCCCAGGGCAATCTGTAAAATTCATCAGAACTGGTGTATGAAATCTGTCATTTTCTCTCTGATCCCTGTGAAGTCTCCAATGCAGGGGGGAGGCAGCTCCTAATCAGGGCTTTTTGGCATTTTTACACCACCATCACCTGCATTTCACATTTGTAATTCTCTAATATGAACTTGCTGAGCTGCACAACAAATTCTCACTACTCTTTGATGAGCAGGTGGAGGACGCCAGAGGTAGAAGGCAGATTCACCAAGCTCTCTGGTATATCCGAGTAAGACCAAGGTGAACAATTTGTCCTTATCTGGCTGATGCAGCTGCCTTGTTTGTGTGATCCAGGGCCTGCATGAAGGAAACCTGATTGGCCTCATTCCTCCCCTGATCAAACACATCAGCACCCGTTTACCTCTGTACTGGAGTCAAGGTTCTAATTCACACCTTTACAGCTCTGCTGATGCGGTAATTCTGCCATAACATCCCACAAACAGCCTCTCACAATCCTCTTTTTCTATTTCTCCATGTCTATAAAGGAAAAACATTGAGACAGAAACAAGCTGGAAGCTGCTAGCATTTTTGGTAGTCTGAGAGGGGTGCCTTGTGCCACAAACCACCTCACCTGAGAAGCAGCACTGAAAAGCCTCCCTCATCCATTGAAATTCCCCCTCTCTCTTATTGGTCTGGAGACCAAAACCATGTAATAACTACTGAACTTGAGAAAGGCTGCTCAAACTAGTGTTGTAGTAGCTCTGAAGATGGCATGTGCAGGGATAAGACCCAGGAAACAGCATGAAGTTGTGTCAGGAGAGGTTTAGGTTCGATATTTGGAACAGGTTCTGCCCCCAGAGGGTGGCTGGGCATTGGAACAGCTCGCCAGGGAATTGGTCTTGCCTCCGAGACTGGCAGAGCTCACAGAGTGTTTCGACAATGCTCTCAGGCACATGAAGGAATTGTCCTGTGCAGGGCCAGGAGTTGGACCTTGATGATCCTTGTGTGATTCTATGTCAGCATTCCTGACAAAGCAGGCACAGCCTGGAGCAGAGAGGAGGCAGCGCCCGAAGGGTTAAACCCCGCAGGGGAAGCACAGCTGACACCCCAGCACCTCAGCCGTGCAATCCGAGTAGCTGGCATGATTGCAGCCACATTTCAAGCCGCAGTTTCACTAGGCACTGTGACCAAGAAGTAATTCAGTGCAGCTGCCAGGGTCCCTGGGTATTGATACCAAGTGATTATTCAAGGTTTCCATGCAACAGTTGCATTTCTCAAATGATATGACAAAAAAGAGAGCCTGAAGGGTGAGAGCAGTCTCCAGTTTCGGGCACTGGCTTAGGGCGCTCTCATTTAGAAAAGCTGCTTCCCCATTTGCTCAGGAATCATTTTTTCCTCTCAAATGATTACAAACTTCCCCGAGCCAATTTAACAAGTCTCAAGTGATGTGATGGAGAAGAAATCAATAACGACTTTCTTTTAGCATGTCTTTTGAAGGACATCTGCAGTAGTGTGGGTGTGCAGTGTCAGGAGCCGGTGTTTGTGAGTCCTGCCCCGAGGAAGGGATGGAACGTGCAGTCCAAAGATATTCCAACACATACACACACAAACCCAGCTATTTTTCTGCTGTGTTTTCAGTGATATTCTCTCTAATCCCAGCCAGGGAGAGCTAATGCGTATTAAGAAGTCAGCAGTGTCAGGTACCACCAAGCTGAGGGAGCATTTTTTACACACATTTACTTAAGAAAGACTTAATTGCCTTGGAAATAAGCCACTTGAACCAGCCTCCCAGAGTTCATTCTGAATATCCACAGAGTAGATTCAAGCAGCACTTCCAGGCTTTTTCCCTCTCCTGGACCAAGCTGGCCACTTTGACAGCTTTGATTGACAGTGCTACAAACTGTGATATGAAACCCATGGACGTGACATTAACACAAAGGTAAAGCTGCATGGAGTAACAGCTGCTTTTAAAATAAAAGGTTTTTCTGTTTGCTGTTCTAATATCAGAGTAAAGCTTCCTGTTGTCTCATGTAAAAGCTTGGCAAATTTTGTTTAATTTTTGAAATGAAAAAACATGCACAGGGAGAAGGACTGCTGGGGGCTTCTAAATACAAGTGTCTGCTTAAGTTTTGTTTCAGCTCTAGCTCTGAGGTGGAAAAATATAATGAAAGGATATCTGAGTGACCTGATGGGTAATAGAAATACACACATTAAAATGCCCTCCCAGCTGTGTGGGGGAGTGGGCCCAGGGAGCTCAATCACAAGTGAATTCCCTATAAATATGCAGGGGAAGGATGGGGGTTGATTACTGTCCTGATCTTGCCTGTGCTTTGAAGAGCTGGACACGAAATTCAGTGCTGGAGCCTGCAGTGGGTGGTCACAGAATAGGCAGGACTCTGATTTGGCTGTAGGACTAAACCCCTGCCTAAAGTGCCTGACCACCAGCAGTGCAGGGCATTAGATGGAGTTACTGATTTGTGACAGTGTCAAGTTAACTGAGAAAATGTATCAGAAAACACCGGTTTCTCAGCTGAAAAGGAAGGAAAAAAGTAATGTTCCCTTGTACAAGGAAAGGGAAGAGATTTTTTTATTAAGTGCATGTGACATTTCTGTAGCTTAATGGAAATATTCATTGTAGTTGGGTAAGTTTGCTAGGCTGTGGTTGCCAAATGCAATGAATATCAATAATCCTGAGTGCTATGATTAATAAAAATAAATCTTATTCATTCAGCACAATAAATAACAATACAAAAATAAACATTTAATAACAACTGGTGTTTCATCCCATGGCAGAAAACATTTCACACATTATTTTTCTAGTATTTTTTAATGTGACATAACATTAGTAGGAATCTTCTGTCGAGATTTACAAAGATAAGACCCTCCCCAAAGTCACTCTGAACTCTCAAGCCTGCGAAGTTGAAAATGAGATGAAGTCTTTGGTGGCTCAGGTGACAACCTGCAGTTCACAGGGTGCTACTCAGAGCACGCAACACACAGAAGTACCAAAAAACGCTGCAGGAAAAGGCTGTTACCACAGTCCCACCAATTAACCAGACTTCTCCTGGCACCAGAAGGGCTGAGTTTGGGGTTGCATTATTATTCACACAGCTACAGACACAGTTCTGTGTTACACTCACAGTTGTATGTTATTCACACAGTTACATAAGTCACACACAACGACAGTGCAGAACTCCAGTGCTGACATTTATCATGCAAACAGGCCCATTCCTCGCTCCTCGCTCCTCAGATTTATTAAGTAGATTTATCTAAGAAGGGATCTGCGTTTCTTCTTGTTCCCCCTCAATTTAAGTGTTGTGACATCCTGATATAGTGGCTCATCTCAGGTGTGCTGGGAGGGAAAAAGGCAATAAAAATCCACAGTTTCTCAGCCCATGACAAGTGCTGCTACTACTGAGTGTTGTAATTCAGCCCACATAGGTATCAGTAAACAAGTCAAAACAGGGTTTTTTGGTATCTCCTTTGCCTTTCTGAAGCCCAGGCTGAGAGCTATTCTACAAGAGAATGTTTCAGGCATTTTTGTGTCATTTAAATTGAGTGGTAATGCTGCTTCATTTATGTCAAGGACTGCAATATTTAATAACAAAATCTAGTCATATTAATAGATTATAAAGGGTTTAGTAAATCTGTAAAACAGGAAAAAGTGAATATGAATGCGCTCTGGTTTAAATCCTATTCCAGAGATTTTTTTCCCCTAAGAAGTTTCAAAGCCATCAGACAAAATCATTAGCTTACAAGCAAAATTGCACACTAGGTAGCTTATCTTAGTAAGCTTGCACTTGCTATTAGTCTTCTTCACTGTAATTATGGTGAACTTATTCATGAAATCTCTGCAGAATTCAGCTCTAGTTGTTTTCTGTGCTCTCAAATCATACTGACCTTTACGTGTTTGTGTACTGTCCTTTTGAAGCCAAGCAAAATTATTTCTATCTGGAAAATCTCAACATGGAAAACAGCTCAAGGATACTGTGCCTGCCTTGTATTATTTTATGCTGTAATTTGTTCCTTATCATCGTGTTTCATATGTTCTTGACATTGGGCATAACAATTATAACAATGGCAATTGTGCTAAAAATACTTGTCATTTAGTTTCAAGCTAGAAACAGTTCATAAGCAGATAAAGAGAACAAGTAGTGAAGGCAGTGCAGGCTGCCTTTGTAAATGTTTCTTCTTGGCATTATCTATTATCTCAGAATAGACATTTGCCACACATAGCAGAGATGGGGAGAGAGCTATGCACCCATCCCAAATTCCAGGAACAGTGCAAACTGGATTTGCTAGGGAATGGCATGCATTTATTTGCTTGCTGAGAAAGACAAATGTTTGTGGCATCCCTTCATTCCTTCTGCACACCAGACAGCCTCATCCTGAAGCTCTCACATAGGTGAGTCTTCGCTGCTCGCTGCGTGTCTGGGGTTGAGGATGACTCCTGGCTCAGGCTGTGAGCACACACATTCAACCAGAGCCGCTGCAGAGCCAACACCAACACCACTGGAATATCTACCAATTATATGGAAAAACAAAGATTAATATGCTCATTAGAGCCTGTAACACAGCATTTGTGTAATGGGAACCTCATTGCCTGTTGGTTCATGTCTACCAGAAAATGATGGTGCTTATGAGAAGAGATTACTTTCTTCTTAACTGGAAAAGCAAATTATTTAAGCCGAGTTTGCTTTATATTTCATACCCCTTCCTCTGCTGGCCTTACACACGCACACTTAAGGGCCCATTATCTTCTCATTGATGTGAGAGAGCATTATGTGTGTAGCCACCATTAATGGTAATGAAAATGGCTCCCGTTAATCTCCCGTGCACTGATAGTCAGATAATAGCCTACTTATTAAGTACGGAGGCCAGACTAGGAGTTGCACTGAAATGAGCAGCGTATTGTCTCTGTGGGATTCAGACATAAATACTAAACCATTGTCCTGTGCCTACAGCTGATGATTAAAATGAAGTTAATGATGGCATGAATGTGCTCGCCTGGCCCGTGTTTCCAAGCACTGCAACACAACTCCGGGTGCTCTTTCCATCTGATCCACCCTCACTTTTGGGAGGATCTCTGGAGACAAAATCCAGAGTTGGAAGGGACACACATGGATCACTGTGTCCAACTCCTGGCTCTGCACAAGAAACCCCAAAATCCCACTTTGTGCATCCCTGGCAGCGCTGTCCAAACGCTCCTGGAGCTCTAGCAGCCTCGGGGCCGTGCCCATTCCCTGGGCAGACTGTTCAGTGCCCGACCACCCTCTGGGGGAAGAACCTTTCCCTAATATCCAACCTAAACTTCCCCTGACACAGTTTCAGCCACTGCTTTTGTCCTATCGCCAGTCAGCAGGGAGCAGAGATGGGAGCTGCTCCTCCACCTCCCCTCATGAGGAAGCTGCAGGCTGCGATGATGTCTCCCCTCAGCCTCCTCTTCTTCAAGCCAAGTACCCTCAGCCACTCCTCTAATGGCTTTCCCTAGACCCTTCCTCATCCTTGTGTCCCCTTTGGCATGCTCCTTAGTAGCTTTAGCTCCTCCTTACATTGTGGTGCCCCAAACCAACCCAGTGCTCCGGGTGTGACCACAGCAGCGCAGGCAGAGCTTGGGAAGGCCTGGGGGTCCAACCAGCCTCTCCATCTGCTATTCCCAGCCTGGGAGCACATGGGGCATCAGCTGCTAACCCCACTTCGCTCACATCAATAAGCGTCCGAGGAAAACCCACATAATTTCATGTATTTCACCCCCACGGGCAGCCTCTCCTCAGAGATAACCCCCGGAGATCGTTTTTGCACTCTTGGAGCCGCACCGGGAGCAACGCGCGCCCGGGGTTCGCTTTGAAGCTTTATTTCAGCTTCGCCCGGTTGAAACAAATCCCTGAAACTTCTCCCTGGCACACCAAGCTGGATAGAATGGGATGCTTTTGGCGTTCCTCGCCCGCCCCGCACCGCAGCGGGTTAAGGCGCGCGCCCACAATGCCTCGCGCCCTGCAACGTCGGCGGCGTCGGGCGGGACCGGGCCGGCGGCCGGGACTGGGCTCGGGACCGGGACCGGGATTGGGATTTGGATCAGGACGAGGACCAGGACCGGCGGTGCTGTTCAGGACCGTGGTGCGTCCCTGTCCCCGCGGCTTTCCAAGCCGGGGTTCGCTGTGCCGGGGCCGCCCGTGCCCCGCCAGCCCGGCGCTGAGGTGGCGGCGCTCGGGCCCGGCCCTCGCGCTGTCACACAGGACTGTCCCGAGGGCGGGCGAGGTGCCGGTGCCAGGCTGGCGTGGCGGGCTGGAGGCATCTCCCTGCCCGCTATTTCAGCTTTCTCTGCGTTATTGTCTTGCCCAGAAAGCAGAGGCCGGAGGGCTCGGCGGAACCCGGCCATGTTCTGAGGGAGGCTCCAGGACGCCGCTGGGATCCGGGTACCGCAGGTGTGCCTGAAGGAATCGCCCTTCTCTCGCCTTCTGCGAGGCGCTGGGTGAGGCGGGTGAGTGTGAAACTGCGCCGCTTTAAAACTGTGTCTTTGCTGTATTTGTGAACGTGAGCCGTGACGGCTCCACGGAGATGGGCTCAGCGTGTGATTCCAAAGGTTTCTTCAGCCTCTGTGGCCTTTTTTGCACTGATGGGACTCAGAGGGAGCCTTCAGGTCCATGAAATCAGCAGGCCACGTCAGCCGCTGGCTGGGTGCACCGAATTGCAAAGGCCTTTGCAGCTTGGATCTGAATTTGCTGCTGCATCAGAGGAACAAAGTCCTATTACAGATTACTTACGCTTTTAGTCCACTTCTGTCTTTCTGCTTCTGTTTAGAAACGAAAGATTCCATAACCAGGTAGCTCATATTGTGCACGTCTAGTTTTTACTCTGGGAGCAGATTGTTTGGATTTCCCAAGAGTATGAGATTGGTCTGTGTGAAGCTGTCTATTTCTACTTTGTAATTCTTAGTCAAAAATATTTGTATTTTTCAATGGAAACTTACTCCTAAACGCAATGCTTTCTTTACTGCTTATGTCCATTTATATTAGATCAAAACAATGTCTTTTAGGTGACTGCAGCTTTTTTCTTTAGTATGTAGTCATGAAACGTAAACAGCGCAGTGGTTATATGTCCAGTCAGCTACCAGGGTTCAGCTTTTTGGTAGTAATCAATGACATTTTGAACCGTTAAAACTTTGCAGGAAAATCACAAAAAATGAGCCATCCACTTCTAAAGACATTACCTATTAGAAAGCTTAGAACAGGACATTTTTTCCCTGTTCTTTAATTCCAAATGCTTTGGTTGAGGAGGACAAGGTGAAGAGCTAGTGGCTTTAGTTAATATCCTCCTTTCTTGGACATCATGGTGTGGATGAAGATCTGCCTTCCCACCAGACAGACATGATGGTTTGGGCAGGGAACTTGGTTGTGTGGAATGTTCAGACTGCAGTTGGCCAAAGTCTTCCAGTTTCAGTTTTAAAAAAAAGTTATGGCAGAACCAAAAGCAATTGCTTCCTCTATCACCTTGGAGCTGGAGATCTGAAACTCCTGTAGGGGGCTGGATATTGGCTATTGAAGGATGGAGGTACCTTTCTGTTTTAGAGACAATTCCTGGCACATGCAGAATTGGAGTGGGAATACTCTTCAGCTTTCCTGTTCAGCTCCAGCAGTGCTCATCTGCCATTGAGGCTGGAAGGCCTTTGCATGTGGACTGCCTTTGCTGGTTCTTCTGATTGAAAACCTGTGAAAAAGAAGGAAAAGTGGTAAAGGATGGGTAGTCGTAAGAGGATTGGACATCCAGCCAGAGAGAGGAGCCTCAGAAATTGTCAGTAATGTGCAGAAAGATGCTGGGGAGATTCCTGAGAAAGAGGCATTGGCATGCAAAGAGAAAGCAGCAATAAGGGCAAAGAGGAGGGCCCAGAGGGTGCATTGTTGCCTGTTCCTGCTGAGTTATTTACTTAATTTCTGTACTGCAGAGGAAGAATTCTCCCTTCTCTCACCAGGGACAAATAGTGGAATTGAAGACATGGACTGGGAGCCACATAAATGTGTTTATGGTTGTTATTTAGGACATAAGCAAATGCACGTAGTGCTATCTCTCTCCCTGCTCACATGCACAGGAGTAAGTTATGGAAGGTTAAATGTTACTGGAATGCTACTGGAAAAGGTGTGTTTCATTAGATGAGGGGTTTCTTGCCATGCTTTCATTCTCCTGTTCTGAAAGTTACACAATTTTTATCAGATTATTGATAAAAATAACTGTGTTCAGTTTTATTTTAAAGCAGGATGACAGGAAGGTTTTATTCGCCACTACTTGTGGTAAACTTATGAGTCTAAACCACTTTTATCACAATTGCCTGGTCTTGCCTAATACAAAGTAATTAATGCTGAAAAGGTAGCACATTCTAAATGTCTTTTAAATCACTGCCCCGTAAATTCCACAGAATTAAGCATTTGTCAACAAAATGTTTACAGAGGAATAAGTGCTTCAGATAAAAGGCAGTGGGTTCTGCTACAAACACCTTCTGCTTTTAGCAGTGGCAATACGTAGGTACAACACTGAGCTTTTTCCTTTCTGAGTCATGGTATCTTAGCTGGTGATGCACTGAACTATTTATTGTACTGCTCTGCTCTAGAGATTTCTAAGAAGTTGACATCAGTCATACAAATACAGTGTTTTCTTACCTGTAGCATTTTTCCTTTTTAAACACCCTTCCTTTATTTATTAAAGATACATCCTCCCTCTGTGCTCTAGGGTTGTGGCAGTTGTATGTAACACTTAATCATTTACCTTCTAAAATTTTTGTGAGATTGTTAATTTTATTGATGTTCCAAGGAGTTTTGATTAGTTTGTCAAATAACACAGTGAAATAGTGTCATAGAGTTGCATAAAGGCCTTTTTGCCTCTCACACCAGTATTTGGTGAAAATACCAGCCTGCTGTTTTATGCTTTGCATCTTGACTGGCCACTAAGCTTGACATTTAGTAGTTGGTGCTGTTTTTAGTCAGCTTGGCCACTTCTGTCTTTTATTACATCTTAGAAGTTTGCTTTCTGGAGTAGAAATGAAAAGATGGCAAGGAAGTAAAAAGGG
This sequence comes from Rhipidura dahli, assembly GCA_013399225.1. Taxonomy (NCBI): domain Eukaryota; kingdom Metazoa; phylum Chordata; class Aves; order Passeriformes; family Rhipiduridae; genus Rhipidura; species Rhipidura dahli. Next base: position 744,718 of record VXAC01010021.1, read on the forward strand.
AGAACAGATGTTAATTATTTAAAGTTAATTTAAATATGATGCTATTAGTTGGAAATAGGAATTTATTTTTTATCTAAATTGCAGTCTTATGCTGCACCGTACATTACAGTTCTTCTAATTATGAATGTTTTGTGTACTTGGGGTTTTTCCAGACTGTGTACTGTGTGTGAATCACATTTTTTGTCTTAATGTGAATTTTAGCCATAGCTTGACACCACTCCCTGCTGTTTTCTGCATCATAAAAATTAGAGTGAGATGATGTGGTCTGCTAGCAAGACATGCCTGTTGAATTATAATTCTATTTTGTGTAAAGGTCCCAATAATTGACTTAATTTCTTAGAATTTGGTTGACAAGCAAACTCAGTATTTCTGGAAAATTGCAAGTTCTTGTATCATCTAGGAAGGGATTCTTTTAGCAGTGTGTTCAGTACTCTTTAAGTGTAAGAGTTTCTGCTATTTTTTGCATAGATCTGTTGAGTTGTGTGCTGTGAAATCATGTGATCACAAGATCATGTGATCCTGTGAAATCATGGATGTGATAAAGTGCTTTCAGGAGGGGTAGTGGATGGGTCTGGGAGCAGCATCCAGTAGTCTGTTTTGATACAGTTTGTGGCACAGAAAAATCCCGTGTTTATCACCCCCCGCCCACTTTTCAGCCATGACAGAGTTACACCATTCCAATGATGGAGTTAAAGATGACTAAATCCCCCCCAAAAGTGCAAAGTAAATGGAAAATTAAGATTGTGGGGTTTATGGTGGTTTGGTTTATCTGTTTTTCCTCTGCAGCTGGTTGTGAGTCAGTGGTTTAGATTCCAAGCTCTTTGTCACAGAGCTGTGCTTTTGAGGTGCTGAGCATCCTACCAAAATCAAATCCATGATCATGACTTAGTTTTTTCTTTTTCTCCCTTTGCAGAATCATGGCAAGTCCAAGAACAAGGAAGGTCCTCAAGGAAGTCAGAGCACAAGATGAGAACAATGTGAGAAAATTATGATTTTTAAATCAGTTTTGTAGAATTGAATTTTTACCTACTCCAAATGTACATTGGGGTCTGCTACAGCTGCTGTTGTCTTTGTGGTATGGCTCACTAATGGTAGCACAGAAATGTGGGTATCTCATGTGCATTACAATACCTTGCTGCATATTTGGGACAAGTGTTTCAGAAGTTCTAGTAATGCTGGAACCCCGACGTCTTTTCAACAAGTGCTGTCTGGAGCACAGCTTAAATTAAAATGGTCCATTTCATGTAGCTTGATTATATCAAAGCTTAAGTGTGATAGTCCATGGAAAGATTCAGTTTTATTTATATCAATACATTAAATGTTGAGTGGTGAATCTGATCATAAAACTGAAGTTGTTGCACTGTATGAGCAATAAAGCTATTTCTAAAACAAAGACTCTGTTTAGATCTGCTACCATTTGCTGCCAAACTGTAGTAAATAATGTTCTAAACTTTACATGTTGAATCTTTATTTTGCCAAGAAAACCTCAAGAATTCAGTGTGGTTACTTTCTCCTCACTGAAGACAATATGGAGATGAAATCAGAACTAATTCTTTGCTCAGTAATTTCTATTTGCTTGTGTATATTTCCTGTCTGTTTTTTTTGTAGTCAGTACAGTAATTTTAATAATCCAAGAGCATAAATAAATACTTGAAGGAAGTTTATGTTATCAGGGATGGTGTTTCCAAACCATAAGAACTCTCCCTTCTGAAATTACCTTCTACATTTTCATGATTTGCCTTTTTAAGCTGCATTATGAAAACTTCCCATAGACAGTTATGGCAGATGGAAGAAATAATTGTTTTTCTCTCACAGGTCTGTTTTGAATGTGGTGCATTTAACCCCCAGTGGGTGAGTGTGACCTATGGAATTTGGATCTGTCTTGAGTGCTCAGGAAAACACCGAGGCTTGGGAGTTCACCTCAGGTCAGCCTTTCCAACAGACCGTGGACTGAGTTGCATTACCTCTGGATGCATTAGGGCTGTGAACAGTGTGTTGGTTTGGAATGTATAGAATGTCTTAAATCCAACATTTCACTGGCAGTTTTGCTTCATGCTCCTCTCCAAAGTGGGCTTTGCTCTCTGTGCCTTGTCTGTAATTAGTTGGGTATGAAGCTAGTGTACAAAACAGCTTTATTCTGTTCAGGAGATTCCTGTTGGCTTTGTAATATAAGTGATAGTTTTTGTTGTTTTCCAAGAAACATGCTCAGCTGAGATGGGATTCTATGGAATAAGAGCTGTTATGGGTTCTGGAGATTTACAGTGTGTGTATCTGATAGAGCCAAAGCAGGGAACAGTTACTCAAATGAGGAAAGGAGAGAAAGTCCAGGAGGGAAATCACCAAAGCAAGGAGGACATTCAGAAGTACATTCTTTGCTTTTTGAGGGGTGATTTGAAGCTCATTAGTGAGTAGAAATTGCATAGGAAAGGAGCGTTTGGAACTGTTGTGTGTGTGGCATGGAAGAAAAAAGGAAACTTCTGAGATGAGGGCATAGAATCATAGAATTGCCAAGGTTGGAAAAGACCTCTAAGATCAGTGAATCCAACCATCAGGATACATGATAATAGACAGAAGAAGAAAATTGCAGAGTGAAGCATGAGAAAAGTTTCTGTTACATAGTGGGTTAGATTAATTTCTGGACTTGAAGGAAGCTGCTTTTTCTGTCACTTGCCTTCTGTTGACTGTCTCCTTTAAATGCCAAATGCCAATAAATGACACAATTTTGGCTTATTTCAGTTAGGATCTGCCCACCTTCTTAGGATGATCTGTCTTTCTGTACTTGGAGAGTGTTCCTCAACTTGGAGAGTTGAGTGTTTATACTCTCAACTTTTGAGATAGGTTGTAATAAGCTTTTTTTGGTCACTGTGATACAGCAGGAAATTATAACAAGCTGTGATCTAAAATCGTTTATTAAAACCTGTTTTTCAGTTTTGTGCGTTCTGTAACCATGGACAAGTGGAAGGATATTGAGCTGGAGAAAATGAAGGCTGGAGGTAACAGCAAATTCCGAGAGTTCTTGGAGTCTCAAGATGATTATGATCCATGCTGGACAATGCAAGAGAAATACAACAGCAAAGCTGCAGCTCTCTTTAGAGACCAGGTAAGCTCAGTTTTAGGTGTGTCCTCACCCCTAGGATCTGAAAATATCCAAGTGTTCTTTGTAAGCACTTGGTTTTGAAAGGAGGGAAAGTTGCAACTTTTTGAACCTCTGCAGTGGTTCCTGAAAAGGTAAATGTGAGAGAGTGAAATCCTGGAAGAGTTAATGTAAACCTGAATGAGTTCATAGCTCAAGTATTTGGCAGAAGAGAAAAGGAATGTTGTCCTGCCAGGGAGATAAGGTGCGGTTAGAAAAGAGTGTCTTGGGCAGACAGGAGCCTTTCTGGACTAACTTCCTTACTTTGGGTAACTGTCTAATTTAGCCCAAGGGTATCCAAAGGGTCTGGTACCTCAGAGTAGGCAGTCCAGGACTGCCCTCTTGGGATCCTGCAGGTCTTAGAGTGCTTCTTCTCAAGTTTTGTAAGAGTTTTCTATTGCACTTTTAATTTCTGCATTTAGCTGAGGCAGCTCAGATTTTCAGTGCTGCAGTTTATTGCAGCTGCTGTTTAGTCAGTGGAGTGGTCTCAGTCCTCAGTTCACTACTTCAGCTGTACAGTTTTATCCAAAGTGAGTTTTGATAAATCTTTAGTGTATGTAGTAACATACAATAACATAGTTCTGTTCCTGCATTACTTTGTGATTAGTGCTTGCATGTCTTCATTAATCCAGTCTTTCCTCTTCTAACCAAACCTGCCTCTTTGAGGAAATTGTCTAATTTTCTATTTCAGTTGTCTAAAATAAAACCAGTGTTCAATTCAATATCACAGCCTGGGAGTCAGGAAAAAAAAAATGGTTTCTTGTGAAAACAGATTAATTGATGCATGGAGCTGGCAGCAAATTGCAAAAATAGGTTGTTCTCATGTTACAGAACCAGTTTATAACTTCTATGGAATCTCTGACCTATTCTTGGCTATTCTGCCTCTTGTAGGTAGCTACAGTAGCTGAAGGCAAGGAGTGGTCCATTGAAACTTCTCCTGCCAGGAACTGGACCCCACCTCAGCCCAAAATGTCTCTGTCTTCTGCTCACCGGTACGTGCCCTGCTTATCTAACGTCGGTACAGATACAGCATCAGAACCTGATGTTTAATGTCTGCTGGATTTACCCTGTTGGTGCTGGTGTCTGAACAAGCTGAAGTAATGGAGTATGAAGTAACAGGATTTTATTTTTGGAATAATTCCCACCCCGTGCACCTGAACCTTAAATGATGGCAGAGACAAGTGAGTAAGAGTAGGGGACAAGCCATGCGTGTGTTATCCTGAGCCGAAATGCTCCAGAAATCAGACATTTGTGTCACTCACAGGTAGTGTATGACATCCTTACCTTAACTGTGATGCTGTGCCAGTTTGGGATTGGATGCCAGGGAAGAAGAAACAGACTTTTCCCTTATGGTTCTAATTACCATGGGAGCATCAAAGCTGTGTACCACAGCAATTCTGTTGTTCTGTTTTTGCATGTAGTGATTGTTACTCTGTGCACTAAAGATCCAAGTTAACTGTAAAAGTAGTTGTAAATCAAAGGAACAAGAGCTTCATGCCTTTTAGTGGTTGCATTAGAGTTCCCTACTTGATAGATGACATAACTAATCAATTTTTAACCTGGATTATGGTGATATACATCAAGCTGCACTGCTGAGCTAGTGGGTTTTGCTTTACAAGGCTTTGATTCTTCAATGTTTTATTTCAGTTCTGCTGGACAATCTCACACTGCAACTGCCTCTTCTGACAAGGCTTTTGAAGACTGGTTAAATGATGATGTCAGCTCCTACCAAGGGTAATGCAATATTTACTGACTTTCTGAGTGCCTCTTGCTCTAGCAAAACAAAATGTTTGAAGCACTGAAGAAAAAGTGTGTAACTGCAAATGTTACTGTGGTGGGTCCGAAACCAGCAAATTCTGATTGTATGTTGTACCTTACAGTGATTTGAGTTGAACAGAAGCATTTATAAAGCTTCTTTCATTCATTTTCTCATTCTCATGTATCACTTTATTAGGATTTACTCATCTTTCTGATGTCAGTGATCTGTTAAACCTGGAGAATCATTAAGACCACATTAGCTTGCACAGAGGAAATTGTATTATGCAAGGATTCCTCAGTGGATCCTTGGTGTTATGTCTTTATGAAGTGAGTAGTTTTGTATTTTGGGTGCTGGGTGCTAAAGGACTTTCTTTTCCAGGTGCAAAAACAATTGTCACTCTTCCATGCTTGTCAGTTCTTTTAATGGCTGCATGCTGATACAGGTGCTGTTTATTCCTTTTCCTGTGGCAGTGGCCAAGAGAATCGCTATGTGGGGTTTGGGAACACAGTAAACCCTCCAAAAAAAGAGGATGACTTCCTGAATAATGCCATGTCCTCGTTGTACTCGGTAAGAAACTGCTTGGAGCTTTCTGAATTACCATTTTCTTCTATTTTCTTCTGGTTTGGGAGAACATAAGCGGAGAAGAGAAACTAAAGACTGCAGGTGGATACAGAGAGATGCAGAGTATTGGTTGTATTCTCAAAGAGTGAAGAAGATATTGTTGGACTTTAAAAGGAAAAATGGAGAAACTTAAGGAAAACTTCAGAATTATGTCTGGTATCAGTTCATAGAAATAAGTGAGGATATAGCAGTGGATTAAGAAATAATAAACAACAGGGCTGAAGGGAAAAAATGTAATTACCTGTAGGGAATTAAATCTATTAACCATATTCGGGATGTTCTGAGGAAAACAACTGAAATGTGTGTGTATGTGCATGCTAGAAGCTGTGAGCAGTGATGAAAACATTTGAAATACTTGTGACAGGGTGTGAAGAGATAACAGCATATGGTTGAACAGTTGTCATGATTCAAGCAGAGATAGTGAAAGATGCATTGTTGAAATAAAATGGGAATAAAGTCAGAGGCAGACAGGGCCATCCTGGTGCTTTGATAGGCTGCAAAGTCACAGTGCTGAACATATTTGGGGTTTGGAGTCATTTGGAAATACAGTAAGGTATCCTACTAAGGTTAGTGGCCAACAGCCCTCTGTAGAGCCTCACTGGCCTAAATACCCACACCAGGTTCCACTGTTTATTTAAAAATAATTAAATACTTTCACTAGCAGAGAAAGGTAATGCCTGAGCCTTTGAACAGGTTGATCACCATATTCCAGGTGATCCCTCAGGGGGCTTGAGATCAGCTGAATGTTTTCTAGGTGTCTCACGGTTTTTAGGCCAGAGAGTTCAGTTTAGAAAGCACATCTGCAATGTATTGCAGGTGAGCTAAGACAGCCAAGGAGAGGGGATACTGTTCATGTTCCTGTGAGCTGTTCTTTGAGCACAGGATCTCCATGAATGTCCTGGCTGAAATGCCCTCGTGTGAGCACAGACACACAGTGTGGTGTGCTCTGAAGTCCTGTGTTTCTGGGAGGTTTTGATCCTGGCATGGGTGTTCATCCTGGTGAGGAAAACAATTTGCCTTCCACTGCGTGGGATGATTTTTCCCACATTTTTAGCCATTTTTAGCAGAGTAACATGTGAAACACTCTGGCTTGTTCAAATTGACACAAATACTGAAGTTCATCACTATATTTCAGTTGAGTTAGAGGCTCTAATTTTTCTCTCAGTAGCAGGTAGTTCTTGGGACAGGACAAGCTGTATTAGAGAATTTTGACTTAAGCTAATCTGTTTCCATTAAAACTTGGTTATTTGCTATTACTATTATTATTATTCACATGTAGCTCATGACTTTCTTGCTTTCTTTAAAGGGATGGAGCAGTTTTACAACTGGAGCAAGCAAAATTGCCTCAGCTGCTAAAGAGGGTGTAAGTAAATAAAACATGGTTTAGTTAATTCTTGTAAATTCTGGAGATTCTGATATCATTCTAATAATGATGAATCCTTAAAAGTATTACCAAGACAAGCTAAATTTTGCTCTCCTGTCTTTGCCTTGGCTCATAAAATAGTTACATATTGAATGGAGATCTCTTAATCATTTCTCATGTTTCTGGATGGACATTTTTGTAAATTCATCCACTGGATTTAAGCATCAAGAAAGAGAACTCAAGCTTTCATTATAAAGCAGAAATTTTAGAATTTCAGTCTGTTTCCAAGGCTAAATTGCATTTTTCAGCAGGAATTTGATACCAAGTTAAAAACTGCTGACAGGTCTCTGTTTTTTCCTTGCTTTGTCTTGTGTCTTAACTGCAGCATTTTTATCAGTTTAAATAAAAAGCTTGTTGGGCCAAGATTGTGTCCAGTGGGATGATTTGGGAAAAACTGAGGCATGGTCTTCATATTCTGCATGTTCTACAAATCTGCACGCTTGAGTGACAGTGATTTGACTCCCTGTCATCTAAAACCAGAAGAAATAAGAATGTATTCTATTTTGCATAGATCCTGATAGAAAGAGACTAAATATTTTTGTGAACATAATGCATTGCAGCTTTTTTTTCAGTTTTGCTTAATATTGTTCCAAATTTATAAACATAACAATTACCTGGTACTTCGGGTGACATTATAGGAGACAAAAATATTCATACTCACCTGCATTGGCCCAACAAGGTTTAGTCCATGTTGAAGACCCTTTCTTCCCTCTGCTGCAAGTTGGAAAAGACTGACATTTCCCCAAAGCAATGGAATGCCAGGGGTGCTGATATGGGTGTTCTCTTTTCATTGTGAAATTCTGCCAAAACTCCATTACCTTGGAGAGGATCGTGCAGCATTTCTAAATGTGTGTCTTTAGAAATCAAAGGGTTGATTCCTGGTAAACCTGAATGGTTTTGTTTCTTTTCACAGGCTACCAGATTTGGATCTCAAGCAAGTCAAAAGGTGATAATAGATTTAGCTCTTAGTCAGTGTAATTGTCTTTAAATGCCACGTGTTTGCCTACACCAATTGACTTAGATTTGATCATCAGCAGACCAGTGTGCTCTTCCTTCACAGTGCACAACAGTGTTTAGTTCTAGCTTTTAATTCCCTGGGAATTGCAATCAGCTGCAGTGATCAAATTAAGCAAGAGATAAACAGGGATACTCTGCTTTTTGTTCCTGTTGGATGTATCGGAGAGGCTGCAGAGCTTGCAAACTTAACATCCCCTTATCTTACTTCTGTGAATCTTAAATGTGGTCTATCTTGAAGTAGTTTTCTAGATGATATAATACAATGCAAGCCATCTTCCCATGGCTAAAGCCTAATAAGATGTTAGAAATGCAAACTGATCGTTATTAATAAATCAATTTGCCTGTGTGTACTTTAAAAAGTAGCAATGACAGAAGAATTTCATTTATCAAACTGGGGTTAAAACAGAGACAGAATTACACAGAGTTCTGACATAAGCAATATCTGTCTGCAAGGAAAAGTTTTAAATTCAAATGTAAAAACGTATAAAAGAATGGGATTCCTAATTTGCCTAGTTCTGAGTGAGATAAGCCTTACATATATTTATAGATGGTTCAGGAGTTGTAATTGAACTCTAACTCTTATGTGTGTTCAGCATTAGCCTGGTTTGCTTTCTGATAGGCATAGGAAGTATTGCTCAAAACAAATGTGCCAGCTGCAGGTGTTGGTGTTCAGACAGGTCTATGCACTGGGATATTAATCCTTCAAATGGCCAAACTTGGGCATGTTTGCAGCAAAAATGCCTTTTTAAAGCACCCAAACTTCCTGCTTGAAAGCTTTAAAGTATTTACTGCTTGGTTTAAGAAAAACTTAAGTTTTACAGGTCTTCCTCTTGACTCCCTCTGGCAGTTTCCCTTTTAGAAGCTGTTCCTTCTTTAGTATTATTAACAAATATAAACACAATATTAAGTTTAAAAACTCATCACATCTACTGACAAGGACCACAGCAACGTGGTGCTCTAGAGTCTAAGCTGTGTTCCTGAAAGTTAAATTTTGTTCCTGAAACATCTGACCCTTTGCAGAACAGATTTAACATGTTTTTGATGCACTCCATTTGTTAAAAGTGTATCTGGGGCCAAGTGACCAAACACATTTCACTGTTTGTCTTGTCAGTAGATGTTAAAAGTTGGAAAAGGTTCATGCTACTTAACTTGCCTGAAAAAATGCTGCCAATTTTTTGCTAAAAGCTGCTTCTACCTTCCTTGCTCTTTTCTCTTTTGCTCTCTGGGTAAAGTTTTGGGGCTACAAGCAGCAGCCAGAGCCGGTAACACCCTCCCATCTGTTCTTGTGCATGGACTCCTTGTCTGTTGGTGCTGAATATGTGCATTTGCTCCTGAGCTGTCTTTTCTTTTTCTGCCTTACGTCAAACCTGTTTAGAATAATGTTGTGTGTTTTGTATGGTAACATTTCTTCAAACCTACTTAAAGTTTGTTAATTTGGGTAAAAGATACCCAAGCTGTGCACTGTCCAAAAATTGACTGTGCTGCTGTCTACATTCTGATGATTTCAGGATTTCTGATTGCATGTCTGCCCCAGGAATGTGCCAAGAGCTGGGTGTTGTTGGAAGGCAGACACTTGAATGAAGTGTTTGTAATGGTGGTTAGAGTGCTGTCCTAAATTCAGCAATAGAAAGGAAAGATGAAGTGATTCAGATGAAAACACAGTTGTACCCAAATCTTTCCATTCCAGAGTTACAAAATTATGTGGTTGAGTAAGAGGAATCAGATAAGAATTCTTTCTAATTCTAGCAGTGACTCCACTTAGGACACCTGAACTGTTAGTCTGGGTGTATTACACTCTTTATTATAAGCAGTTTTCTGGGTTCAATAGACTCCAAAGGGTTTTTCAGTGGTGAGAACACCCCTTTCTTGTTTTTGTTAAACACTTTGTACCCTCACTTCCAAAGGTAACAAGCCCCTTGTGATTTGCATTCATGTTTCTCACTGGGTAGAAGTGGGGTTTCCTTTTGCCTTTGCTTCTCAAAGAACTTTTATCCTGTAAGGAGTAGAAGTACTGGAGACAATGGCTGGGGAAAGGGGAGATCCTGGGAATGCTGTGGCTAAGAGAAAGGCTTCTTAGACAGAGGAAAGATGTTTAAGGGGCTCCATTCCCAGGAAGAACACGAGTGAAGGCTCACACCCTGACCAATGGTAGTGATAAAACATGAATCCTTAGGAAATGAAGCTTAATTGCCTGGCATATTGGCCCTTTTGGATTAACCAGGATCATTCAGAAGGCACTCAGAATGATATGGCAATTGTGAAGAAAGCTTAAATCTGTCAAAGGCTTAATATGGTAGTAGAGCAAGGAATTATTTCAAACTCTTCTAAATCTGCTGTCCTTGTCAGCATTGCCTTAAGAAAGTAATTTTGTGACTTAGACTGTGGGCTTACATTTTTGTAAACTGCCTCTGAAGTACAATATCCTTGTGCATCTTGTTCTGGATCGCAACAGATTTCTAAAGTTCATTGTTTTTTCTCCCTGCAAACCTGGAGCTTTAAAAAAATAACAAAAATCTTCTGTCACAGCTTTGGCTCTTGTGTATTGCTCAAAAGCACTTGGGCTCTTACTAACAGATGACAATTGGAGCACTACAAGACAGAGGAATTGTGGGAAAATCAGCCCAAAAGATCTAATTCTACAAGTAATTTAATTAGTATGGAAAAATGAAGGGGGATGAGGTCAGTTCTTCCAAATATTCAGCTGCAGACGTTAGCAAGGGGCCCATCCTTGAAGCTGTTGCTGGTTGAACCATTGCTTCTGCTCCCAGTGCAAGGTCAGATTTTGCTTGGGCTCTGGGCATCTATTGCCATGTCTATCTGATTTTAATTTATTGTCTTTTAATGCCTCCTGCAGCACTTTGCTGTGTGTGCTTTTCAGCTCATTCTGCTTGTATGAATCAAAGCTAAAGGCTTCATGTGTTTTTGAAGATACTGCTGAGAAATGAGCCTGCAGAAGGTGTTGCCTGTGGGTTTTTATTGGTTTTTTTTTAAAGGAAAATATAACTGACTTTGTTTTTGTTTTGCTTTTAAATAGGCATCAGAGTTAGGTCAGACATTAAATGAAAATGTTCTCAAACCTGCACAGGAAAAGGTAACTTTGAAAGTAGTAAATGACTTGCAGAGAAATGGTAATACTCACTCAGGGAGTGGTTGATTTCCTCCTGCCACAGCTGCCCAGGTTCTCAGGGGGTTTTTCTGTAAAGGGGAGACATCAAACAACTCAAAGTTAAGCTGTTATCAGAAAAATGTTGATGAGGGATAAATTCCTTCCACCAACCTTTCTCATGTCCATCAGAGTCTGTCACATTCGTTCTTGTTAGATACCATTTTATGGATTTCATGCTTTCAATAATGGAAGATGGAACAAGGGGAAAATGCACCCTATATGGAAATAAAATCAGTTATTTAAGTATATTTATATATATTTATATCCATTAGTAGTTGTATCTCAGAGTTCTAAGTTCCTAGTGTTTTACCCATCTACCTGCCAGCTTTATTTTAATTCAGTCAAACATATTTGAGCCATTTGAAAAGAATCTTTTAATGATATTGCAAACTAATTTCTCTTTCATTACCTTTAATAATTCACCATTCTTTACATGGCATTTCAAACCACAGGAGAAGACTCTAATTGGTTTTCTATTCCCTAGAATTATCCACAGCTTATTTCAGAGGGCTTAGATGCATTATTTTCAGGGTTATTTTTAGGGTGCATTTCCTTGAGCTGATTTTTATTTTGTAGGACAATTTAATGAGGAATTATGTATTCTGTGTTTAAAAAAAAAAGAGATCCATATCCCTTAGGATGTTGTGCTGTTAGTTCTAAGTAAGTGTTACTTTCTGAAATAAATATTCTCTATATGGTTATACAAAGTCACTTGCTTTGGAACAACTGCTATTTATTAAGTGGTGAAAGGTACCTGTTGTATTGTGTTTCAGCAAAGTTCAAATCCCTTTTAATATTTAAATAAGCATCTATAAAAGACAGAGAATAAAAGGGATCTGCTAAGTTTCTAAACATAATCTTTATACGTTGTAGAATATATTTATAAGGCTTCATGTTTGCAGATGTTTTTTGTACTGGTTTTTTTATGCTCAGCAATAGTGTAATGCTACCTGAACTGTGTGTAAATGATACCTTGCTCCAACTGGGTGTTTAGCCACAGAAAAAAACCCACAAACTCAAAGGACTGAGGTTCACTCCACTGTAGATCAACAGACTTTGTATATAATTTTCTTAACTTTGTTAATTTGACTTCAACCTATTTCAATTCAGTTTGGGGTGGGGTTTTTTTACATTTTAGCTGTTAAGCACAAGCGAGTGTGTCTGAAGGTTTCAGTAATCCTCTGTTTTATGACTAATTACCAATACTTTGGTCCACATAGGTGAAAGAGGGGAAAATATTTGAGGAGGTCACCACGGGGGTATCACAGTTGGCCAGCAAGGTATGAGGTGGCCTGTGTGGCTTTAAGGAGGCCAAACAAGTCAAGCCAGTCTCCATATTCTTGTGAAAAATGATACAAAACCCCAATGCAGCTTTGGTCTGTGCTTGTGTTGAATACAGAAATTTGGAAAGTGCAATTTTCAGCACTTTCTGCTGGGGTGTTAAAAGCTGCACAGGCACGGTGGTGTCCTCTTAGTACTTTGAATGAGGACATGGTGTGGTTATAAACAGCCAGTGTCCCAAAGAGCAAAGAAAATGTGTGAGGGAATATGGAGACAGCTTGTGTTCCACTGGTCCAGTAAAACCTACTAATGCTCTGCACCTTCCTCCTTTGCCTTCTGCTGCTCTGGGTGCTCGGGGACGTGGTAAGTGCTGTGTGAGGCTGCCAAGCCCAGAAATCCTGCCCAGACTAACACCTGTGGTGATAACTTGCATGGTGTTACCCAGGAGTGTGTGTCTTGCAGCACTGGAGAAGTCAGCACTGCAAACTTTCTCATAGACCAGCTCAGTGTGTTAGATTTTGGCACTATTTGAATAAAATAAAACAAATTATGTTATCTGTTCTGTTTAGAGCCTGGCTGCTCTCAGGCTGAATTCTGGGATTCATCCTCTGTGTCTGTAACTCAGAATAGTACCTTCCATGGTGTCACATCAGAATTTGTGTTTCTAATCCAATTTCTGGGCCTCAACTTTTGGCCTGTTTTACAGGGGTAGTGAAATAATGCTGAAACAGAGTGAAAGTAGCTTTTTAGAACAACAGAATTATAAATAAAGGTTACATTAATCATAAAACATTAGTGCTTTCATTAAGTTGAATTTTATGTAAGGACTAATTCCAGTATTTTTGTCAAGGAAGTCTAGGAGAGAATTCAAAAGATGTTGCACCAGTGGGTGAAAAAGCTAAACCTGACCTGCTTCCCACCCCTTCCAGGAGCATGGTGCTGTTAAATGTATGTCCTTTACATCCCCCATGTAACTGCCCATCAAAAACATTAATGAGCTGTCAGTTAAATGAGTTTGATTCATTGAAACAAGTGGGGCAATGTGTTGTAGCTTTTGCTGTTGGACTTGGCAGAGGTGTTGGTTCAATCCAAATGAATGAATTGTCTTTTTTTTTATTCCCTAGGTTCAGGGAGTAGGAAGTAAGGGATGGAGAGATGTCACCACTTTCTTTTCAGGCAAACCAGATGACAATTCTGAAAGGTAATTTTTTGTTCCTATATTCTGTCTCTTAAACACATAATTTTATCTCCTGTACATTCTCTGCAGTATAATAGTGAAAGGTAATTTTTCAATATTAATAATTTATTATGTCTTTGCTAACAGTCCTCTTCTGTGTAATAGGGAGGAATTCAATATAACTTTGTTTATAACTCTTTTTAAACTGAGAACAAAGCAGTGCACACCTTGGTTTAAAACTTACTCCAAATGCACATTCCCTTGTCCTGGGCCTGTTCAGTCTATTAACAATCTGTGAATTAGACTGCACACTTGTCATTTGGAACAACATTCAGTTCTGCCTTTACCATCAGGATTTTGGATTTTTTTAAGCAAAGGGCAGTAGAATTAGAGTTTTTTTTGGGATCATTGATTTTTATTGTTATGTTTGGCATAACTAATTTGTTTCTACCTTCCTTTCCCCCCCAACCCCCAAAAGACCAGCTGAGGGAGACAGCTACCAGAACAGTGGAGGGGAGGGCTACCAGAACAATGCTGTAGATCAAAGCTTCTGGGAGACCTTTGGCAACTCAGATGCTCCAAAAGCTCATAAATCTCCAAGCAGTGAGAGCTGGACCTGTGTGGACAATTCCACAGAGAAGAAGAGCTCGGATAGCTGGGACGTGTGGGGCTCGGGAACAGTCTCCAACAAGAACAGTAACAGCGACAGCTGGGAAAACTGGGAGACCAACTGGGAGAACACAGGAGGGGAGAGCAAGACCAGGAAACCTCCTAAGGCAACAAAAAATGCGTGGGATGACTTTTAGGACTCTGTTAACCCTGCTTTGCACAGCTGGGAAAGGGAGGCTGTGCTGGCTGATGGAGGGGAGGAAGTTTTACACACACCTGGAGTATCATGGTTGACCTTTCTGATCTGTTTGTGCTTCCCATTCATTCTCCTTCCTTCTACCCTGGTTTAGGGAAAAAAAAAAGTAGCATCTGAATCTTTTCTTACATAAAGGTGGATCTCCCTTTTTTAAGGATAGTGGTAACTATGTTCTCCTTGCACTATTGGAGCTGGCTACAGCAACTTTCTTAACACAAATGTTAAAGGAAAGAAATCAGTGCAAGGACACTTCCATGGCACAACCTTGCATGTGTAGGTTAATAGGTGTTCATCCAGTCCTCATCTAATTTGAGATTTGGGGTGTTTAATGCAAACAAAGGACAGGGTGTGACTTGGAAAGACAGCCATTAACTGAGCAAGCTGCAGTTGGATACATCTAGTTCCAATGCCTTATGGATTGCTCTGACTAAGGAAGTCTGGCAATTCAAGATGGTCTTTAACATATTTTTTATTGGAGCTTTGTTTTTAAACATTGTGACATTATTTCTTTTTAATATTTTAAAACTTTTTTTTTCCCTTTAGAATTCAGAAGGAATCTAGAGCTAGATGATTATTTGTGTAAACTGACAGGTTTGACTTGAGCTCTCAAGGGATATCCAGAATGGCTCTACTTGCCCACCTTACTCAGTGGATTGAGTTTGTACTGTGCAGCTCTGCTACACAGAAAAGCAAAGCTGTAGTGTTTTCCTTCCTCACCTTGCCCCAGTATGAGTATTTTATGTGCTCTCTTTTTTCTCTTTCCCCCTTCTACCTCTGTAGTATCTTATTAATCCTGTTAAAAATGTTGTCTTTCTGCTGCTTATGGCCTTCTGGACATCTGTTTGGCAACCTGGCAGCAAAAAAAAAAGTTACAAAGAAGATTCCAGCAAGAAAAAACGGGTGGAAAATGTGAGAACATTGAGGAAAGAGCCTGGCAGCAAGGCCCTTTCAAGATGAGTAGATGTCTGAATTTAATAGTAAAATTTAATTTAAGCAGATGTTTTCCAAACGATTCTTTAGTGTGTCAAGCTGTATCTCTGTTTCTGTCATATACTTCATCACATTTTCTTCCTGGATCTTGTTAAAGAAACACTATTTTGGAAACTTGAGACAACTCCTTGTCAGCATTAAGGACTGGAACAGGAGACTGAGTTATGTGTCAGTTGTGACCCAACAAATCGCTTTGCATGACACAAACCATAACGTCTAGAGAAGAATTGTGACTTTAACATCAAAGGTGTCATAGGTATCCCATTTTATTTTGGAGGATGGGTTGTGAATGTACCCTCAGCACGAAAACAATCAGCTTGCTTGAAAACTCAAATCATGATGTTCTGTGTGGTCTGCTTTACCAGCATGGAGTTCTTTCTGTGAACCCTGTAGATCCTATTACTGACCTAAAAAGCCTTTTCTTTTTAAAAATGGTTTATTTGTTCAACAACCAACCAAAGGTGTCAAAATTACCTTAAATAACACTTCACTTCTTTTACTCCTTACAGAGTTTTTTGAGCAGATAGTAGTATCAACAGTTTAAAAAGGAAAGAAAATTAATTTCCTCAAAAGTAGCAGGTTTTAAAGGCTTAAGCTTGAGTAGAAGTAGCTCTATTTACAGCCTGATTCTGTATTTCTATTAGTAGTATCTTTCAGATGGTGAACCGAATATTTTTCCAGTCTTCTCTCCCCCTGTTCCACAAGAGTTGGGATTTCTTTTTTCCCCACTGCTTCTCCTGAGAGCGTGGTCTGAAGCTTGTGGCCTCTGAGCCTCTGCAGCAGGACCCAGAGCTGCTCCAGACCCAAGTGCTCCTCCAGGCTGAGCCATTCCCGAGGTGTCCTTGCTGTCACTGACCCTTTGGAAGTGCCAAAGGCACGAGAGCTCTCTGTTTGCAATGCTGCTCATGGTGCCACTGGCAGCAGTTCACAGCCTGACGGTAAAACAAGGATTTTTTTCTATTTTTTCTCCAGTTCCAAGTATAACTTTGTCATAGCTTAGCTGCATGTCAAACATAACTTTGTTTTTTATGCTTACACCTCTGTTGCCTCATTGTCAATGTGTCTGCTGCCCAGTCTGAAGCTGATTCAGCTTCTTCTGTACAAATTTATTACAGTTTCTCTTTCATAAACCTCCTGAAATAGCTCGTGGCAGGAGAATCTTTATTTCAGTCCACTCCATCAGTGGTACTGTGATGTGTGTGTGCACATTCTCCTCAGCTGTGAGCTTTGCCTGGGACAGAAGTGGTTTATTTATGTATCACTTGCAGCCACAATTGGCATGAGCCATTTGTTTCTTCTTCTGATTTGATTTTCTTAGCTTTTGGAACTTTTATGTTCTAAATCAAACAGCCAGAGCCCTGCTCGAGCAGAAGCTTTGGGTGAGGATTTTCCAACCAGCTGAGGAGACAGGGATAGAGCAGTTGCCATCTCTCTTGCTTCAGTGTTGTAGGGAAGCAACAGAATGCTACAAGTGGCAGAAAGATGTTACTGGAAGATCCAGAAAACCCAATATTATGGCAGAAGGTGTAAAACCAGTGTGCCAGCTGGTCAGTTTGACAGGCACGTGGGCATTTTTTAATGGCTTGTCTGAGCCTCACCGTGTGATCATGTCTTCCAGAGGAGAGGACAAAACGAGGGCATTTTCTTTTGCACACCCTCTGTTTTAGTGAATTTTACTTTTGTTTCAGAGTATGTGGCTGGGAGGTTTCTGCACTATGAAGAAATGTATCCCATCGAGTTGCATGTGTGGAGCAAGTGTTTATAAATCAGACTTTTTTAATTTTTTAATTACTCCTCCTCTCCCCACTTCCTCCCTTTTTGGCCTGATGAGGAGCAGAGGCACTGAGTGCAGGCTGCTGGAGCTGAGGCTGCCTGGCTGAGTGAGGATCCAGCCATGAGTCTCAGTGTGTGGTTTGGCAGGGCCCTGGTGGCACCGTGGGCTCCCCCTCTGCTGGGGTGACCAGGGCTCTGCTCCCCTTCCCATCCCACCCCGTGGAGCTGCAGTTTTAAGTCAAACAAGCAAATTGCCAGGAAATGAGCAGTAGGTAAAATTGCTGCACCAACTGGACATTGCAATGGCTGGTTCAAATCCCATGTTGACCCAAGCTTTTATTTCTTTGTATGGCTTCAACTTCAAAATGCAGAGCAGCTGGTTTCTTGCAGTTAGCCTGATACAACAAAAATGTCAAGAAATCAAACTAAGTGCCACTTGCAAAAGAGTGAAAGTCTTGGAGAATGCTCTCAAACATAATTCTAGCATTTAGGGATTTTAAAATGTTTCATTTGTGTCTTGAAACCTATTAATAATTATTACAATTCAAGAAGTGCTTGGCCAGCTCTCCGTCAATGGCTGAGACCTCAAGGATAATGCTGCTGCTTTTATTTTCCAGGCCAGACTGTAACATTCCATGGGTTCATAATGTACTTGTCAGTGTAATGGTCTGTGCAATAATTTAACAAGTGTAGATAAAACCTTTGTTTAATCCAGGATACCTTTAAAGATACAGTGGTCCTCTTGGAGAGTAGCAGTCTGCACAAATATTTCAGTTCTTAGATTATTTTGGCTGAAATACTAAATTTCAGTGACTCAGTTAAAGGTTTGAGCAATCAGTGATTTAAACAGAAATCAAGAAACATTTCCATGGCCATTATTAAGAGTTTGATCCTAATGGCTTAGTGGCCTCTAGCTGCAGAACCCTCTTTCATTCCCATGCCAGCAGAAACTTGGTCAGTCTGGAGTACTGTATCTTTAATTTTCCTGCTGTGTTTTTTTGTGAAGTTCACAGGAATGGCGATTTCAGTGAACACTATTCATTGTTCTGTACGAGTGGTTCTGGACTTGAACTGCAGTGTCATCTTTTAAAGAGTATTATAATAAAGCAAAGAGATATGGAGCAGAACAGTGGTCAGCCCTTTTTCAGGAGACTTCAGTTAATTTTCAACCTAGGTGCTGGTGTCAGGCATCTTCTTCCCTGCCAGTAACAAAGGAGAAAGGAAGCTGCCAACATTACCAGAGCCAGAAACATCTTTATATTTCATCAGAGTTTCACAGTCTAACTTCAGACTCTTACAGTTTGGAGACATTGTTTGCCTCCTTTATTGAAGGACAACTATAAAATAGAAATTAAAGTGCAAATAAATGTATCTAGTGTGTCTACAAGGGCACTTACTACAGCAGAAAAAGGTAATTGTTAAAGCAGTTTTCCTACAAGAAGAGATTCCTCTGACAAATCCTTCAGCTGTGGTGGTGGTTCAACATTCAGATTCCAGTTTCCCTCATGAGCCACGTGAGTACTGCCAGTGACCGCACTGGGCTTTGTGCAAATTTAAAATATCTTCTGTTATGTTCTTGGACAGCAGGACTGAAACCTCCTTGCCCTGGAGAGGTAATTTTACTGATTTTTACACAAATGGACATTTGTGTTTGATAACATCACTGGTATTACTGCACAGATAGGCTGTGCCTGTTAAGGGCTGCTGTGTCAGGTGCAGTTTTCACATGGGATTGATCACTGGCAGTAAAGGGGATGTGCTGCTTCTGGAGAGAGGACTTGGGCCCCTTATTCTGACAGCATCCAGAGCCAGTGACCTGAAACCAAAACACCATGAAAGCAGTGATGTGTATTCTGGATTTCAGACTGAGCACAGTCAGTAAAAGCTGACAGAAAAAGTGGAGTCTAGACCAGAAAACACCATTCTTGGACTTGAGGGAGGACAGGTCACTGCTGCATTGCCATGTCCCACTGTGTGCTCTGATCCCAGCACCAGCAGAAAGTCCAGCTGGAGTTTTCTGCCATTACTTCTCCGTGTAGGTGCCCTCCAAGGCAGACGCAGGCTCAGAAGGTGACTCTGGGCTTCACAGCTTGCTCACTTGCAGCAACCAAACACTCTCGTGCTGTCTGAGGTGTGCAGGCAGGCACTGGGGATGTGCCCTGGTTTCCTTCTTCCTGCACTCCACCTATTCCAGAGGGTTCATCCACAGGAGCCTTCTGCAGCAGGCTTTGGGCTCAGGAGCTTGGCCATCACCTCCCCAAACTCCACAGGCTCAGCCCAGTGCACCCATACCCCCTGAGGCTCTCTGCTGCTTTGACAGAGGTTTGCAGGATGCAGCCACGGGGTGAAAACTGAAAATCCCATGAGGAAAACAAGGTAGAGCTGAGTTGTCCTGTTGTAAACCCTGAAGCTCTGACAGACCTGCAGTGTGATCATTCCTCATCTGTTCAGTCACTGATTTGCAGGAGGCCGGGAGATGCTGCCTGGCTGTGTCAGCTGCAGCCATTTGTGCTCTGTCAGCAAGGAGCTGCATCTTCTCAGGAAGGCTGGAACGGAAAGGTCAGCTCCTCCTCTGAGCAAGGTGCTGACGTCTGCTTTAGGAGAGATGAAACCACCCTGGTTTTTTATCCTCAAATGATGCTTTGCCTCCCATCTGAATTTCTCCAACACTGCCCTGATGGCAATGTTTAAACTGGCTAAAAACAGAAGAGATGAAAGAAATACTGAAAAGATCTCCAAGGAGGAGCCTTCTTGCACTTGAAATTGCTGAGAACGAGTGGGAGAGAGTCTCTGGCAGGGCTGGCTGCAAGGACTGCCAAGAACAGTCGTGTTGTACCTCACCAGCACCGTGACCGCTGCTCCAGCAGGAAAATCCAGTGCTATCAGCTCTGCACACTTTGGAAACCAGTTCTTGTCTTTCCTTCTAAGCCCTGCCAAAGTGTGCTCCCTCAGAGAGGCTGCTCAGCATTGCTGAGGCTGGTGAATTTTACAATAGATAAATCAGCTTCTGCTGGGAAACATAGAAAGGCTGGAGCACTGTCTTTTGTGAAAAAAAATTTCACCACTTCTGATTGAGAAGTGCTGCTGCTTAGTATCAGCAGTTCTGCACTGGATTGCTCATTTTGCCTTCAATGGAATGGTGTTTTACTACCTAGGGCAAAAACTACTTGTATATACATTTTTTTTTCCCTACTCTGCTGACATGGATGGTTAGTATATGTAAATTGATGTGCCAGCCTATATAAAGGCTGTTGTGATCAAGGTCACACTCAGAATTTTCTTCCTTACAGAACCTTTTTTGTGTGGTGTTGCTGCATCGAAGCTTCATACCATTCAAGAGGGAATTGCTGTTTTAATTCTGCGCTCACAAATTACCTATTGACTCCAGCCATCAGCTGTCACTTTTGGGGTGCAGCTCAATGCACTGGACTTGAATTACAAATTTAGTCTGCCCAGACAGGGCTTCACCGTGCCCAGTGTTACTGCAGGACTGGCAAGAAGAGATAGAATCTGAAGCTGAGGCTGCTGCAACTCTCCTAAATTTCTTGCCCACACCAAGGTGTGTCTCTAAGCTGGTCACAGACCTTGGGAGGGAGCACAGAGCATATTAGAGAAGTGGAATAAATACTCCTTGTGTAATCTAGGCTGCTGGTGAGAGCCCAGCTTGTCAAATTAAGCCTCTGCAGAACAGACTCCCCCATTCCCATGTCTGTTAAATGCCTGTCCTCTGATGGTGGCTGGGATGGGGTTTTAACCGTGTGCTAAAGGCCACAAAAACCCTCTCTTGCACTGGGTGTGAGGAAGGACTTGGGGCAATGCACCAGCTCACAGAGACAGTGCTGGTCTAGTGAAAGTGTCCCTGCCCACGGAGCAGGGGTTGGAACTAGATGACCTTGAAGGTCCTTTCCACCCCGAACTATTTCATGATGCTGTGAAGATGCTCCTTTCAGAGCTGCCG
This sequence comes from Rhipidura dahli, assembly GCA_013399225.1. Lineage (NCBI taxonomy): Eukaryota > Metazoa > Chordata > Aves > Passeriformes > Rhipiduridae > Rhipidura > Rhipidura dahli. The sequence goes on from VXAC01010021.1 coordinate 765,881, forward strand.
GCAGAGATCTTCACTTGTCACTTCACCTTCCTTCCTCTAGAGGTGATTGTGTCACTGGGCATGGATGGCTCTGAGAGAACCTTACATGAGGTTTGAGCAGCTGGATGCAGGGTTGGAAATGTGTCCCTGCTCGTGGATCTGCTTATCCACAGCCCCATCCTGTCCTCTGCCTGGGACTTTCATGCTGCCTTGAGCCAACACGGGACACATTCCCGTCCTCCAGCCACACACAGGTAGTCCTTTGATTTTATTTCCTGCCTTGGGATTTCAGCTCCCCCATCTCTGTGCCAGAGTGCAGCAGGCTGGATGGAGGCAGTTAAAAGCTCCTGCTGTAACAAATACCCAGTTCTAGGCTTTGTGTTACCCCTGTTATCCTGGCCCTTGCTGTTAAACCAGTGTGAAAAAACAAGGAAGAGCAGCCTCATGGTGCAGAGCTCGGACAGGGCTGTCTCTCACTGCTCCCAACACAGGTTGGCACAGCAATAGCCAACAGCTCTTTTTAATGGATCATGATAGGATTACACTTCCCCTGCCAGGGGTGGTTCCTTTGGCTGAGTTCAGCGCAGGCTAATTGTACATAATTAGCACATTCCCATCACAGCAGGAGACGGGAGATTTCCCCACCTCTGAAGCTTGAGTGTTCCTTGTCTGGGGAAAATGTGGGTCTAGGTTTGGCCCTGGCATGGCCCTGACCTAGGTCAAGGTGTCCAGACCATGCTGGGGAGTTCTGAGTGCTGCTCTGCAGTCTGCTCCTCCCTGAATCATTGAATCCTTTTGACTGGAAAAGACCTCTAAGATCCTCTAAGGTCCTGAGGGCTTCTGTGGAGCTGGGGCAGCAGAGATGCATCTCACATGTTCCAGAGCAGAGACAAGGAAGTCTCTGTGTCCCTGTCCCAGTGGTCTGCAACATCTGATTGATATTTAAAAAACAGACTGAAGAGCCTCACCCTGAGGGTGAACAGAGGCAATTAAACTCCCCTGCCCTGCTTTGAAGTCTCACACCCACACACTGGTATGGGAGCTAAAAGTTAAGGACTATTGACAGGCTGAAATGTTTCTTCTCATGCTGAGGAATGGGGAAGTGAAGGTGACATGGGTTCCGTGTCTTGTTGTGTAAGAGAATTTCTTTTGTTGTCATTTGGTTTTGTCAGTTTTCTTTTTTCCCAGTGAAAACTTTTATTAGCTCATAAAGAAGGAGAGTACTTGGTGGTGTTTTCATTAAACTGCAGGTCCTGAAGCAATGCAATCACGTGAGAATTTAATTTTTCTGTGTTTGTTTTTTGGTTTGTTTTTTTTTTTTTCTTTTTCCAAGCTAAAGTTTTTTTCCTTGTAGTTGGAGAACCACAACTGAGCCGTATTTTTTTTTCAATTTTAAGGGCAACAAAGATCCCCCTATTTGTTACTTTGAAGCCAAGCAAATTATTTTCAGTTCCATTTGATTGCTTGGGGTTAGCAGCCTCTCTTTTCTGTGGAAAGAAGCAACATACTGCTCAAACATCCAAATTTTTGTTCTGGAACAAAATGAAGGACGCTCAATGACAGGAGAGCTCCAGCTCAGATTTATTACTGGGTAATGAGAAATTGCTGGATAACGTGTTGGTTTTCTGCCACTAGGTGGTAATAAATCTTCCCACTTCTCTGGGGCTCTGGGAGTGCTGCTGTCCAGTCCCAGCTCCCAGCACAGCAGTGAGGATCTCCAGGGTGCAATGTGCTTCCCTGGTGCACAGCAACCTCCAGGCTGGCTGTAATGGCTACAGGAGCATTCCCTGGCTGCTGTGGGTGAGGGGTGTCCATGGAGGATGCCCCCAGAACTGCCCATGTGCTGTTCCAAGTGGCGGGGGCGATGCCAGGTGTTTGCTGTGGCACTGACACCAACGAGTTAAGCACCAACAGCCCCGGGGGTGGCCTGTGACCTTTAATGCCAAATAGAAACGACTTTTCCCAAAGCAGCAGGGAGGGCCTGGCTCCCAAACAATGCAGGGCACTCTGCTGCCAGCCCAGCCTGGCCGGGCTCCAGCCCAGGTGAGCACACCTTGCTGGGGACAAGGACTCACCCCAGGGAAATGCTCTCTGCCAAGGACAGCTCCGTGTCAGCCAGCCTGGGGAAGGCCAAAGGAAACACAGGCCATGCAAATCAGGGATTTAATTGTGTTGATGTTGGCAGTGAACTCCTTTTAAAATTTTTTTAGGTTTTTTTTTTTTTTGCTTAAACTAAATCAAACTTGGTGTGTGTGGGGCGAGCAGTGCTGGCTGGCTGCCACCTGCAGCCTGCTGGCATCGGATGTGCCAGCTCAGAGCAGGACAAATCTGAATCTGTCTCTTGCCAAGCTCTGCTCCCCTGCGCAGATTTCTCTGCTTGAAATGCAGAACCTGAAGTGCCACGGGGAGGACAGAATTTAGGCAAAGAACTACGGCAAATCATGCAGCTGGTGACAAGGACGGCTGTGAAAGCTCCTGGTGTCCTCTGTGCTGACTCCTGGCCAGATTTACAAACAGATTTTTAAACTTTTTACAGCTTTTCAAAACAAACTCGTCTGATTTCTTCCCGTCTTTTCCTCAGCCCTGCCAGGGAAAAAAGAAGGAAATAAAAAAAATGAAAGGATGCTGAACCTTCTATTTGATGGAACAAAGTTGGGAACTGAGAACAAAGATATTTGGCTGTACCCAGAGGTGCCTCTGTATCTTCTGAACACTTAATGAATCAAACTACTTGCTAATGTCTGGAAACAGAAAAATTCAGACACTGCAGTTCCTCTGGAGGGGAGACCTAGATGGACTATGCATATTCGTTGTAGATTGGACTCTGAAGCCATGCCATGGAAAGCACCTTTCATCTCTAGATCGAGATGATAACTAATTAAATTTAATTAACCCCTGCATGTATGGGGAGTGAGGGACACATATTCAGGGATTGTTTTTCCCAGCCCTGAAATTCTCCAGGATGGAGTTAACAGCAGCTTGCTGGGTGTATTCCCTATATTCCCTCCACAAAAGGGAACAAAATGCTTTGGGGAAAAGCTGTCAGATCTGCAGAGGACACTGCTGAGGTTAAGTAAGAGCTCGGTGCTCTGAGCACGGGGCTTTGGTTTAATTAACATCTCTTTTCTCCTGAATTGGTGAGATGCTCTTCCCCCTAAATGGCGGTGTAAAAAGCCCTGAGGTTGTGACATTAGGGGTGTTGAGCTGATGGAAGTTCTTCCAGGCCTGGATCCTTGCTCTGGTGTGGAGCAGAAATCAGGAAATGAGAAGAAATTGTGAGTGAATTCTCCACTAATATATTCTTGCAGCTTCCATCACTGAAAACAGAAGTAATCATCTGGATTTCCATGTTCTATACCAACACCTGTCCTGCATGAATTTACCTGATTCCTTTTTAAAAATAATTTTAATTTTGAGGCTTAACATCCAGTATTGATGATTTGCACAATTTAATTTTATGCAGTGAAGGGGAAAAACCCTCCTCTAGTTTGTCTCGAGGCTGCTGACTCATTTCATGAGCTTGGCCTTGGTCCTTGTTGGGAGAACAGCCACTCCAGTCACCTCCTCTACGGCAGCTGCGGGTTTACAGTGGTGCTCTGTCCTCTCAGGACAAGTTTTAGTCCATCTCCCCGCCCATCATCCCCCCAGGCAGCATTCCAAGCACAGTTCCATCCTCAGCAGCCCTGGATATCCCTGCCTGCTGTGCTCTCACTCTGCTCCCTTGACTGTTTCCCAGGCTTGAGATGGGGAGATAATATATTTCAGTAGCTTCTCTTCCTTGTTTTTGTGTCTTAAGTATAAACATTAATGTCTAATTTAAAGGGCACGCTTTACAAGGTTATTTATGGGAGCAACAAGCTTTTTTTCTTCCTGTGTTTCTCATGGAAGAAGCTGGCAAGAGCTGAAATCCTTTACTGTGTTACTGTAAAACACTATCAGGATTGGAGCTGAGTCTCTTTTTTGTTTTTTTTTAAGGAAGATAGTTATTGTCCAATGATTAAAACAGCAGCAGTTTTCCCGTAGTCGAAGTAGCACAGTGAGCGATGGGCTGGGCAGCTCTGGGGAGCTCTCCTCACCGCGGTCACGTTGGGAATGAAGGATGCTGCGGCAGGGCAGGGACAAGCCCAGCCTGCCCTGGGAGCACCTCAAAGGCCCTTTTGCTGCGACTGGCCGGGATCGTCGCGGGCGGAGCGATCCAGGAGCCGCCCCGAGCGCGCCCCGGGGCTGCCGGCGGAACCCGGCCGGGCGCACAAGGGGAGCCTGTTCGCCTGCTCGCCTGTTCGGCTGCCTTTATGGCCTGGCCTGAACAGCGGGACACGGAGAGAAAGAGCTCTGGGAGAGCCTGGATAGAGGGAGCCTTGTTGGCACGGCCCATCCTGCTGCTCCCTGGCTGTTTGACTTGGACGGGAGCAGCAGGAGCTTTGTCCAGCCCCGTGTCTCCTGTTCCTTCTGGCCCTGGCCACTCCACGCTGCACTTCCCGAATCCCCAGCCCGGGGGGTTGGATTGAGCAGCATTTACGGCACGAGGGGATGTAAGCCTGGAAGTCTGTGCTGATGGAGACAGTGGAGCTAATTAAGGACAGCATTTAGTTTATTGATGCTTTATTAGACTTTAAATTGAAACAGAACCTCCTTAGCTGATAAAATTTCCTTCCCTGTCCTCACGCCCATCTTCTCCATGCTCTGTTTTGGTAGGTTTCCTATGTGTTTCTGAGGTTTGGTCCCCTGTGCCAGGCAGTATTTTCCACTCCTGATTTAACTGATGGAAGTATGATTGCACAGGAATCTGACAGGAGTGATGGATGTAATTAACCCTCTCCACCTCCCAGTTCCTCTGCCTTTTTCTTTGCTGGTCATCATCACTTTCAGGTCAGCTTTGGCCTTGCAGGAAGTTTCTCAAATAAAGGGAATGACGAGTGGTAGCTGAGGCAGGTGCCAGTGCCTGGAGGCAGATTTTAGAGCTGGTATCAGTGTCAGCTTGGCACCAGCAGAGTTCCAGTTGCACCAGCAGAGTTCCAGTCCCACCAGCGCCAGATCTTGCTATTTACAGCCTGTGCTTCTCCATCCAACCTCTCTGGTGGCTCCTGCGCAGAGGGAGGGCTCTCAAGCTGCTCTGAGTCCCCGTTTTAGCAAGTGCTGCCCATGGTGTTGGACGGATCCCAACCTGTGGAAAGGCAGAGTCCTCAGGGAGGAAGATGGGAACAAGGCCCACGGCTTGCGATGGGGAGCGGCACACCTTGAACCCTTGCAGGAAAGTTACAGCGTAAGGAAGGAAGTGCTTTGTCCATCTTACGGCTCATCAAACCACTCATCCTCCAGCCCGCGTGTGCCCGGCGCCTACCGGAGTCATCCCCCGGCAGAGAGGATGCTGTCCCAGCCTGCGGGGAGCACCCCGGCCACCTTCCCCGCTCGCAGCCGGAGCCAGCGGGCGAGCAGCCGGCAGAGCCGGGCTCAGATTGCAGCAGGCTCCTCCTCCGGAGCCGGCCGGGAGGGAAGGAGAGGCGTGGAGCTGGAGTCAGCAGCTCCGGGCTGCCTCACCTGCGCCCGGGCAGCGGCGGGGCCCGCACGGGGACCAGCATCTTCCGCAGCCCATGGGGAGCATCTCCCCCCCGGCAGCCCGGCATGGAGAGCCTGAGCAGCAGCCTGAAGAAGAAAGCCACGGAGCACCACTACAGGGCTGAGGTGATGATTGCTGGAGAGCAGCTGAGGTAGGAGGTCCCGGGCTCCTCCTGCAGCCCGGGGCAGGGCTGTACCCGGGGGTCGGGGCTGTGTCCCGTTAGCAGCAGGCTCAAAGCTTTATCCTTGAGCAAGCTCCTTCCCCCAGGTGCTGATTTCCACCTCCCCAGGACCTGCTGATCCTTCCTACACCCACCAGAGTGGTGAACCAGGTCTTTTCCTGTTATACCTTTTCCTGCTGCTCCTCTCTGGCGTCTCCTGCCCTTCACCCCCACGTGCCACGGGACTGATGTGCGAGTTTAGATGGCAACAGATTTTTTTTTTTTTGTTCCTTTCCACCTTCCCCCAAGCACAGAGAGTGGTGTGCTGGCACTGAGCAGCCCTCCTGATCCCAGGCTAGATGAGGACGGCAGCATTTCTGGGGATGCTCGGACTTCCAGGGTGACTTGGAAGAGCATTCCATGGGTGCCATGTGCCTGAACTGAATCTTCCCTTTCCTGAAAGTCTCTTTTGGGAACTTCTGCTGATCTGTAGTCCCAGTTCTTCAGCAGTTTCTGAGGGTTTTCTTCTTATGGAGACAGAAATCCATTCCCCTATGCAATGTGTGGCTGAGAAAACGAGTTCCTTGTGTATCCGGGGTCAGAACCTTCTCCTTACTTCCAAGCATGTGACTGGGGCTTTCCCAGCTCTAGAGCAGAGTTTGCTTGCTTGCATCTGGAGCCATTCTGGTTTGTTTTGAAACGAGGGTGGAAACTAGGAAATATATCCTTGATAATGTGAATAGCCCAGAGCCTCAGTGTGCTATCATCAGATCCCTAAAATTAGCTTGGTATAGGTCTGTTGTCCATTCTCAGTGAGCACTGTTAGCTTTAGCTTTACTGTTTGTACTGTATCAAGGATTGGTAACTTCCAGCTAAGGATTGGGGCCCCATCTTGGAAATACAGCCAAGGGACAGAGCAGGTTTATTTCATATTTCCATTTCCAGTATTTTACTCATCTGGAGTGACTGAGGTTTAAGTTGAGCCTCATAGCCTGGCCCAAAGGAAGGGGTCAGGTATTCAGAGAGAAAATAAAATAATCAAGCTGTGTGTTAAAACTGTGTTCCATGTATGGGGAGTGGTGTGGCTTCCCTGTACCCTCTGCAGGACAGGAGCAGATCAGCCCCTGGCCAATTTGGTGATTGTGGCTGTCAGCACAAGAAGGGGATACAGCAAATTTGGTTGTGAACAGAACTCTTCCAGTGCACTGCACTCTGGGCTGATGTTGAATAGAAACCACAAAATTTATGTAGTTTTGGGGACATCCACCTTTTTTTTTTTTTCTTCTTTATTTTTTCCCCCACAGCTGCAGTGCCTTACAGTTTGTTGGTTTAGGGACCTCCCACAATCTGAGAGTTCACAGTGAGGGAGAGGAGGGTCCTTTTGCTGGGGCTGGACATACAGCAGCTGCATCCTTCTGGGATGGAGCCTGTTCCCAATGCAGCAGGATGGGAAGAAGCTGTTGGTGTAAAACCTGGGGAGGAGGATGAGGAGGTGGACACCAGCCTGGAGCTGGGCTGCTCCTACTGAACCTCTGGCTGGAAGGAGAATTGAGTGAGGCAGAACACACTGAGTGTTTCAATTTCTCTCTTGTATTTTGGGGATGTCACAGCCTGGCAGGCAAGGAGTTAGTGGTGTGAAACTCCTGGGACCTGGATGGCCGGTGGAGAGCGGTGGGGAAACTGAGGCAGAGAGGCTGGGTGGTGTCTCAGGCAGCAGCAGATGGACAGGGCTAAATGTCCACACTGTCCTCCCCTTTTCTGCAGATGTGGAATACAGAGGCATGGACAGGAGCCTTGCAGCTGCCCTGGCTGGCTAAACCTCCATCAGCAAACAACGCTGCTGTATCCACACCAAACATCAAACATTTGTTTTTCCCTGCTCCCCGCTTCCTGCCCTGCCTCCCCACTATTACATTAAACCAAACAAACCTTTGCTCCATCTTTGCAGTTCTTTGGCTTCCCAGCAAGTTTGCAAATGCCTCAGGAGTTTGGCTTGGCCGGAGGGGTGAGTCTGTTCAGTGTCAGGATGGGTTTCCCAGCCAGGATAAGCTGCAGGGTGAGGGCTGACGGAATGCTCCGTGCGAACGGCCGGGGCTGAAGCGGCTCCCGAAGGAATTGCAGGGAGATTGGCCCGTGGGGTTTGGGTTTGCCTGTCTGCCCGGGTCCCTCTGCTTCAACAGCTGCCTGCTTCAGGGAGGAGGAAAAATAATTCTGTGTTTTGAGTCTCTCTCCCCGAAAAAAGATGTTGATAAAGTTTTCACTGATATTTTGAGTGAACTCAAACTAAAATACTCGAGTATTTATCTCGAGTGTGAGAGGGCTGCTGGCTCCGGGCTCATTCCTTACGTCTGCTGTCCTTCCCCTTGTGTCAGACATAAAAACCTGCATGGAAATCACATTGATTTTACTGGGCGTTGTGTGTTCCTGGGTGGCATTCTGTAAGAGAGGCCCAATTAGTCACTTCTAATTGCAACAAATGGTTTATCTACACAGAGAGATTCTGGAACAGCTTCCTCGCTTTGCATTCACACCCTGCTGTAATCAGAGTTCCTCAAGCAGGGACAAGCCCTGGTGCACTCTTGTCTGGGTATTCCCATGGTCAAGAGAAGCAGCTGTGCTCTAATAGCTCTGTTAAGCTGCATTAATCACTCCTAAACATAAAATATACTCAGTGAATTGATGTCTTGCACAGAAAAAGTGAGAGGAGAAGGAAGCTTTTTTCCTACAAAGAATAAACTTGCAATTTCTGCCACTGTCCAAAACTTTCAGAGGTGATGAGTGTTTTGTTTGGATACCCAAAGTGTGATGCTGATAAATAAAGTGCTCATATTTTGGTGCTCTGGAAATTTGGCTCACTTTAAGGTGGGTAGCTGAGGGTGCCAAAATTTGTATTCTTGCCCAAAAGTCATTTGTCTGCAGGGCATTTGGTGGTTCTCTGTTGGACTTGGATCTCTCGTAGTGAGCATGACTTCCTTGAGGGGTCATGGGGCACTGCTTGATGTAGCAGTGAATGTTACTCAAAGATGAGACTTTGTGGTCAGAACGACCTTAAAAAGCTAATTATTAAATTTCTAGCACTGGTGAAAGGGAGGACTGGGATGTAGACTTGTGTTTCCTGCGATTTCTTTTTGAGATGTAAGTCTTCCTATACTTATATTTAAATACAAGGAAAATAAAACATCTCAACACCACTTTGAGCTGTCACAGGTGTGCAAAGCCCTCCCTTGTCCCCACATGTACTGGTGCTTTTTCACACTGGGGGTGATGCAAACTTGGGTTTCCTGAGCCTGTTTGCAGCAGCTTTTTTGCCCAGATGTGCCTCTCCAGCAGCAGCTGCTTTGCAGAAATGCTCCTGTGTCCCTCGCTGCCTTTTAGTGAGCACTGAGTTGTTTGTTGTTTGGGGTTTTTTTAAATTTGTTGCGGTTTTTGTTTCCCTGTGACAACAGGAACAGAAAAGGTCTTTTGGATGATGCATCTTTCCAAGGCCACCCATTTGTTCTTAGCTGCTGTGAGAATGAAATGGAGTTAATATCCTTGAAAGAGCCACCTTGTCATTTGAGATGCTCAAGGTCTGTTTACATGGGAGGTGAGGGAGAGTTTATTCCTCTCCTGTTTGGATGTCCCTTTCAACAAGGTTACCCAGGGTGAATAATGATGGCTTTGTAGTGACCTTGACAAGGGAACAATTTGCTTACCCAACACAACCTACCCACAGCAAACGCACGTGGAGGCTCCGGCTGCCAAGCCAGGAGTGTTTCATAAGAGCCCATTCTCATGTTCCAGCAAGTGTTTTATCCTGACCTTATTCTGCCTTCTTTTTTTTTTTTTATCCTTTTGAAGAAGTAATATGTCCACAGGGTAGATTTTGCCATCTAGAAAACTCATAATATTGCATTTTATTATATATTTCCTTAATCTTTTTTTTTTTTTTTAATCTGGAAGCATGATTAGAACCCACTCATGGTTTCACCAGCTTTGTTTTTGCAACGTCACACAAGAGCTCTCACATCCTGTGCTGAAGGACAAAGTTTGTGTCTTCAGAGTTGACAGGAAACACTAAACAAGAGGAAAGTGAAAAGTCCACAAGGGCACTCGAGCTGAGTCTCTTCCGCTGCCCTGGGTCTGCAGGACAGAGGGAAAACTTGTCACAGGTTTACACCAGCCCTTAAAGGTCCAAGATGCTGCTGCTCCACAGGTGCTGAAACACCACTTAATTCCTGTGCTGGCAATTGCTCCCAGTAGAATATTTTCAGAACAAGTGTATTTTTGAATTTTTAAGTCTTAGGCTTTGGCAGCATTGCTTGCTAAAAATTTAAATTTATTTTCTTTTTCTCCTTCAAAATGTGTGCTTTTTTTTTTTTTTTTCCTGTATTCTGAAACATGATTTTAAAAAAGGGAATAAAGCAGGGGAAATAGTGTTCCCCCAAGCAGTTTCTATCCAGGTGTGATTATGGTCTGTGTTATTCTGTGTACAGGGGGTGTGTGTGTGAGTGTAAATATATGTATATACACACATATATATTCTTTGTGGAGTCCTGCAGACTCTTGATGGCAATAGAGCACTCTTGGAACATTTCTTATCTTTACCAAACATCCCTCTAAAGTGCCTTCCCACTTTCTGATTGTGAAGGAGAGAAAACATAAAAATTGGCCGTGTCTTCCCTCATAGGCGGGGAGCCTCTGTTTGCAGTCACTGCTGACTGTGTCTGGTTGCATTTTGACAATGGACCATGAAATAAAGGAAGAAAAAAGACAAAAACTCTAAAAATAGCAAGGCAGCTGTCTGAGGACTGTGCTGTCTGGGTAAAATCCATCTGCAGAACGAGGGCTGGTCACACGTGGGAATGGGCCTTGCAGGTAAAGAGGGAAATACTGGAGATGGAGCTCAGGATTTGAGGGAGGTCTGTGCAAGGCAAGGCCAGGAGCTGGCTCTGCATGAATCTTTAGTTTAGTGTTCTAATTAGCAGGAAGGTCTGAAAACTTCTGTCACCTTCTCAGCATTAATTACAACAATCAGTTACTAATTATTCCTCTAACAAAATGTTTCATGGTAAAACTTTTAGGGATTTAGTATTGGTAAATCCTACAATATGAGTTAATCCACTGTTAGCTGATAGATTTTTAGGGTATTTAAACTTCTTGTGAGGTACCTAAAAGTGCTGTCCAACAGGCATAACTTTTCAAAAAATAAAAAACCAAAAGAACTCTAGGCATGAAATAACCAAAGGCTGCAGTGTTTAATGTCTCGGTAAAACTCACTGGCCCGGGGCAAAACTGGGAATTGCGATGAATAATTTGAAACCAAACCCATCCTGGAGTTACAGAGATGTTTAATTAGTATCTCTCCTCAGAGCCTGCTGCACACACTGGGCATTTTCCAGCGCTGGTGTTTTGGGAACGGTCATTGCTACAGGGCAGCAGTTTGGTCCCTGGACAGATCTCCTGCCAGAGTGGGCTGGCTTTGGCTGGAACACAGAGGGACTCTGTGCCTTGTGGCTCGCTCAGTTGTTAAAGTCCTTTTGAAAGTCAAAGCCATGCTCACCTGAGTAGCCTTCCCCCGTATCTCTTTCCATCAGACCAGCCATAACAGCAGGGTTTTCGGGATAGGAAGGTTGTTGTTTGGGTAAGCTCTGTCCCAGTCAATCCCAGCTGGAACCAGAAAATGTCAGGACTGTTGTCCAGCTGTTGCTGTGGGTTGGTGGGTACAGGGATGGGGTAGTGATGGGGTCCACCTGGCACTAATTTCTTGGACAGAAGAAAGGAGGGCTCCTATTCCTGCTCCCACCTGGACTTCTGAGTAAGCCTCTGTCCTGGGGGCAGCTTTATTTCTGCTTTCATGGCCATGGGGAAGGAGAACTAGACACAGAAACATGCCAAGATAATAAATACATGTACTGCTGGGTTTTTTTTTCTGAGTTTTGTCCCCTCTTCACCCCCTTTGCTTGGCTGCTGTAGGTTTGAGAGGCTTGTTTGGAACAAAAAGCTACATATGGGTCAGACTGTCTGCTCAGGCAACCCGAGTGTTGGCAGGAGGAGAGAAGGGGATGGTGGACAGGCTCCTTGAGATTGACTGATGCAGTCTAGCAACGCCAAGGGGTTTGGTTGAATTTACCAGTCCCTAAGTCCCAGCTCATCCAGGGTGGTCTCTCTCGGCTGGAAAGATCCGGACCGTGAGACCCAAACTCTCCTGTGAGCCCAGCTGTGCTCAGCAGCTGCCTTTCCCCCCAGGCTTCGCCTGCACGATGGGAAGCTGATCAAGGACAGGCGCTACCACCTGCGCACGTACCCCAACTGCTTCGTGGCCAAGGAGCTCACGGACTGGCTCATCGACCACAAGGAAGCGCCCGACCGCGAGACCGGCATCCGCCTCATGCAGAAGCTGATGGATCACTACATCATCCACCACGGTGGGTGGGCACCCCTGCTGCCCCCAGGGCAGGGGCTTGGGGTCTGCCCAGCCCCGTGGCCAGCTCCCCGCCTGCCACCCTGCCACGGGTGGGGGCTCCTGGAACAGCTGGGAGAGGCTGGATGGAGCTGGATTTGCTTTGTTTTGGGGGATGGATGGCACTGATGTGTCAGTTCCCTGCCTGCCAGAGAAGGGCTTGGGCTGTGCACTGGTAAAATGATGTCTGAAGTGTCTCCTCTTTGAAAGCAAGCCCAGTAGCACCTGCCCTGTATTCCTGACCTGTGTCCCTGTTTCCAGCCAGGTGGGTGTTTGTATAGAAGCTGCCCTGGCTCACATTTATGCCACACAGAAATGGAGGCTGAATTACAGCACATGCTTCACATCTCCAGGAAAATTCATTTTCTTACCGTAAGACTCCAGTATTCCTTAGTTGCCCCATGCTGGGACAAATAGGGAGTCTACATCACTCCAAGGAAAATTTAATCTGACACCTGTGGACCTGGAGCTGCAGAAATCCTGTAGGAAAGCCTCCTTTGGGATTTAAGTGTGTGCTGCCCTTACAAAGGCTTGTCTGTGGAATCTAATTAAAAAAAAGAAATGAAGGTAAAAAAGGAAGTGTGGAGAAAAAACAGCTTGAGGCTCAAGCCCAGCTCTTAGAAGTATTCAGGTTTTTGTTTTCTTTTTAAGATTTCCTTGGAACTTTCAGGAGTTTTGGATTAACTCGGATCACGTACTGAGCTCTGAGCTGCAGAGCAATCCCCAAGGTCCAGCCCTTGGTCCTGATGTACCAACAGAAAACAAGTGCTTCAGATGGGCAAACAGCAGCTTCTGTCCATGTGGTTGTCAGGCCCAGCCAGGAACAAAAGCCCCAGGCTGTCAGCCAGCCCTGGGACCCCTCTGCCATGGCTGTGGCTGAGCTCTCGTGCTCCCAGGGCTCTGGGACAGGAGCTGTGGCAGCCTGGAGCTGCTTTGTCACACCAGGATGTAGCTGGGGAGACAGAAGCAGAGGACGACCACACCAAACCAAACCCTCTCCTCCCCCCTCTTCTCTGGGGTCCAAAAATAGCTGCCTTTGACCACTGCAATGCAAACCCTCCCTGTTGCCATCTGCTACTTGCTGAGGGTAATGCCCTTTACATTAAACTGCCCTGAATAAACTACTGCTGGGCTTTGTCACAAAAAGCTGAAGCAGGGAGTTCTCAGTTAACCATTAACACTTAAACCTGATTATTTTTCCATCTCTCCAGCTGACAGTTTCAAACAAATCCATTAGTTAATTAAACCTGTGCAGCACTGGGTACCAGCACTGTTTTGATTGCTTATTAAGACACGTTCCCTCCTGCTCCTGTGATAATTCCTGGCAGGACACAGAAGTTGATTTTCCAACTTGCTTTTTGTCTATTAATTTTGTTAGTCCTGTGGAAAGAGAGCTGCCAGCTAATGCAGTGCTGCTCTGGGTGCTTGGCAATTGTCTGGCTACACTGTTTGCCCTCTTCTCCCCTGGCATCCAAATAATTATCTCATGCAGATCATCGTGCTGCCTCTTAATTGTCTGGTGTGCTTTGAGCTTTGGTTCTATTACACACTGGAAACACACTGAAATTGGTCTTTAAATAGTAAAACTGCTTTGGTTTTCTATGGGCACAGCCCTGTAGGGGATTATGCTCTATTCCCAGTTTGGCTTTGGGGTATTTGCTCCTTGGAATTACGAAGCTGCAAACTTTCACTGTTAAAACAACCTGCTGCCCCTGTGCTCGATGAGTCACAGGCTTCAGAGCCCTGATTGCATCTGAGACAGCTGCTCTGCAGGAACGATGAACCCCAGATAATCTGACAAGTTTTGGCATTTCGCTGCTCACCTGAAGGGGAATGTGGTTTTGCCGGTCTGCTCAGATGGATGAAAAAGTGTTAAAATTTTCACAAGAAGTATCTTAAATCTTTTGAATTTCACTCTAGTGGATGATGTTACTTTAGGGAGGAAACATTTGTGGTTTCTCTTTTTCCCTTTGACTAATCTTCTTTGTTTTGCAGGCATATTCTTTATTCTGGTTTTTGTTGGGGTTTTTTTTTTGTTGTTGTTGTTTGGGTTTTCTTTTACCACTTTTTTCTTCTTGTTTCAGATGGGTGGAGCTGAAGGCAGGCTGACTTTTAAGATCTGAACTATGATTTTTGGACTGGGTTTTTTGTCTTTGTTTTAGGGTTCTTTTTGTACTTGTAGTCTAGGAGTCTGTTTCAGGCAGGTTTCTCTCACAACTGTATCCCAAACATTTACCTGCTAAAAGCTACATGAACTATAAAAATATGCATTTACAGGCTGTGTACCCATCCCCAAGATGAATCCAAGGCTTTTCATAGAAATTTAATTACTCCAGCTCTATTGCACCTGGCTTTGAAGGTAATTTTCTCGAGGTCAGTTTGCCATGCAAATGAATTGGGCAGGGTTGGCCCAAAATGGTGTGGAAAAGTTTGTGCCATTTTATATATTTTTTAGCTTTTGACCATTTTTGACAGACAGAGGTGATTTTGTGGGTGGAGTGTTGTTTTCCTCTGTCTTCCAAGTCTGCTTCCATGTGGCTGTAGCTTTTTAAAAAAGTTGACGGAGGCAATTCTGTTCATCTTTTAATCTAAATCCAAACATGAACACTTAAGTGAAGTAAAAAGGCACCCTGTTTTTTCTAATGGATGTTTCAGTGTCTGAAACCAAACGCAGATCCCAGCTCCACCTTTCCCAAGGTCTGTACATTGGGACTGACCTCTCCCACCTGCACGAGCTTCAGCTCCTCATGAGCAGGTAATTTTTGGGAATGAGATCTCAGATGCCGATTGTTCCGTGGGACAAGGGGCACAGGGAAGGACATGGCATGAAGCCCTCACAGCTTTTAGCCTGGAGACAACATCCTGCTGAGTGTGAGCCCTGTGTGTCCCCCATGGACTGACACCCCTGCCCTGTGTTCTTCCAGTCTGTGACGAGCACTCGGATTACAAGGATGCCAAGCTGCTCTACCGCTTCCGCAAGGATGACGGGACCTTCCCCCTCAGTAAGGATGTGAAGGTGTTCATGCGAGGGCAGAGCCTTTATGAGAAGTACGTGAGTCCTCCCCTGGCACTGGGGCTGTGCCCTGCTAGCTGTGCTGGCTGCTGGTAAAGCTCCTACTGGCTTTGCTTTTCCCCCTCTGCCCTCCTTGCTGTCCCACTGGGAAGTGCTGCTTCCTGAGCCCTGTCACAGCTGCAGGACAACCAGCATCCTTAGGGATAGGACAGGAGTCTTACTATGAACTCATGGATGTTTCCAGGGGCTCCAGCCCAAGTGCAGATGCTGGGATCTGGTACATTCCCAGCACTCTTCCAGCCTCCTCGTGGGAGCTGCTTCCATCAGCTGTATTGGGACTTATGTCCCACCAAAGTCAGCAGGGTATAGGATTTTCAGGGTCCTCGTGGGCCTGGGTCCCTGCACCTCACTTAGCCTGTTTGCAAAATTTGTAATGGAAAAGTTAATTCCCAGAGAGTAGAGAAAACTCCTTCCTCCTCCAAGTGTTTAGTTTTCTTTGCGTTGTTTTTGGTTCTAAGTCTGAGCCATCTTTCCAGAGTTCAACCCCACTCTCTGGACCAAATTCCTTTAACAGCCTCTTCACACTTCACATCCTCCCTCTCTGGCAAAGAGAGTCACAGACTGGCTCCGAAGGAGAAGTCCTTCACCCAGGCTGGGGATGATTTTGGGTGTGTGCCTGCCCCTTTGCCAGATGTGCATCCCCGTCCTTGGCTCTCGCTCGGCAGCGGTGACCGTGCGGCGGGCAGAGCATCCCGGCGGTCTCATGGCTGAGCCGGCTGCACCCTCTCGTGGAGACGCTGGATTCAGCTCTCACACGCAGCCAGTGGAACACCTGCTGACCGAAACCCACCTTACATTCGGACTGCCTGCCATGTGGTACCCCCTGCTTGGCTTTCCCTGTCATCTTTAGCTGAGGTCGCATCCCAACTGGTTTTGCTGGAGCTGCTTCCTCGCCTCTGATGAAGATTTACAAAGGTGCCCGACTGCAGCTCCGTGTTCCTCCCTCCCTTCCCGCTGCTCCCCGGCAGGAATGTTCTGGCTGCGGTGCTTTGCCCGCTTCTCTCGGCCTTGCTTCACCCGGCTGCGATTCCCGTGGGGACTGGCAGGGGTGTCTGGCATCACGGGAGCCTTGTCCCACCTCTGTGCCAGGCTGGTGAGCGTGGAGGAGTCAATCCTGAAGGTGAGAGAGGAGAACTCGGTGAAGTACCAGAGGACTTTCCTGGGCTCTGAGATGATCGATTGGCTCATTCAGGAGGGAGAAGTGGAGAACAGGCAGGAGGCGGTGGAGCTGGGACGGGCACTGCTGGAGCACGGGATCATTCAGCATGGTGAGCCAGGGCCCGGCTGGAGCCGGGGTGGAAAGCCAGGGATGAGCGTGGCTGTGCGAGGAACAAATCCCCATTCATGCCATGCAACAAGTGCTGGTCAAGTGCCCACTTGGAGATGCCAATGGAGCCTTTCAGTTCTATGTTTGGAGCTGGTGACCTTTGAAACCAGAGCAGTCTTCCACCACCCACAAAGGCTCTGAGATGAAATCTGAGCTCTTGCTCTTCAGTTCTTCAAAGCTGCCGGCCACGGGGCAGGGCTGCACCCCTGGGTTTGTGGGGCTGGGGTGTGAGGATGTAATGTTTAGCTCCACTTGGCAGATCATATCCATCTGCTATAATTAAACTTCCAATTCAGAAGGCAGGGAATCCTCTTGGGTGTCTCGGGGCAGGAGCAGGTGGAGGGCTGTGACACTGAGTGCACCCCTGGGAGATGGCACCTCTTGGGGGGGTGGCCCTGCTGCTCTTCCCTCCCTGCAGGCAGCACTCCCAACCAGGCAGAAAAGCTGCAGTAGAGCACAGGGGCATTAAAAGCGATTGGTGCGGGTCCCTCAGGATTTTTGTTACATATTTTTCCACCCCCTCAGGCTCTCCCTCCTCCCCTGTTCTCTCCTAGTCTCCAACCGGCATCACTTCTTTGACAGTGACATCCTTTACCAGTTCTGGATCAACTTCCGCCGCCGCCGGCGTCTCACAGAGTTACTCAACGAGAACTCTTCCCGTGCCCTCTCCGAGAGCCCTGACAGCCCCTTCTGCCTCCGCAAGCTCAACCCAGACCCAGGCAACACCAGCTTCCTCTCTGGTAACTGTGGATGTGTTTCTGGAGCAAGGATTGCATTACCAGAGTATCCCAGGGCTGAGGGTGCTGCTCCAGCAGAGTTTGAGAGGTTCCTCTGGGCATCCCATGAACACCCATCCCACTGCTTTGTGGTGGATGTCACAATGCAGGGGCAGTCTCCAGCACAGACCCCTGTCCCAGGAAGGTCTCAGCTTGGCGTCAGCTCAGCTCTTGATCCTTCTTTGGACTGGTTTTATTCTTTCTGAGCTCAAATGCCATCCTCAGTCCACACACACCTTTCAAGTGTAGGTCAGGCTTGGGGGGAAGTTTGTTATTTTAAACTACTCTATTTTTTCGATGAAAAATTTTTTATCTGCCTCTTTCAGTCCAGACCAACAAGGAGATCAAAGTTGTCTCAGCGGTTCGAAGGAGCAGCATCACTTCCCTCTCTGGAAACTCCAACGCCTACTTCAGTGCTCCTCCCACACTGGTATTCCCTCCTGTGGCTGAGTGCAACCCCAAATCAGGTCTGGGCTTCTGCACTGCCTGTTGTTATATGGGATACATTGATTCCTTCGGGGCATGGGCTCAAGATCCATCGAGAGGAGAGGGTCAGCCTCACCTCTGCATCTTGGTTTGAAAAGCTGTGTGTGTGTTTGGAAAATCACTGAGATGGATGCAAAGATTTCTGTGTGCAGGAACTGTGCTTCTAACATCTGTTTTCCAGCCCAGGGTAATCCCCAGGCTGCCTTGTTATGCACTTTACTGTACAAACCCCTTGATTCTGATAGAATCTGTCACCTTCCGC
Organism: Rhipidura dahli; assembly: GCA_013399225.1. Classification (NCBI taxonomy): domain Eukaryota; kingdom Metazoa; phylum Chordata; class Aves; order Passeriformes; family Rhipiduridae; genus Rhipidura; species Rhipidura dahli. The sequence goes on from VXAC01010021.1 coordinate 783,943, forward strand.
TCTAGTGTTAAAGAGACCCGTCACCAACGAGGAGCTGCTGTCCCCTGGGGCCCCCTATGTCAAGAAAACTCTGACTGTGAGTGACCATGGGGACTGGCATTGCTAATCCAGCATATCTAGCTCCCTGCCTGCTGTTTGGTGCTTTTCTGTTGGCTGCTCTGACCTCTCTATGCTAAAACTTTGACTGCATGTCACATCACCGTGGCTTTTGTTGGTGACTCTCTAGGGGTCAATGTCTTCACATATTCTTGTGGGTGGAAATGTGCTCAGCCCCTCTGAGAGTTTAATGTATATCCATGGGGTAGATCAGAAAAAAAATAAAGTTTCCTGGGCAGAAAAAAACTCCCATTTTGGAGGTTTTTTGTCATTGGTAGGGCCTGGCACAGGGTGCCCAGAGAAGCTGTGGCTGCCCCATCCCTGGAAGTGTCCAAGGCCAGGTTGGATGGGGCTTGGAGCAGCCTGGGATAGTGGAAGGTGTCCCTGCCCATGGCAGAGGTATTGGAATGAGGTGATCTTTAAGGTCCCTTCCAATCCACCCCATTCCAAGGTTCTGTGATTTCTGTTCCATCCAGCTCCATGCAAGCTGTAGAATCAGTAAGTCTTGTGACACCTGGCACTGTGACACTCACCCTCTGTCACACAGCTTTAGGCACAGCTTTATGCATCTTTCAGGTCCCTCTGCAGATCAGGGGTGTTGATATGATCCATCAGCATCTGATGGAGCTGCATGGAATGGAGGGAGCATCCAAGGGCTGCTCTTGCCATCCTTATGTTGGGTTTTTTACATCTCCAGGACACTGCAGACAACCTGGGTTTGGGGCTTTTGCTTTTTAAGTGATTTCTAAAGCTGTAGGACTGGTCAAGGCAGGGCTGCTGGGTGGAAATGCTGCAAGGCAGCTCCTGCCCTGTGGATCACAGCACTTGGTTATTTTTGTGTCTCATCCCTTCACTGCCCAGCTCTGAAAGAGGCAATCTCACAGAGAGCAGTGTAGGAAGCGTGAGGGCTGCCTTGCCATGCTGGTTTGGCACAAGCAGGGTGGCAGAGGAACTGTGGATCAGGTTCCCAAATTAAGTGTGCTGTAGAAGGTGGTGGGAAGCGGCAAGAAAAATCAAGCTGGTGATCAGCATGGCACGTCTGAGGACGTGCTGTTCATTCTCCTCCTGAATGCTCTTGCCCTGCCCTTCAACCCTGCCAGCCTGGGCCTTTCATGGCTCATTTCCTCCCGCTTAGCTCTGCAGTTGCTGTTATTTATTTATATGGGTGATGTGCAAAGTCCCTTGGGAATTCCTTTTCTCTTCTGGTCACATCAGAGGGCTGCAGTATTGCAGCAAACTGCTCTGGGAGGCTGACACCAGAGTGGGGCAAGGCAGGAGCAGCTCCTTCCCCCCAGGAAATGCTCTGCTGTGCCAAGGAAAAGGCACCGTGTGCGTGCTCTGGGAATGTTCTCAGGCATGCTCGTGGTGCACGCCTTGCACTTCAGCTTGATGCTGCCTGTGATTCTCTTTCCTGCTCTTGTTGACAGTGAATTAATCAGAAAGCAGCTTTGCAGGGAGCAGTGAATCAGTTCTGCATCTCAGTGCACAGCCCTTTCTCTCAGACCCAGAAGGGGTCAGGATCACAATCTCTCCACCTCTCTAGGAACTGCTGCATCTCCTCTCTCCAGCCAATCCCTTGACTTTTAAACCCCTTTTGTTCTGCTTGCAGATTGTGGGGGATGCAGTGGGCTGGGGGTTTGTGGTTCGAGGAGGAAGACCTTGCCACATCCAGGCAGTGGACCCTGGAGGACCTGCTGCTGCTGCAGGGATGAAGGTACTTCTTACTCATGGAGACTAAACAGGAGACAGAATTTGTGTCCTGTTTGAGCTTTTTGGGCTGAACACATCCTCCATGATAATCCCACCTCCTGCAGGGGGGCACATGGGAGAGGTGGAGGGAGGGATGCTCTCTGCAGGCAGAGTGCCCTGTGGGTGGTGGCAGAATGGTGGATTTGCCTTTTTTAGGGCAGCACAGGAGCTGTGGGCAGCTAAAACTCAAAAAACTCCATCAAAAGTAAACCATCCCTCTTGCCAGACCTTGGAACGGTCAAAACTGCTTGAGCTACTAAAAACAAAGCAGAGAATTCCCAGCTCAGTTCCAGTGACTTTATATAACCCCAGTGAAGCAGGGAAGGAGCAGAGCTTTGTCCCGAATCACCTGCTCATTTCCATTCCTGAGCATTTTGTTTCCCTGCTATTAGCAATGGACTTCTGCCTGGAGCTGTTTTCCATGTGCACAAAACCTTAATAATATTAAATTGATGCCTTGATTTGATTCATCAAGTAACTTCCAGTATTTACAGCTCAGGTGAAATGAACTTAGAGCTTGAAACTCACTTTAGGCCCAGGCATGTAGGAGTTTCATGTGTAGAGAGAGTTTCAGGCATGAATGAAAGAAGTGTTGAGTTTCCCAGTTCCCTACAAAAACCCCAGCAGTGAGGGAGTAATTTCTAAAAGCTGATATAAATCTAAAGTCACTTGGATATTTGAAATGATGGGATTGTTCAGAGGCAGAGTGTGACTCCTTGTTTGCTTCAGGCAGGATTGGAAGGGGATGGATGAATTTGTTTCATTTACTCAAGAGCCCAGTAAATTTCTCCTTACCTAATCTCATTTGCTACCAGATTGCAGGATGTTAATATTGTGCCTCATTTCCATCTGTGAAATGATCCACTGCTCACAAATGAGTCTTTTTTTCCTCTGTTAGCTCCCATCTGAATCCCTTTAGTCCCGTTTTTATGACACTGACTGCATCACTGTGATTATTGGTGTAGCTACGGAGTGGTGATGCTTTGAGGTTTCAAGGATTTTGACACAAGTTATTTGCATCACTGTCCAGGTGATCACAGGCAGGAGGTGCTGTGGGACGGGAGGTAACCTGTTCCTTCTCTCATGCAGGTGTGCCAATTTGTTTTCTCAGTCAATGGGGTCTATGTCTTGCACCTGGACTATCAGACCATCAGCAGCCTCATCATGACAGGACCCCGGACTCTGGTGATGGAAGTCATGGAAGCCATTGAATGAGCCAAGGAGCCACATCCCTCTGCAGTTTGGAAAGGCAGGACTCTCCACTTAGCAGGGATGGACTGTGGGGAGGGACCAAGCTCAGCCATTCACTGTGATGTGTTACCCAGGTGTTTCAATGTATTTTCAAATAAATGCATTCTAATGGACAAATCGTGGGCTTTTATGCTCTTGAAATGTTTGGCTCCACCTGCTCTTGAGAGTGTCTGAGCTCTTGCAGCTCCTTTTTAATGCCTTGATGAGCCCCACCTTAGAGCAAGCCTTTCACCAGCCAAGCTGGGAGGCAGGTGGCAAAGCTGGTAAGCAGCAAGAAGTTTACACCAAGTGAGTCTGTCTGAGCTGCCCTGAGCTGTCTGTGCAGTCTTGCAAGAACACAGCGTGCTCCCCAGATGGCCCCATAAGCTGTGCCACTGGCTCTGTCAAGAAAATAAGGAAATGAATACAGGAATATGTGTTTCCTTGTAAATTCTGAGGCTTCTGCTACTCTCTTGGCTTAGCCACGCTCACAGCCAGGGCTGGTCGCTGTTCCCAGCTGTTTCTTAAAAAGGTGACACTTCCATGATTGTGCATTTTGTGCCTCCACCCCTTAAATAATGCTTGATTTCTTTAATCAGCTTCACCTCAGCAAGGAGGCAGGCAGAGATCCCAAACATCACAGGCTGCTACAGTCCTAGTGATGGGAGGCAGTGGGGCAAAGCAGGGACCAAAATGTGTGTGCCCAAAAGGAAATGTGTCCTAGCCTGAACCTGACTCTGGAAAGGAACAGAAATGAGTGAAAGCCACCAAAATTCAACCCCCCTGTCCCCTGCTGCTTATGAGATGCCAGTGCAAAATACTCCTTGCAAACTACCCTGAAAGCGAACTAAATATAGAAAAACAGGTAATAACAAGAAACTAGGGAGGTTTCCTTCTTTCCAGTTCACAGAGCATCCTGTTTGTGATTAGCCTGCCATGCTGTGCAAAGACAGGATGATCTCCAGCACTCCTGCTTAGGGCAGGGTCCTCACTGCAGCTCCTTTGGCCACAAACCAAGCCTTTAAAAAAATACCAACCAACCAAACAAACAAAAAAACCCCAAAAGGCCCAAAATAGTAATTTTGATTTGTGTTAAGATGGGGTTGACTTTCTTGGGAAATCTGGTGTCAGCTGTGTATCAGGTATTGCCTTGCTGCTGGCTGCCTTTTTTCCCTCGGTATAAAGGGATATCTGCTCCCCCAGTGCTGCTGCTGAGGTAATGGGATGGATGACTTGGAGCACAGAATTCCTGGCACAGAGTCCAGGCAAGACGTTTGCATTGATAATTGGGGTCCTTCCAGCCCCTAAGTGGAACCAGACCATCTCCTCAGCCCTTTGTCAATAAACTCACAGTTGTTATTTGTAGCATTCAGTGCATGAGTTAAGCAAACTCTGTCTGCCTTTTTGCTTTTTACATTCTATTTAGGGAGAGTTTGGGTGTCTGTGATGGCCCAAAGGTTTAACCCAGGGTGACTGGCTTGGGTTAAGGTGAAATCCAGAAGATTTAGGCATTGTGTGAGCACCTTGGGAAAGGCAAGCCAGAAAACAGCACCCTGAACACAAGCGCTGAGAACAGCTCCAGACTTTTCTGTATCAAAGCAAGAATTTTTAATTCTGGATCTGAATTCCTTGAAAGCACAGGAAATACGTGCTCATTTCTTTCTCTCCTACATTTCAAGAAAACTGTAGCATCTCTGAGCAACCTCAGAAACCCAGCAGGAATTACAGAAGAGGTAATTTGTGGTATTTATGCATAGGGCAGTGACAATGCTCTCTCCACTGGGTACCAAATGCTTTAGGCTTTTATTAAGATTTGTTGCCCAGAGAAGCTGTGGCTGCCCCATCTCTGGAAGAGTTCAAGGCTGGATTGGACAGGGCTTGGAGCAACCTGGATTAGTGGAAGGTGTCCCTGCCCATGGCAGGGGGTGGAATAATATGCTCAGTTATGTGCCTTCCAAACCAAATCCTTCTGTAATTCTATCATTGAAGTGCTTCATTTTGGTGTCATTCTTTGTCTGTATATTGTGATGTTTTTAAGTGCTTACAAGATCATAAAACAAAACTGCAAAACTATTTGCTTACTGTGCAAAATACTTTGAAAACTGTGTTTTTATTTTTTCCCATTTAACCTGAAAGTTCCAAAGGTGTCCCTGTTTTCTGCTGAACGGCAATGAAAGCATCTTAAACCTCACTGAGTTGCAATGGGAGACTGCTGCTGCAAATGCAGCTGAAAATCTGGCCTCTGTCTGTAACGAGAAATGTCACTGTCAGTCATTCCCTCCTGGCAATGAGGACCAAATCCGTCCAGAAGAAGTTTTGGCAGGGAGCTGGGTGTCTCTCCCAGGTGCTCCTGGTGCTGAGGATCTCATCCCGGAGGAGCTCGGGGCTGGATCCCACAGCTGGGGAGCCCGCAGCACCGTCGGGCTCCAGTTCATAATTCAGCCTCTGGCCCTGCAAAACGTACAGATGTGCTTAATTTCCTTAAGCAAACGAAACACAACTCCCCTTCAGTGCACATGCTGGGCTCTCAAAACTATTTAATGGGATGTGAGTGAGGCTGGACTGACTTATCCCGGGGAGTCTGAGGGTGGGCGGAAGCCAGGACTTGTTGCTGCGTTCTAGGAGATCAGCGTGCAGCCTCCCAGGCAGAGATTTGATTTTATTTCATTAGCAAAGCCCCTAAAAGCTGTTCACCGCTGCCCGCAGAAGCAGCCCCCTGCTTCTCACGCTTTATTTGGCCGCGCCAAGGGGCCAAGCCGTACATGCGGAGAGGGAGGTGGCGGAATCCCATCCCCTCTCCCTCCGTTCTCCCTCCCCTTCCTCATCCCTCCTGACGTCTGGGAGTTGAAATCTTTAATCACGCCGAGCAGCAGATGAGGCGCCAGGGCAGCTTCTGCCCCGCTTCCAGAATGTAGCGGGAGCCGCCGCCCGTCCCGGCTGCCTCCAGGGGAAGCGGCGCCGCTCCGAGAGGTCTGTGCCTCCCTCGCCTTCGGGGCTGCCTTCGCAGCGATGCCGACCAGGGGCTGTGCAGTTTCGGGCCACGTGTGGGGTATCCCGAGCAGGGAATTTCTGCAGGGTTTCGCTCTCTGCGAAGCTTGGAGCCGGTGCAGTGCTTGGGGCAGCACTAGCGGTGCCGGGCAGGGGGAAGAGGTCCCATCCTCTTACGGTGAAGTGGCTTCAGGACGCGTTCCCTGACAGTCTAAACACTGCCAGGGCTGCCTTGGCGACTCTTTCGGGGCTATGGCTGTGAGGAATGCACTTTTTTGTTGTTGTTGTTGTTATTGGTTTGTTTGTTTGGTATTTTTTTTTCCTTCTATTTTGTGGTTAATTGTGCAAAACTGCGGGATATTGCTGCCAGAGAGTAGTGGGAAGGGTTTGTTACCAGTGTGGCATTTTCCCACCTGGATGTGTGGGTGGGTTCAGCCTGATGGGCTGGGGAAGCTGCAAAAGCTCAGCCTGGGAGTGGAGTTGCACCTGACTTTTTCGAGTCTGATGCTGTGATGTTTGAGACTTTTTGTTCAACAGCAGAACTGAAATAGAGGAGCTTTCCGGGACAGAACAGAAAGGGGTTGATGAATTTGGGGTTTTTGAGTCTGTTTTAGGTCCTTTAACCAGCAAAGCACTCGGGGAATGTGGGACAGATTTATTCCCTGCAGTTGGCTGCCTCGGCAGGTCCCTGTCTCTTCTGCAGGGCTGCCCCTGGCGCTGCTCGTGTGTCCAGCAGGGAGTGGGACGCGAGGTGACATCGCTTCTGCCAGCACTTCTGTGCAGAGACAGTGGTGACCTCTGGCGTGAGGAAATGTCCCCAAACTGTGGCTGTGGAGGATGGAAATAATTCACAGCGCCTCCAAATCCTCACCTTTAGTTGTGCTGATTTAAATATGTGTCAGGCTTTTTTTTTTTTTTTTT
>VXAC01010021.1:790972-978603 GCA_013399225.1 Rhipidura dahli
AAAAAAAAATGAAAAATTTCCATTAAAAAAAAAAAAAAAAAAAAAAGGGGGGATCTCTGACTGCCTTAACCTCCAAATCCCCTCTGAGCACACGGCTGGAGCAAGTGGAAAGGGGTGTGTTCCCCACACACACGTATTTTCCAAGCCCTGGAAATACTCACCACATGCTCCATATGTTGCTGCCTCCAAATTCCTTCCCTGGGGGTGAACAACAGGAGAGAGGCACCAGCGTGCTGCGGGCTCCCTGCCTGCCTGCAGGCTGCTGTCACTGTGGTCCCCTCAGCCCCAGGATCCACACTCAGCCTGGCTGGCTGGTGGCACCACTGATGGCAGAGATGGATGGGGAGTGACCACGGAGCCCTGGGGTGAGAGGGAGCTCCTCCAGATGTGTGTCTTCCACCACTTCAGACAGGTGCATTTGTTATTCCTGACTCACAGGCAGTGAAATGAATGTTGGAGAAGAGGCAGAATGGTGATGGGTTTGCCTCGGAGCTGGCAGAAGAGATGAAGTCCCTGTTTCTTGCTTTAAAGTCACAGTGAAGATCCACACCCTGGGGTCCAACTGTGCCCAGTCTGGGTTAAAACCAGGATTACTGTGAGGGTGGGGAGGCCCTGGCACAGGGTGCCCAGAGAAGCTGTGGGTGCCCCATACCTGGAAGTGTCTAAGGCCAGGTTGGACGGGGCTTGGAGCAGCCTGGGATAGTGGAAGGTGTCCCTGCCCATGTCAGGGGGTGGAATGGGATGAGCTTTAAGGTCCCTTCCAACCCAAATCAGTGACAATACTGAAGTGATCCCTACTGCTGCATCAGGGTGGAGGCTTCTGCCTGAATCAGAGCCTGCAGTGAGCCCAGATCAGTGCAGGCTGCAGGAGTTTATTTTTCTGGATGTATAACCCTGGTTAACATGAAAGGATCACACAAAATCCAGCGCTTTTGCCAGAGTTTGGCATCCTGCTTGTCAGCAGAGTTGCACAGAAGTTTCAAGGAAATCAAAAGCAGTTTGGTGTCACTACAAAATGGCAAAAATTAATTCAGTGAAATGGTCCTGTTAGAAGATGTGAAGAAACAGAATTTTACTCTGATATATATAACCTGTTTTCTTAGTAATGCTAATGTATTCTTAGTGCATCACATGAAGAAATTTAAAGCAATACTGTTTTTCTCTTGACACGTTCCCTTTTTCTCCATTGCTTGCATCTCATACTGAGGGCAGTTAAAGTTTTCCCTGCCCTGCACCCTCTCCCACCGTGTTTTTATTGGATACAGCAGGGAAATGCTGCAGGGAGCCTTGTGCTGATTTCATTGGGCTGAACTGTCCTGTTTGACTCCAGACTGCTGAAATCTGCCCCAATCCCATCACTGTTCATGTCCTTTCTGTGTTTCATTCATTGTTGTTTGAGGTAGCTTTTACCTTGTATTTGCTATTTAAAGGATCTTGTTAGAATTCTGAGAGGATTTTGACAGTTATTTCAGCCAGTATGGGCTTTTTTGGAGTTGATATTATACTTTAAATTTCTACAGTATGAAATTGCCTAGAATGTATTCATTTTTTGCATTATTTTAAAGATACTGAGCCTTTGTTGCTCCCATTGCCATTAGTGGTTTTTCATCTGAAAAATAAACAGACCATGCTGTATGGACTGAACTTGGTTAACTGAGGATTTGCAGCCCAACTTTTGATGTTGATATTCATGTATTCTTATTTATTTCAACTTATTGTGGATATTTTTGCTAGTAATTCCATGGGAAAGTGACCTTGTAATTCAGAGGTACCGTTTATTTGCTACATTAAAAGTGAGGCACTGCCCTGTTTGTTGCTGAGTTGCGTTTTCTCTCAGGATGGCAGCACTGAATTTTCTTGGAGAAAATTCCAGTGTTTCAGTGTGCAGAGTGGAAGGTGCAGCTCAGCCCAGCCCGGCTCCTGCCGGCCGCGGGAAGCCTTAAAAAAACGGGATTTTCCTCCAATTTCGGTCAATTCCAACCGGGATGCGGGCTGAGGGAAAAACGGAAAATCCGGACTGGACTTTTCCCAGAGTACGGAATGGATTCTGGGGAAAACACGGGCTGGATTTTTTCCATAGTACGGAATGGATTCGGGAGAAAAACCCGGACTGGATTTTTTTCCCGGAACACGGAGTGGATTCGGGGTAAAGCACTTGTTTTCATGTGTTCAGCTGAGGCGAATCCAGAGGAAAATAAATGGAGATTTAAAGGGGAAACCCCAGAATTATCTGCTGCTGAGAAATCCCTTTGTGTTGCTATTTCTGTAATCTTTATAGTAAGCTTCACAAAGCTCCTGTGTGAGGTATCAGATAAGAATTTTAGGATCAGAACATTCTGCTATTTGAGGGTTTCATGATATCCAAGCCTTCCTGTCCTGCCTGCTGTTTCACCTGTTGCTGCTGTTTGTGAGTCTCAGATCCCTCCTGCCTGCCTTCCCACACTCAGTTACCAACGTGGCCTGTTTGACATGATCTATTACTTCTCTTCTCACCTGAACAGATCAATTCTTCCATAATATTTCCTTTCACAATTTCCAGAACACTAAATTAATTCTTTTCCACTTCTGAAAGACAGTAATCCTTATGCCCAGTTAAAGCAAATCAGGAGAATGGAAATTTCTGTAAGAGGTGTTTTCAAAGAAGCCAGAACCTTCCCCCTGCTCTTTGCCACTCTTTCTTAGTTCAAGGAATTTGAAAAATGACGAATTTTAGCTGCTGTTTGGCACATGCACCTCTGCAGCCAGGGCAGGCTCTGCTTCCCTGGCGGTGACAGTCAGAGTCCTGAAACCCACCTGTGAAATGTTTGCTGGCTTTTATAAACAATGACCTCATTTTATTAGCTGGAAAAATAAAGCAAGTGCTTCCCGTGGCTAAAGGCTTTGGTTACACTGCAGTTGTTCCATTCATCTTCAGTCAAAAAAAAAAAAAAATCACAGACAGAGAAGGGTGGTTAACAACTCCCTGTTACAACTTGCACGTTTTCCCATTCATTCTTCCAGCAATTTAGGTCTGATTTAAACAGATCATGCCCAGGTCACTCATGTGCATATTTATATTTCCTTCAAATTGCTGCAAAGCTGCTATGTTTGAAGGGAAGCAGGCATTTGCCAGGAGCCTCTGCACACCTGTCCATCAAAGCGAATAGAGGTGCAATGGCACTGCAGGAGGCAGGGGCTGCTTCTGCCAGGAGCAGTGAGGCTGAAATGGGGAGCACAGAGATGACAAAAGGCCAGCAATGTGAGCTTAAAACCCGGCTTGTTGAGACCCACATGAGGGGATGGCAGTTTTTCCATCAGGGTGGTTTTCTGCTGACCTGAAATTTCTGACCCCAACTGAATAGCACTGAAATCCAGGCCAGCAAAGCCAGCTGCAGGTGCCTGAGGTCTGTGGGCTGAGGCTGTCCTTGGTCAGTCAGCTTTGGCCATGCTGCTGAGGTTATTTCTGAGTCAAATTGATCCTCTGCCATGGCTAACTCTGTAAGTGCCTCTGTTTTCAGTCTGCTCAGGTGAACAAGCTAAAGAAAAACTGTTCCAGCGAGCCCTGAATGCAACTCCTTGGGAATGAAATAAGAAATAAACCCCATCTTTTTAAACTGTTCACATACAAACTCCACTGGGTCTCCACTGGATTCCTCCTGCTGCAAAATTGCTTTATCACAGCAACTGAGGTCATTAAATCTGTGGTTTGAGGAGCCTGGCTGCTCCTCTCGGTGCTTTTCTGCTTAAGATCGGTGTGTGCATGGCAGGGACACGAGAACGGTGCTGTCTGTACATCTGCAATGATCTTGGTCATGATAATCAGAAATAATTACTTCTGCACAATTGAAACCAGCAGTTATTCTGGAATCTGTCTGTCTGGTCATTTGCCAGTGTTGCTGATTTCCATGATCAGAGCAGAACCCATCACTCTGAGTTCCACTGCTGAGACTGTCCTGCCCAGAGAGCAGTGCCCAGCCCCAGCCCCAGGCAGGCTGAGAGGAGCCTTCCCCAGCAGGTTTATAAACACAGTTTAGTCCAAGGCACTGAACAACTGTATTGGAGAACCAAAAAAGATAAAATAATACGTGGGAATTGCAGGAAAATCCGTATGTTCTTATCCACCCACCCTTTCAGTACCATCAATGATGCCCAGAGCTGCAGATCCCAGCTTGTGGTGCCTTAACTCAGAGCTGCAAAAAATTAGATTTTGATGTGACAAAACATAACTTCTACTTCTCCCTCCTGACATTTGCCCTCTTGTAGGTCCTGGTCACAATGCTGATTCACACTTGGTTCTTCCTTGCCTGCCTGCCTGTGATGAGCCATGTCTGGGGACGAGTGGGCCAAGGTAAGGAGCCTGCCTGCCCTCGTGGGGCTGTTCCCTGTGGTTTCTCTGTCCCCTGGCACAGCCCAGCCCTTTTCTTTGGCAGTGGCTCCACTGTGAGGGGCATTCCCAGAGGCAGGCTGGATTTCAGGGGGCTGCTGTGCTCTGGTGTCTGTTGGTGAAGCTCCAAACAGCCTTTTCCATGCATGAAGAGTGATGAGAGATCAGGGGGCCAATCTGGGGAGAGCCCCTCAATCCTTCCCCACCCTGCCAGGCCTGTCCTCATCTCTCATCTCTGGCAGCAGTTCAGCCCCTCCCTTGCACCAGGGATGCATTTCAGCCTGTGCAGGCTATGAGGGGGTTGTGTGATCTGTGGGAGCCTGAGAAATAGGAAGAAAAAGGTTGTTACTTCTTTAGTCGCTGCACCTTCCTGCTGCTTTGGGTGTTTACAGTGAGATGTGGAGCAACATCTGGGTGAGAAAGCAGGAGGTGATTCCTCCTGTGTCATCCTGCTCCCCAGAGTGAGCAGAAAATCCCGACAGCACCTCAGCACAGCCCTTCTGATGTGGAAGAACCCCCTTAATGTTATGCTTGAACGCTCTATGGAGGAGCACAAAGGTTTCTAGAGAGGTGATGGTGCCACAGGGCTGGGACAGATGTGCCTCCCTGCCGTGTATCTTCCACACTTCTGCAGTAAGGCCTGGGCTTAACTCCCTGTCAGCTGGAGAGCAAGGTTACAGCATCAAATAGTGCACATCTAAGGCAGGGCATGGAAACAGTGGAGCTTTCATGGCACTGGGGATCATTTGCATCCAGCACATAATGGTGCTTTAGAGGATGATGTCCTTTCTGGTCTGTCTGGGGACATTCTTGTCTTTTTAGCTTCTGGGCTCCTAGAATGATGTTCAAGGAGCTGGACCACACTTGGCCAAGAGAAGACAGCTCCGTGTTTAATCTAACTATGAATCCCCCCCATTGTTTCATGATCTTTTACCATTTCTCTTAGGCATGATTTTGGGATTTGCTTTTTGCCCTTCACCCCTCTTTCCCCTGTTTTCTTTCTTCCTCTTCAGATTTGCCTGGGGTGAGATGTGAATCTGAGCTTTGTTCCCCCAAAATAGTTATCTGCTTGTTGGGCAGCCTGCAGGAAGTCTCTGCAAGGAAAGGTTAAGGCACAGATGTTGGGCTGAGACAAGCAAGACCTCACTGCCAGCTCTCACTGCTTCCCTGGGTGGTGACATCATGGCAGGGATGTCAGGAGGTGTTTGGGCATCATGCAAGACCAGAGTAGTAGGGACTTGAGGAGCCCTGGGTGGCAGTTTGGCAGCACTGACCAGAAACTCCAGGTCAGCCTAAGTTGTTGGTTTTTTTCTTGTTATTTTTTTTGTTTGTTTGTTTCTTGTGGGGTTTTTTTTTTTTTTTGAGTAATTGTAAAGGGAAAGAGATTGGTAACAGCTGCAAGTGAGGGGGAGCACTTGGGTGCAGATGTTTGTAGCGTGCTCACTCACTGCAAATTAGGGCATCCTGCTGGAAAGGCAGCTCTGGGCACAGTGTCAGAAGGAAGGGAGAGAAATCTGCTGAGTTGCCATCCCACATCCAGCCGAGTGAAAAAGGTTCATATGGTGACATTTGTACGACAGGAATCGTTGGTTCCAGGAGTGACACATGAGCTCAGACATCTAGCTGGGGCTAACAGATAGCTGTGAAATCTGGAGATGATAAGGGAAAGTGCTCTTTCTTCTCTTTAACTCCTTGTCTGATACTATTTTTCTCCTCAGGATTTGTCATTTAGTTTGCAGCTCCCTGCAGCAAACTGATACAAGCTGGTGCCCATGAGTTATGGTCCTGCCAGGAGCTGTTATTTACACTTTATCAGGTTTTCTTTCTTTTTTTTTTTTTCCTTTCACTTCTTTCTAAACCCAGCTGGTCCTTGGAGCTGCCTCTGAAATAATCTTTCTGCAGTAGTGTGGGATCCATAACCTGGGGAATTTCTGTGTTTCTCAGCAGCCCAAGCCCATTGAAAAGCCTTGCTGAGCCCATTTATCCGTTTGCTGCCCTCCCATTTCACATGTTTGCACTGAACAACCTTGCTGTACAAACACATTCAGTGTGAAAGCTCCTGGAAGAGCCCTTCAAGACATGAAGGATGCAGAGAAAGCCCCCGTTTCTGGGGGAGGCTGCTTTACCTTTCTGCAGGGGTATAAAATGAGCACCTGAGAAAGGGCGCTTTGCAGGGGAGCCTCCAGGCCTGCAGTGGTGCAAGGGGACTGCAGGAGCTGCCATGCAGCCCCAGGAGATGCTGAGGACTTGCCTGGGATGGTGAAGGTTCCCTTTGAACTGCAGCTGTCCTTAGAGGAGACAGCACATGCAGGTTTTGTGGGAGGAATTGCACCTAACAGCGTGGACATGTCTCCTGTTCCCCAGGGTCAGGCCGGCTGAAACTCACTGTCCTCTCAGAAGACAGGCTCCAGATGAAGTGGAAAGAGACTGAGGGGAACATCAGTGGCTACAAAGTTCGGGTAAAGCCCATGGCAGGTATGTGCTGACACCCTGGGCATCAGAGCCAGCAGAGATTGGTGTGTGAGAGAGGCACTGAGCTCCACCTTCTGTCTGTGGCCAACAGGACCTAAGTACCAGCCTTGTTTAGACCTTAAGGGAATAGAGACAAGGCAGAGGGAATTATGCACAGCCTGTTCTGCTTCCAGGCATGGATTTCACTGGGCTGTACGTGCAGTATGGACAAGGAGCCTTTCTGGCCACCATGGGAGCAGTCTGCAGTGCCACCCAGGGCAGGCACAGCCCCTTTATCACTCATTCACAGGAAAGAGGTGAAATTCAGCTCCACGGGAAAGGTTTAGCCAGAAATGCTGTTCTTTGGGACTCAGTGAGACAAAAATGGAAAAGGTTCATTGCCTGGCTCTTTTGTGAGAGCTCCCAGCTCTCCCACCACCTGCAGGGACATAGAATGGGAAGACTTTGACCCTGCTTGTGTGGGGAGGCTCATCCCTCTTGCTCCCTGCCCCTACTCCCTTGACTTCAGATGTTGAACCTGGTGGTGTTGGAAGGACACGATGTCCCTCAGCAGCGAGGGGAGGAGGGGCTGCAGGCATCCTTAGCGGTGGCTGCCATTCGGTTTCCAGTGGCTGCCGCTTCCCCAGTGAGCCGGAAAAGGGAGCTGCCGGGCAGGAGGGCGGTCGGCAGCTCCTGTGATCATCCAGCCACTTTTAGCTCAGCCCCCACCTGTTTCCCAAGCTGGAGTAGGAGGTTTTTCATTCCTTCCCCTGCCCTGCTCCTCCCCTGCGCCTCAGCTCATCAGAGATGGATGAGCATCCCGGGCATGCAGGGAATCCCCGCCGGCGCTCCCAGCACATGCCTGAGGCTTTCCCTCTCAGGCTGGGGAGTTTCCAGCCTTAGGCAGGAGCACAAGGGATGGCTGGGTCAGAAGCAGATCCATCTCCATAATTTCAAGCTTGCAGACCTTTCCTGGTCAGAGGGGTTTAGGAGCTGCTGTGCCTCTCTCTGGAGCTGCCTCGCTCCATCTGCTCGCTGTCCTGCCAACACAGAAATGCCCAGCTCCTGGCTGGTCAAGGCATCCCAGGACAGGGTCCAACAGCTTGGGAATGGCTGTGGAGGGGTCTGGAGGCAATGCCAGCCCCAGAAATGAGCTGTGTCCTGCAGGCAGCAGCTGCCCTTGCACAGAGATGGGGCAGAGACAGCACAGCTGGGATCAGTAAGATGAGTCCCAAGTGCCAGTGGTGACGTCCAGCAACACCAACTCACTTCCTCATTTTGTCACATATGACCTCAATCAGTTGGGTGCTTTCATTCAGCAATTGCCAGTCTTTGTACTCTGAACACCAGCTTTTCATGCAAAAACTCCTTGGGAAGCTGGTGAGAGTTGCACTGGCACTGGGTGGGAAGTGATTTTCTAATTCGGGCACGTATCAGGGACTTAAAAACCCCCACCTTCATCTTCTCAACTTGACACTGAGAAAAAGAGTAAAAATCAGAGCTCCTCAAAATTTAAAGAATAAATAGGAGCTGACTGCGGTCCCTGGGCAGACATTCCCTGCATTTCAGTGCTGCTTTTGCTACTGTCAGCTTAAATTTAAGCTCCAACAGGCTCTGAGCTGTGGCTTCATCCCACCTCAGGGGACTCGGAGCAAGAAGTCATGCTGAAAACCAAGACTCCCAAAGCCACGGTGGGAGGGCTGAGCCCCAACAAGGAATACACCCTGCAGGTCTACGTGCTCAATGGCTCCCAGGAAGCCCTGTTTGCCAAGAGGAAATTTGTGAGTAAGTGGAGAGGGCTAAATTTTACCACTTAGAGCTCCTGAGGCTCTTGGGGATGTGGCTGCACAGAGCTCATCCTCTGGCAAACGCCCTGCAGACTCTTTGGCAATCACAGAGCCTGGTTGGGAGGTTGGAAAGGGAGATGGGGAAGACCCAGGGGATGAGGGAGGGACTGTGGCTCACAGGCCTCTCTAGATGAGCAGTATCTCTGTTTTTGGTCTTCCTACAGTAGAGGAACTCAAAAATGCGTCCCAGACTAGAAACAACCGAAGGAATGCAGGAGCTGCATCAGGAAAGAATCTCACCTCCTCGGGGAGCAGGGCAGCTGAGCACAGTGGGGTGGCAGGGGCCACCCCACCACCCCTGAACAGTGCCCTGTCACAGACAGGTGGGTGCTCTCATCATTCTGGAGTCACAGGGGATTGATTTTGAGCCATGGCCATGCTGCCATGTCCCTAAAACCATTCCCACTTTCTCCCTGCAACCTCCCTTCATCAGATATTTTCTGTCAGTGAAACTTGCTAGCCTGGTCTCATTCTTTGCATATAATTCTTAGCTACAGGAACACAGTAAACCACCTAAAAATATTTGCCCCCCTCATTCCAGCCAAGCTGAAAACGCACATCCAGGTATCCAAACTCAGCAGATGCAGACTTATCCTTCAGCTGAATGTGGATCCATGCAGAACAAGCTGCTCCCTGAGCACTGGGGCTAGTGGTGCTTTCCCCCCATAGCTCTGTGTCCCAAGGCTGGCTGCAGGTGCTCTACAAGAAGCATTTCCTCAACCTCCCTGGCTGAGGACTGTATGCAAGTAGAGAGTGTCACGTTTCCATGAGCTCAGAAGGGAATTACACCTGCTGATGGAAGAAAGATCCATCAGGGCCATTATCCAAAAAGTCTTGCACTAGCTCAGGGTGTTTGTGAGTCACAGCTTGCTGAGCTCTGGAGAGCAGCTGGGTCTGAGGTGCCCTGGGATGTCCTCCCTGGTTTATATGTTATAAACATTCATTGTTTTTCATCATCAAGGATAATGGGAGGCACAAACGTGCTGATGTGATCCATTATTAACATCAACTCCTGAGCACACGTGCAGCCCTCTCAGAGAGCTATGAACGAAGGTGGTGTCAGTCTATGCACCCATTTGGATAAACCTGTAGGAATTTTACCCTCTCTGAGCTCCCTACACCTGTGCCAAGTGTGGCTTAAATCAGCTGAGGAGTGGGGTTGCATGGGAATGACACAATGGGATATTTCTCTTTGGAGGGACAATGGGATATTTCTCTTTGGAGCACAGCAAAGGACAGAGCTGAAAAGAAAAGGCAGAAGGGGATTCAGCCAAAGAGCTCAGGAGAAACGACAAGAAACCAGCCCAGTGTGGAGGCCAGTGTGACAGAAACAACATCAGTAACCCCGAAATCATCCCCACGTACTCCTGAAAACGCAGAGCGAGAGTCTTCAGGAAAAGAAAACCCCTCCAAGGACTCACTGAGGAGAGGTGAGAGGGGGTTCAAACGTGTCTTGCTCCTTCTTCCCCGCTGTTTTCCCTAACACTCATTGAATTCAAGCTTTCCATCCCACCCTCTGCCCCCCCAGAGTACAGTGCTGCTGGTTGTGCTCCCAATCACTAGGTCACGCTTTGGGAGCTGTCAGAGCTCACTGGAGCAACTTGGAGTTCTGTAGGACAACATGAATTCTAAGGAAAGCTGGAGTTAGGCCAGAAATTCCTTCCAGATGATTTAATTTATTGATTTTAATTGATTTGGCACGATTCTCTCTTCAGTGTTGTCATCTCCCCCTGCTCCTGGCAGATTCGTGTAAGCATTTGTGTTCTTCAGCAGAGCACCCCAAGCCATGGACCTTTCCAAACACCAGGGATGTTTGTTACCCAGCCTGCTCCTCCTTCTGGGCTTGTTCTTCGTGTTTCACAGATAACTGATCCATGAGGATCCTTCAGATTCAGTTGATGCTGTGATGGCTCCCAGCTCTGCTGAAATGGTGGGAATGGGATGGGCCAGAGAATCTGGGTCTGTGATAAGAGACAAACCTCTCTGGAGCCTGATAAATCTTAATGGGATAATCTGTTTCCCCTCCACCAAAGATGGAAAATCTGAGAAACACTGAAGGAAGATGCATTCAATTAGCAACATGCCTTATCTTATCCTCTGCTGAGCTGAAGGCCTGGGGTGGGGAGGGAGGCAGGGCTGGAGTATCCATGGTGCCAGCAGGTTTTTACAGAGAGATTGGATTTAATATAAAGCCATGAAATAATTTTAGCCCACAGGGGATCTCATGATGGAATGGATTTAAGCAATCACCTGCAATTCTTGGAGACTTAGGCTAGATAAAAGGAAGCACTGGGCTGGGGCTGAGATGGAATGGAGCTGACAGCTTGCAGAGGGCAGTGCTTGGGTTAGCACACACTTCCTGAGAGCATTAACCCCTTCTTTGCAGAGGTGCAGCTGCACATCACTCCATTTCTTGGTCCTCAGATGGGTTATGCTTGGCTCCGTGGTTTTCACGAGATGCTGGGATGTGCCAGACTGGCAGATGGTCTATCCCACCATCCAGACAAGGCCCTGCACAGCAGATTCACTTTTTATCTTAAAACTGAAGCAGGTTTCCCTCCTTAAAATTGCTTCTCCCAGTATCAGACGTTCCCCTGCAGGCTCCCAGTTTCAGTGTGACACGCCTGCAATGACTGATATCGTCCTGCTCGTGGATGGCTCCTGGAGCATCGGGCGCAACAACTTCAAGCTCATTAAGGAGTTCCTGAGCAATCTGATTTCCCCATTCAGTATTGCAGAAGACAAGATAAGAGTAGGTAGGACATGCTCCCGTTTCCTGACCTTGGGATGTTGATGTTTGGAGGGGCCTTGGTCTCTTGTCCCTGTGGTTATGTGCTCCTCTGGGGAGCTGTTATTCCTTTAGGATGCGCTCCTAGAGCTGCTCTTGGAAGCTTTTCCCATCTGGCAGCAAGCTCTGGCCTCTAGTGGCTGTGAAAAATATCTGCACAGTGAACAGAAGCGCTGTCTTTGGGCAGCCCCAGGTCGGGTGGCGATGCTGAGATGCTTTTGGGATTTGCTGCCATCTCCGACGAGGCGCTCAGCCAGCAATGCGCTGGGTGCGGTGGCAGTGCCACACTGTGGCTGCTGCGAGGTCAGCTTGGAATGGGGCTGCTTGCAGCTCTGAGTGCTGCTGACAGCCAGGCTCTACGTGAAATGGGATGATGTAAACCCCTCTCAGCCCTTGAAACTGATTGTTTGGCCCCGATTAACTTTGGCACCTTATCAAACACCTCTGATCACCATGACAGGGTGTGTACCCCTGTACCCCATGGGGTCTGAGGCATTGCTTTGCTGCCTGCATGGCAGTACTGTGGAATCACAGAATCCTGGAATATCCTGAGCTAGAAGGGACCCACAAGGATCGTGGGGTCCTGCACAGAACACCCTGAGAATCCCACCCTGGGCCTGAGAGCAGTGTCCAAATGCTCCCAGAGCTCTGTGAAGCCTGGGACCATGAGCACTGCCCTGGGGAGCCTGCTCAGTGCCCGACCACCCTCTGGGGGAAGAACCTTTTCCTGATGTCCAACCTAACCCTCCCCTGATTTAGCTTCATGCTATTTTCTCAGAACCACAAGGAGAAGTGTAGTTAGAAGCCCTGTCTGCTCACCCCCAGTCCCTTCCATTATTTTGTGTCATCCCCGTGGCCATCCTGACACCGGCTCCCAGAGTGCAGCTCCTGCAGCCCCCCTGGGCTGGCTGGATGCCCAAAGCTCCTGTTTTTCTCAGGGCTGTCCCAGTACAGCAGTGACCCCCGCACGGAGTGGGATCTGAGTGCTTACTCCACAAGGGAACAGCTGCTGGAGGCCGTGAGGAATTTGCGGTACAAGGGTGGCAACACCTTTACAGGTAACCCTGCCCTGCAGGGCTCTGAGCAGCCCGTGCAGCCCCAGTGGGGGAAGCTGTTCCCATGGGACAGTGTGCTCTGTGGCTGCTGGGGAGCAGAAAAAAGAGAAAAAGGCATTGGGGTGGTTTGGAGGGCTGTGGAACAACATCCCTGCTCCTCCCCAGGCCTGGCACTGACCCACGTCCTGGAGCAGAATCTGAAACCAGATGCTGGTGCCCGGCTGGAGGCTGAGAAGTTGGTAATCCTCCTGACTGATGGGAAATCCCAGGATGATGCCAACCTGGCTGCTCAGACCTTGAAAAACCTGGGCATAGAGATATTTGCCATCGGTAAGATCACAGCCATTGGTAAGCTGTAGGACAAAGCCAACCTATTCTTGGTCATCTTTAAACTGAAGGTTATGTTCCCTCAACTTTGAGAGAAGGATCCTGAAGCTGTAAAACTGGGGTAGTAGATGAGAACTCATTACATCGAGGCTAAGATGAAATTAACTCATTTATTCAGCACAGACAGAAGAATATATTTTTCAAAGAATATGTATTTTTTTTTTTTTAGAGAAAGCATTAACATGAGAGATTTCACACCTCCCATCTAAAGACCTTTGGGAGCCTCAGGGACCTGTGCCATGAGAACAACACTCTCAGCTGTGGAATTAGGCAAGAGAATGTTGTATTGGGGATGGCAGGAGGATGGATGTATTATTACTGCCTCTCATAACTTCCCATTTCTCTAAATAACAACATTATCTGCTCTTCACTGTCCAGCAGCAACACTGAGACACAAAATGGCCTTGAGCAGCTCCGGCCTTGATGACCACACAAAGTCTGCTAGAGACTGATACATGAGCAGTAAAGTTACATAAAAACTCTCCTAAAATTGCAATCTCCAAAAGTTTAAGTGCTGGTCTATGTTGGGAACATGCAAGTGAGGGTGTATTGCATAGGGTTGTGTGGGTAAGTGGCTTTTATGGGGCAAGGAAAGCTGCTGAGCCTCCTTGGACAGTGTTAGGGAACCCTGAGCCTGCTCTGAGAAGCAAAATGAGTGGTACCATGGAGCTTGGTCTGCAGAGAGCTAATGAGGATGGGGATGGAGGATGCTCTGTGATGGAGAAGTTCTGTTATACAAATGGGCTGCTTTTTGCTCATCCCTGACTCTGTTGAAATGCAACGTGATGTTCTGATGAACAATAGGCTCTCTGCAGGGAGTGCTGGCACCTCATAAATATAAAATGGTTGTTTGTTCATTCAGTCCCTCATCCATTTATGCCAGGTTGAAAAATACCTCCCTTCCTTGTAGCAAAGCCTGCTACCATGGTGAGGAGTCAGGAGAACAGAAGAGGATTCACCAGACTGTCTCCAGGCCACCAAAGCCCTTCTGAGCCGACAGCTCTTCCCAGGCTGGGCTGAGGTGGCTGCAGCAGGAAAGCCCAGGGCCATCAAGACACCACTCTGCCACTGGGATGACTGGGAGGCTGCCCTTGGAGAGCGGGGGGATGGCAAACCCAGCTCTGGGGCATCCCTGTGCCCCTGTCTGGGGGTTTCTCAGCCCCGCTCTCTGCTCGCAGGGGTGAAGAACGCGGACGAGGCGGAGCTGCGGCAGGTGGCCTCGGAGCCGCTGGAGCTCACCGTCTACAACGTGCTGGACTTCCCCCTGCTCAGCTCCCTGGTCAGCAAACTCACACGGGTCCTGTGCACCAGGATCAAGGAGAGGAGCCACAAGGAAAGCCCAGGTGATGTGGAACCTCCTCGGTGAGGGCTGAGCTGCTCACCATCCCCCTTCCTCTTGGTGGGTAAAATCAACCTCACGACAATAAAGCCCCGAAAAGGGGCTTCCTTTCCCTCTTCCTTTATCATATGGTGTGATGAATGTGTTGTAACCATCTTATTTTCTGAGTTTCTTCCATCCAAAAAGAGGCAGAAAAAGCAGGAGAACTAGTGGGAAAATATACCAGGGAAAGTGTATGGAGTAAATGTGGAGGTAGGATGAGGAAATAATAAAACACTTAAACACATTGGTTTTTTTCTACACAAAACTTTAAATATTGGATCTCCAGCAAGTTAAATTACAGCAACCATTTCTTTCCTTTGCTGGGAACAGCTTGCATGATGAAGAGCATGAAGAACCGCTCCAGATGTTAGCTTAGATCCTCAGGAGAAATATCATGTACATATTTCCACCTCTTTCTGCTCTAAGATTGACCTAAGCAGAATGCAAAAGTCTAAATTTCAAGCAGTCTTTCATTTTAATGCTCTGGAGATGCATATTAATAAATTCCTTTATTCTTGCTGATTTATATTTGGCATAATTAGACATTTTACAAAGGTGAAAGTTAGGCTGAAGAGAAATGGGCCTGTCCAAAAAGAAACCAAATTAATTTTTGCTTGTTAATTTTGGCAAATTTTTGTGATTGAGGAATGCAGACTTGTGTTGAAGAATTACTTGCAGCAACCAGCAAAATACACAGCCCGTTCTCTATGGAGTATTTATGTTCTCTGTACACCCAGTTTTAAAATATTTATTTCAGAGCAGTCTGGAACAGTTTCTGTACTCTACAGGGAAGGAGACTGCAACTTGATTTGAAAAATGTCACTCATATTTATGAGCTGGAAAGTACGTTCGGCATGAGAAGTGTGAATATAAGAAAATAGCTGTTTTTTTAATTCCTAGGCAGTGCTGCGAAAGACACCCCTGCGAACACTGGTCCCCAGCTCAGCCCAACTGACCTGAAAATATCTGCTGTGACCTCCAAGAGCATGCACTTGGCCTGGAGCCCTCCTCTGAGACCACCAAAGAAATACCGGGTCATGTATTATCCATCCAAGGGTGGGACCCCCAAAGAGGTGAGGGACCTTTCCTTGGACACCTGAGACTGCCACAGCTTACAGATGGTGGCTGGCAGTTTAAGGAGGCCTGTGTGGATAAAAAGAGGATGGTAGTGGGGTATCAGTTAAGCCAGAGATGATATTAAATGCACCATGAGTGTGAATGGGATAAGGTAATAGGGTGATAAGATAGAAGACGCTGATTTTTTTCTTAGCCAGTGTTATCCTGTCCCTAAATCATGTGTTCTGACTCTGAAAGGACACTCAGGTACAGAGAGCTGTCCAAGGATATCTATGATTTAAAAAAGCAAATCCAAGTTGTGGATGAACTTCCACTGATTTCAGTGAGAGCACGACTGGAGTCTTGTGCGTGGTGTTTGCACAGATGCCAGGCTTAGAGGACAGGGATCCTTTTTGCCTCTCACCTCTCTGCTTTGGTGAGATGTTAGCTAGCACAAAGAGCAGAGGGCAGCTGGGCTTCCCATTTCTGGGCACAGCTCTGCCACGGAGAAGCCACGCTGGCCAGGGGTGGCCAGTTCAGCCGTTCCAGTGCTGAAGAGCAGCAGCACCTCCCTGCCCTGACAGCCCTCCCTTGTGCTTGCAGGTGGTTTTAGAGGGAGCAGAGTCCTCCCTGCAGCTGTCCAACCTGACCTCACACACGGAGTACCTGGTGTCGGTGATCCCTGTGTACGACACGGCGCTGGGGGACGGGCTCAGAGGCGTCACCTCCACACGTAGGTCGTGAGTAGAGAGAATTGTGCTCAGGGGCGCTGAGGAAAGGCCAGCAGAGCTCACTCCCTGACCATCTCAGACTGGAGCCTGCTATTGTGCATTTCCTCCCTCCTCAAGCTCAGGCTGTCTGCAGCTCTCTTTATCTGTGGAGGTGCTCAGAACCCAACCAGACAAGACCCTGAGCAGCCTGTTCTTTGAGCAGCAGGCTGGGCCAGAGACCTCCAGGGGTGCTTCTCACCTGTGTCATTCTGCACAGCAGAACATGCCAGCAACACACCCTGCTAGAAACATATTGCAACTCCCTGCTGGTTTTTTTTTTTTNGGCTCTAAGTGGATTAAACTCTCTGTAAAGTAGAGGCTGTGTTAGATGTGGGGTGGGTGCCCACCAGCTTGCAGTAGCTGTTGTAAAGCCAGGTGTCCCCTGGGTTTCGAGTTGTTTCAGACCTCAGACACTGAAGGAACCTCTGTGCCTCGTTTTTCTCTTCAGTGCCTTTGTCGTCCCCTCGCTCCCTGCGCGTCTCTGAGCTGAGCCACAACAGTCTGAGGCTGAGCTGGAAAGCAGCTCAGGGAGCCACGCACTACCTGGTGCTCTGCTCTGCAGCCCCTGATGGAGCAGAGGACTATACAACAGAGGTAGAGTTTGTGACAATAATGATAATACCATTCTTTCTCTGTCTGAGCTGAGTTTAGTGCGAGCTCTAAGCTTTGGCAGTTGGTACCATGTGGTCAGAAAAAAAAATGTAACAGAATTGTTGCCAGAAACAGCTTTCATAAAAGATTCTTTTTTATGGTTTGTCTCAAAAGGATTTATAACTGTGAGGGTTTCACGTGGGAAATCAAGGCATGGGAGAGATCTGACTGCCTCCTGGTGCCCTGGAAACCCAGGCACTGAACTCACATCCTTGCAGCCCCAAGTGTAATTGTTGTACCCTTGAGGCTGTACATAAACATCTTGACTGTGTGTATCTTCAAAAGTTAATTGAAAATATGTTAGGGCGGATTTTGCTGACATCTGAAAACAGACCTATGACACTGCAGATGGAAAAAAACAATGCTTGATGAATGGAAAATCCTTAAAAACATCTAAGAACTCTTTGTGGTGCATTTTAATGCATTATCTGGAGTACCTGTAGGCTGAGGATATTAATTTTAAAAAAAACAAAGTGAGTGGGGAGGATCATTTATTGCCTTCTTGACTAAGATTGCCCCTCTGAATGCACAGCAATAGAGGCAATTGCAGGATGGTTTTCAAAACAGAAGAATTAATACTCTGCTTTCAGTGCATAATCATGGGGGTTTTATAAGATTCAGAACATCTGAAGCAAGACCAACACTCAAATTTGTATTTCAGAATATTAAAATATTTCCATAGTTACCTGACCTACTCCCTGTAAGTGCGCAATGCTCCGGCCCTATGGGATGCCTGCAAAAGCAGCACTAAAATATTCCCAGCTTTTTAAAAAAGTGTGCTCCGATGTGTGCAGACTCCCAAATATCCCTGTGGTGCCTTTCTGCCCGCGCACATCTGGGCTGGCAGCAGATGGCAGCAGCCCGGCTGCTCTGGGGCTGCTGGCAGCGCTCTGCCGGAGCTTCCCGTGCGCCCGAGAGAAGCGGCAGCGCAGCTCCTGAACAGCCCCGGTCCGACCCCGAGCAGCAGCGTTTTGGTGGGAGAGACTCGGGGATCTGCAGAGCAGGGTAGGAGCAGGTGCTGTGCATCCCAAAGGGTTTGGTGTCCCAGGGCAGGAGGGGCAGAGCGCAGATCACTGCACAGCACCTGCCCAGGTGGGGAAGGGACTGGAGAAGAGGAGAATGAGGGGAGACATCGTCGGGGTCTGCAGCTTCCTCAGGAGGGGAAGTGGAGGGGCAGTTCCCCTCTCTGCTGTGTGTGACCAGTGACAGGACCCGAGGGAACGGCTGGAGCTGTGTTGGGGCAGGATTAGGCTGGAGATCAGGAAAAGTTTCCTTACCCAGAGGATGGCTGGGCACGGGAACAGGCTGTGAATGGTCACGGCAGCAGCCTCACAGAACTTGAAGAAAATTTGGACAACACTTTCAGGCACACGGTGGGATTCACAGGGTTTTCCAGTTCAGGAACAGGACTTGGATTCTGATGATCACTGTCAGTCCATTCCAGCTCAGGGTATTCTGTGATACTACGATTCTAAGACCATCCTGGTTGGAGATGACCCCTAAGTGTGACCAAAGGGTCCTTGGCTCATGCCTCTGTAAGGTCCTGCTCTCCTAAGTGCCTTGGGAGGTACCCTAGAGCTGAAGGGTGCCCTAAACCCCCTCTCTGTTGGCAGGTGAAGGTGACCCAGCCCGAGGTGCTGCTGGAGGGGCTGTCCCCCAGCACTGGCTACTCTGTGGCAGTGTATGCCATGTACGGGGAAGATGCCAGCGATCCAGCCAGCATCCAGGAAACCACCTGTAAGTGCTGCTGCTGCTGCTCACTGAGCTGTTATTAAACACTTCAGGCAGGAGAGATGTGTTAAATGAGGTGCTTCCCATACCATGCATGTGGCTTGTAAACATGCTGCCTCTTTCCTGCTGGATCTGAAGCAAATATTGGTCCCCAACTGGATATCTAATTGCATGGTGAGCTGTGAAAAAGGAGCAGTGTTCTCCTGGTAAAAAAGGACTCCTGAAAGAGTTGTTCCATGAAGTCTTTGTTGTCTGGGGTGGAAAAAGGCAATCACCTGGCTCATCCTCACCTAAATCTGCAGCAGCCCTTCATAACCTCCCAGATGTATGTGTGGTAGTGAATAAAGAGAATATTTGCCTGCATAGTGAATGAGCCTCCTAGTTCCAGGTGGGGTCATCTGAGAGCAGCAGGAGGCGAGGGGTGGCATTGCCACCGTGCAGCCTGTGAAGGCTCAGAGTGCTGTCACTCCCTGTTGTTGCAGTGGCCTTGAGTCCTCCCAGGTACCTGAGCTTCTCCGAGCTCAGCCACGCGTCCGTGCGGGTCAGCTGGGAGGCCGCAGCCCCGGCCGTGCGGGCTCACCACGTCACCTATGTCTCTAGCAGAGGGGGCAACGCTGGAGAGGTGAGTCCTCAGGGGCTGTGGGAAAGAAAAGGAGTTGGGAAGTTGGCAGTGTGCTGACCTCCCTGCAGCTGTGCCCTCTTGAGTCATAGGATGGTTTGGGTTGGAAGGGGCATCCATAACCATCCAAATTCCCTGCAGTGAGCAGGGACATCCTCAACTCAATCAGGTTGCTCAGATCTCCATCCAATCTGGACTTGAATGTTTCCAGGGATGGGGCATCCACCCCCTCTCTGGGTAACCTGGGCTACTGTTTCACCACCTTTGTTGTCAAAAAGTCTTCCTTATATCTCATCTGAATCTGCCTCTTTTACTTTAAAGCAAGGACCCCTTGTCCTATAGCAACAGGCCTTGTTAAAAAAGTCTGTTCCCACCTTTCTTATAAGTTTCCTTTAAATATTGAAAAGCTGCAATAAGGTGTCTCTTTTTCTTCAGGCTGAACAAGCCCAAGTGTCTCAGCCTGCCTCATACAATACTCACACAACTCCCCCACTGCAGGTGGAAGTTCCTGGCACTGCAACATCCACCGTCCTGAGACCTCTGTCCTCCCTCACCCAATACTTCATCAGTGTCAGATCTACATACGATGAAGGGGACTCCTTTCCAATCACTGGCAATGTCACCACCTGTAAGTAGGGAACAGAAATACTTCTGGTCTCACTAAGAGGTGACAGAGTTGATTTGTGGGTATCTGAACTGGGATGCTTTGAAGATTGGCCCCAGCAGCTCGTGGCCAAAACCCTTGCACAGGGCACAGATGGCTGCTGTTCTCTGTGTGTGGAATATGTCCAACTGTGTTATGCTCAAAATGAGGTGGAAGGGATAAAGAAAAGAAGCAAATGAAGAAAAGCATGATGTATCCCTAACACCTGCATCCTTGAGAGCCCTCCCAGCCTTCTTCCCTTTATAAAACCAGTGTGATATGTGTCCTCTCCGTAAATGAGATAATCTTTCTTAATTAAGGCTTTAAAAATAATTTACCCCTGTCTGTCCTGATGCCTGTTGTCATATGGGTCTGGAGAAGCGACAGACAGGTTGGTCTCAGACATCTGCTTGGCCCATGTTGTGCTCCCCAGCCATCTGCTCCCCACCTTGGCTGTGACAAGGGGCTGTCAGAGCCTGCACTTCAGCTCCTTTCCTCGTGCATCCCTCAGTGAAGGTCCCTGCTCCGCGGGCTCTGAAGGTCACCGAGCTCTCCGGGAGCAGCCTCCGCCTGCAGTGGGAAGCTGTCGCTGCCTCTGACGTGGTTGTCTATCAGATCAAGTGGAGCACAGCCAGTGGAGAGAAGCCTCAGGAGGTAAGAGCCCACACAGAGCTCTGGGGAGGCTGGGCTGGCTCTGAGCTCACCTGCAGGAGTGGCAGAGAGCTGTGTAAAACTCCTCAGGCAAATGCACTCCAGCAACTGAACAGTTCAGCAGGATCCCCTCGTGGATCTGGCTGTCAGTGGAGCAGTCACCTTGAGTGCTGGAAGCAGGAGGGACAGCAGGGCAGAGTCCTACAGGCTCTGGGAAGATTGCAGAAGTGTTCTGGAAAACCTCAAGGATGAAATTTAATAGGGACGAGCAGAAAGTATTAAGCTTAGGCAGGAATAATTAACCACAGGTAGACAGGATGTAGAACAAATAGCTAAGAAGCAATTCAGTAGAAAAAGATCTGGGGTTGCAGAGGATCCCCAGCCCCCAATGTCAAGATGCTGTGGATAAGAAAAAGACAGTACTTAAGTATTTATAGCTGGAGATGTTGCTTCTAAGAAGGTGAAGCATTTTCTCCTCTCCTCAGTGCTGGGAAGCACCGATACTTTTGGGATACTGCTCTTTGGGAAGCATGAGGTCCAAGTGAGGAGCACACAGAGGAGAATGACCACAGACAGAGCTGGTGCAGGTGTGGCAGGGATGGACGAGGTGACCTCTTCCATGTGGAGCCCCTATTTTCAGTATGAGGTCAAACAGCAGTTTAAGTGGAGGCTTAATACCTGAGTGTCTCCTGCAATGAGAGAGACCAAATATGTTCCATTTGGGCTGCAGCAGAGGGGTGCTGGGGCTCCTGTCCCAAGTCTCCTAAAAACACAGCAAAGGGATTCAGTGCTCCAGGCAGGCACTGCCTTGTGTCAGAGCTCTGTGTTGTGGTGCTCAAGGAGCTGCTAGTTGTAACTGGGCTGCAATGCACAAGCATCTGCTTTGCATTATTCAGGGCTGGAATTTTGCCTTTGCTTACATTTGTGCAACCCCAAACAGTAAAGTTTGGCCCCAAAGCCCGGTGCTAACTCATTTGTGCCCACAGACAATCTGTGAGCCGGGCACTTGGGTGGCACAAACCAGCCTGGGGCTGCCTGGGACTGGGACTGACTCATTTCCTGCCCTGCTGCAGCTCTCCCTCGCTGGAAACGTGGCCACAGCCGTGCTGCCAGGCCTGCAGAAGAACACGGACTACAAAATATCCATCTGGGCCTACTACAAAGATGGTGCTCGAAGTGACACCGTTTCTGTTCACCACAGGACCAGTAAGTGACCCGTGCTGGGATCCACAGACAAACAGGGCATGGGATGGCTCACAGCGCAGCACACACCAGCAGCTCAGTCCGGTCACCTCCAGCTCTGAAAACCCAAACCTGAATGTCTGAAAAAGCCTAGAGATGTTTAGGCTGTCTTAAAATGTTCTCAGTCTGTCCTGAGAACAAGAGGCTGGACAGTCACATCAGGCTGGTGCATTTTGGAGGCATCTGATTATCCTTGCACATGTTCCATGTAGAACACATTTCATCCCTTCCTGTGCTTCTGTGCAGTGCAGGGATGGAGATGAATTCTGAGGGTGCCCAGCTGAACGTGTCACTGTGCTGCCTAAGGAATGGTTCCTGTTAATAAAATATTGCCTGTAAGGAGGGTGAGGATTTCCTGAGCTCTGTCATTGCTGGGCTTTGCCTCACTGGGGGAATTTAAAGATATGGGAGGGAATCCTGCAGGCACACTCTGCCTTGGAAGCATTGTCTGAGTCTGCCTTTGTACAGGCAGGATGTGAGATTAAAAAGTGGCACTCCCAGAGGTGCTGGTAATTAATATTGCCTGTAAAATGGCTCTGCTGGAAGTGGATGGAACACAATCCATTCAACACCAACAGTCCTCCCTCCCCTCTCAGATCTCATCCTCCTCTGCAGAATAAACACATTTGGGCTGATGTTGAGCTGATGAAACCTGAAGTAAATGGTAATCTTGGAATAAGAAGCTCAGGTTTTATTAATAATAAATAATAATAACATTTTTATAGGAAGCTCCCTCAGACAAGTACCTTGGAGCTGCATACTGACACAGGAAAAAAGCAAGCATCCTATTGACATATGATGACAAGGGGACAATTAGAGCTGTTTGGAGGGTGTAGGAAAATTAATTACTGTGTTTTAAGCTATGAATTATGAAATGTCAGAGGAGCTCTCTCAGTCCAATAAAAGGACACGTGATAGTGCCCTTCTAGGCACATTTGCACAAGGCAGTCCTTGCTGCTGTTGGCACCCAAGTGGGACAGGGAAAGCAATTTGATTTGTGCTTGTCAGCTGCTGCCCTTTTGCAGGAGCCCTGGGAATTGTCAGGCTTTGCCTTCTGCATGAAGAAGGACAAATTCTGCAGGAAGCCAGGTGTGCAGCTGGGCAGCCAACGCAGGCTTCAGTGCCTGGGTGCTGCAGGAGCAGTGAGGACACTGCCACGCTTCTCCCAGCCAATATCTGCACATGGAATCCATGGTTTTGATGCTAATTCTTTCCTCGTGTTTCAAGTAAGAAGGGCCAGCAGAGGAGAAGTGGCACAGAAGAGGTGGCTGGTGATTTCCAGTGCTGCTCTGGTGCAGGTCTGGGGAAACTTGGGGATGCCAGAAAATTGCTGAAGGCTTGTGCAGTGGATGTATGGGAAGATGTGGGCTCTGGGAAATGGTTCTATTTCAAATCTTCAGTGTTTCAAGCAGAAGCTGCCACCTTGTGCTGTGCCTGGTCAGGATGTCCAGGGGTGTTAATCTACCATCAGAGCTGGTGGATAGAAACTCACTCAGACACAGCATGGAAATCTCCACGTTATCTGAAAACCCAGACCCCTTGCTCTGAGTTTTGAGCCCTCTGCCCCTTAATTTTCATTATAAAATGAAATTCTGAGGGTTGAGACAGCAGTGAAAGCTCACTGGTTCTCCTCAGGATGGCAGACTTTGGGCTGCAGCCTGGTGAACAGCACTGATCAGGCTGTGCTGAGCAATACCAAAAGTGTATGTTAGAGGAGCTTGTGGAAGGGAGGAAGTGCTTTCTTTTGCTTTCTTTTGCTTTCTTTTGCTTTCATCATTGCTTTTCTCTTTTTCTCTCTTGGCACCATCTCTTTGTATAAGGATAGGTCAAGTCATAAAGTTTTTCTTAAAAATGTCTTGGTAGAATTTCCAAGAAATGCTGAAGTTTAAGGGCAATGACTGAAGCGAAACTCAGCAGGAACTGGTAACACAAGATTCTCTCCCTGCCCTTCATCCTCCCTGGAATACTTTCTTCTTTGAAGGTCAAGGGAAAAAATTGCCAGGTCAGAGCAATGCTCTTTGCCTCCAGTTTTGTGAAATGGAACCGAGTTCTTCCCCTGGGGTGGGGTGAAAACACCAAGTTCGTTTTATTCAGGGCCAGTAATTCCTCTTGTCCCACCTGAAACACCCATTTTGAGACCAAATGTTTTACATTCATGGGACCCTGCAGACAACAAATCCTCACAAAATACAGGTCACCAGAAACATCATCCTCTTACAAAAACCAACAACACTCACCACTGTGATGTGTCATTTGGAAGGACTGGGATGAGGTCTGTCATCTTTCTGGCAGGGAAAAAAAAAGTTTCAAAGTTATGGTTTGAGATTTGTCATTTTATGAGCTCAAAATCAGTGAATAGTTTTAGCTGGAAAAGAAAATTCAGAGTGATATGGTGCAGGCCCCTTCTTGTCTTGGAGAAATTGGAGATTTTTAAATTCTTTTTTTTGGCTAGAGGAAAGAAAAAAGTTTGGGATTATTTTTCAGTAACCCAGTTAGCAAACTTTTCCCTGCAGACTTTCAAGAGGCAGAGCAGGAACAGAAGCACAGTGCTGTATTTCCCACAGACAACAAAATTGTTAAAGTATGCTGCTTACCCGTGGTTCTGATGTTTCTTTTTTTCTCTTTGTTATATTTAGACTGAATTCTCATTTGAGTTGAGCTCTTCTTTCAGCCTGTTTTATAAATTGTCAAGTGTAGCAAAGTCCTTATCCTTGACCAAAGGCTTCCACAGTGATCATTTGTCATACTAATAAACAACCTTAGTGGCACTTCAAAGCCTTTCAAGCAAGCACAGGGGAGTGAAGATGATGCTCTGTGAGAGGAATCTGCTGGGACATGGAGGTGTTGCTGAATGGGGATCCTTGGAAAATCCTGGGAAGGGTGGCTTTGGTCCTGCTGAGAATCAGACAAGGACCCTCTTTTGTACCGAGGGACAATTCTATCATCCAGGCTGGGGAAAAAGAACTTGAGCAAAAAAAACCCAGTCCCTTGTTAGTCCTGAAGGACAAGGAGAGAGCAGTTTGGATGGGAACTGCTGCTGAGGCTGGGCTGAGCCACCCTGGTTGGCTTTGCACTGAAGTGTTTCACAAAGAGCCCGTGTGCCAGCAGCTTCTCCAGCCTGGGGCTGGGAATCCTCTTTATCCAGCTCCTCAGTGAGCTCTTCCTGGCAGAGCATGGTAAATAAAAGGGTTTGAAAGGTGGGAATGAAGTTTCAATCCATGGCAGGAAAAATCATGGCTTATAGTGAATATATAATAATCAGTGCAGGTGAGCATTTGGATGGAGTGGAGCCCAGGATTTTATTCTTATTTGAGAACTTATGTGCCTGTGATGCTGGTTAGACCTGAGAGCAAGCAGGGATTGCTCCTGTGGAGGACCAGAGGTTGAAGAGGTAAACAAAGACACAGATGGTGGCAGAGATGCTTCTATCCTCCAGGGCAGCTTCAGAAGGTGGCCTGTCCCCTGTCTGTCAGATCCATGACATCAAATTCTGCCCGGCCCGAGGGCTTTCCAGAATAAATCTGACTCTAAAGACTTCCCCTAACTTTCCCTTTAAGGTTCACTTAAGCAGAGTCTCTAACTCAGCTGAAGGAAATAGCCAGTGCAGGCAGCAAAGATGCAGCACTGACTGATAAAAGTGCTGCTGAAGTGACTTTATTCCCACTCTTGTTTTCTTCTCTGCTTCATCTCGTTGTGGTGCACAGCAACAGCCTCCAGCCTGATTCAGCTGCTGCAGTCTTGGTTCAGCCTCAGTAAAAGTAAGCTCATTTTATACACAAAAGCGAAGGAGAATCAATGAAGATGCAAATGATCTTCACTCAACCTGTGCTCTAAGGTCACCCCAGGCTTTGCTGGGTGGGCAGAAGATCCTTACAGGCAAAACTGCAGAATTAAAACCTCATCACCTGGGTGTGTTTCTTTGACTGTCTTTAGGGCTCACCCATCTTTTTTTTGTGTCTTCTGAATAAATTCTGCCTTCTCTCTGTCCAAGATTTCTGTGTCTTCACACATGCACAGGTTCAAGGGCAGACACATGATTTTATGCTTGAAAACAAGCCCTAGGAGTAGATGACCCCATGCTCTCGAGCCTCTTTTTGAGCTGATTAAGCCCCCTCTGCCTTTCCCTTCCTCACTCTTCATCTCTGCCCAGAGAAATCCCTCCAGCACAAGAGCCTCTGTCATCAGATCCAGTTTGCTGCACAACAGGACCCCCGGGAAAGAAATGCATTTATGTAATTAAAAATGGCTCAGCTTTGGTCTCTGATAAACTCTTTTCTGGCTGTCTGGCTCAGCCCATCACCTTTTTGGGATCCATCCATACATCCCAGTCCAGGGCCAGAGAAGAGGGAGTAGCTCAGGCACCGTGTGTGACCCATTCCAGGGCTGTGGGTGTTGGTGTCAGAAGCTCTAGACAGAACACTGGTGTGCTGGATGCTCTGGGTTTGGGGTTTTTTTTCAGAGTAATTTTAAAACAGAAAAAGCTGAAAAATACTAGAAATTATGATGGATTAACTCTGATGTGTGATCCAGGTTTAATTGCCAGTAAAGTTGTTTGTCCAGTTTGATGAAATGCAATTCCAGTTTGAGCACCTTTGGTGTTTGTTTATGATGTGTACAGTGGGTCTCTTTTCCTTGTGCTTTCAGGACTCTTTCACCCCTCCAAGCATTTTTCCCATGTCCTAGACCTGGAATTGCTGAATGCTTGAGATGTGGTGTGATGTACTTGGGCAATCCTCATCCCTCCAGAATTTATTTTCCCTCTTGCCTGATGCCCAGGGTGCCCACATCTGCTCTGAGCACTGCTTACCTGCACAGCAGAGCACTGAGGCCTTCAGAAATGGGCCAGGAAGCAAATGCTGCTGGCTCCATTTATAGAGATTCCTCCCTGCTTTTCATGCTGTTCACTTTCCATCCCTGTCGCAGATTCCCGGAGCCCACCCACCAACCTCTTCATCGACTCCGAGACCCCCAGCAGCCTCCAGGTGCACTGGACCCCTCCTGATGGCCGTGTTCAGCACTACAAAATCACCTACAGCCCTGTTTCTGATGCTGCTGCCCAGCAAACTGTGAGTGCCCAGCTCCCTTGTAGGGGAAAGACACTGGGCCAGAGGCCCGTGGGGACAGTGGGACCAGAGGAACTCTGCTCACTCCAGTCAGGTTTGCCATTAGGACATCAGGACTCAAAACCAAATCTCCTCCTGCTGATGTGTTGCTTTGTAAACAGGGCTCCGAGACTCTTTTGTAATTAAGATATTTTTCTCCATCAAAGCCACTGATGATGCAGCCAGAACTGTGGTGGGCAATTCTTGGAGGCAGAGGAGTGGGGGATAAAACTACTGCCCCTCTGGCTTAGGGAGGTTAAACATTATCCTTTTAAAATACAGATTCCATGCTTAAACAGCCTGGTTATCCTATTAGAAGGCCTTTCTGCTGCCTTTCCATGGGGAATACTGGGGTCTTTATATGGGAAAATGCTTTTTCCCTGGCACAGGGGCTAGTCCAACAGCAAGGCACAGCCAGGCTTCCTTGGCTGAGCTGAGCAGGAATGCTGCTCTGAGCCTCACACCCCAGGAGTCAGCCCCACCCAACCCTGAGTCCGTGAGTAAGAACTGGAATGAGAGCCCCAAACTCCGGGATCTTTTTTCCCCCACTGTAGATCATGGCTTCTGGCAAGAGCAGCAGTGTGACCCTGCAGTCCCTGCTGCCTGATCGAGCCTACAAGGTGACCATTTCTGCTGTCCACTACACGGGAGAGAGCGAGAGCACCTCCACCACGGCACGGACAGGTACAGGGGTCAGCTGGAACGTTCTCCACTGCCCTCCATCTATCAGCCTCTGCTGGCACAGTAATGACCCTGCTTCCACCAGGCTCTGGCTGAGGCCAGGGTTTTGCTCAGCAGTAGAACATTAGCCTTGAGAAGTGAAAATCCTGCCCCAGTTTCTGTAGTGCTGTGAGTTACTGGTGATTCTGGGATGAGCGGGAAGGGCTGGTGGCCCTTTGGGTTTTGAGCTGGGCATCACAGTCTTGAATAACAGAGCTCAGGCATGGCCTCAGGTTGTGCCAGGAGAGGTCCAGGTCAGATATTAGGAAACATTTCCTCACTGAAAGAGTGGTTAAGCACAGGAAAATGCTCCCCAGGGAACTGGCAGAGTCACCATCCCTGGAAGAGCTAAAAAACCGAGCAGATTTGGCACTTCCCGATACGGTTAAGTGGGTGTGGTGAATTTGGTCAAAGGTTGGGCTTGAGGATCTTTAAGGTTTTTTCCCACTTTATGATTTTGTGATTGCCTTCTCTTTCAGCTCCGGTGTTGTCTAAATTCCCTTCCATCCGAGGATTCACCCCACCCAAAACAGAGGGTAAATCACCTCCAAAGTCCTGCTTTGTTGTTGTTGGTTTTTAATTGAGTAGCAAACAGCACAGTGTGGGCTCTGCAGAGCAGCAGGAGGGGTCCATCAGCTGCTGACAGATGCCCTTGGGGACAACCCAAGGACAACCAGAAGCCACAGAACTTCTTAACATCAGGCTCAGTAAAGAGACCGATAGTATTTTAGAGGATTTCTCCACAACTTGACCAAAATGTAGTGCAGGGAAGTGTGACATGTTTTAAATTAAAATTCCCTGTAAAGTCCCTTATTAAATTTAATGAGCGTATGCTCTCATAGCTGATATAAAGCAAACTATGAAAGGGATTAGTGAGAAACATTGAATCAAGAGGGCTATAAATGTTTTTAATAAGTAAATATTAGAATGCAGTTATGGTGGCAGTGTTGGCTTTTCCTGACTATTTAAAACTATTCCAATCCAAATTTCAGTTTTAAAATTTATTGCGTGAAGTCAAGATTGAAGTATGAGGCATCTTAGATGAAAAAAAAATTAGTTTATAGGCAACAAAGAACATACCAGATTAAGTTTTCAAGTGGTTTATTGAGGTGTTCAGATCACAGTGGAAAAGTTCTGTGAACTTTCAAGCAGAAAACAATCCTCCCAAAAGGCTGATGAGTCACCTTGTAGAATTTGATATAGCTGCTTGGCTATGACAGATGAAAAGAGAATAGAAGAAATACTAAATTCTTTATGTTTTATAAAGTACCCTTTTTTTTGAAGAAGGAGAGACAATATGTAGCAATGCTGGGAAAACAGTTGGATGTGCAATAAAGGACTCCAATATTGATATATAACCAAATTACTGAGAAAAGATGGTCTGACGTTGCAGGAGTGAATGTTTATTGTACAGTGAGTAACTGCACTGGGCTGGGATTTGGAGAGAAGAATAAAAAACCAAAGAGAATAATAAAGCAGCAGGAATCCTAGGCTGGAAATTCTGGGGAAAGATTTTCAAAGCAGAAGTGAAACTGCCTGTGTCAGGGATCCTTGCCCTGACTCTGAGATGCTTCACCCAAGCTGAGCATTGCCTGATCAAAGAGCTGTGAGCAATCCCAGCACCTCCAGCCTGGGAAGGAGGGGAGTTTGCCAGGGATGTCAGCAAGAGGGACTCTGGGGCCTGGGCAAGGGTCAGAATGAGCTCACTGACTCCCAAACAAGAAAGTCTGATACCTGGAAAATGGACAAGTGTGCAGCTTGCTTTGGGACCATTTCTTTTTTCATTCACCATGCTTCAATTCCAAGAGAGCTGGAGAGGGAGAAGGGTGTGGAATGATAGAACAAGGGGGAATGGCTTCAAACTGACAAAGAGGTGGTTTGGATTAGATGTTAGGAAGAAATTCATCCCTCCGAGGGAGGTGAGGCCCTGGCACAGGGCGCCCAGAGAAGCTGTGGCTGCCCCATCCCTGGCAGTGTCCAAGGCCAGGTTGGATGGGGCTTGGAGCAACCTGGGGACAGTGGAAGGTGTCCCTGCCCATGGAAGGGGGTGGAATGAGATGGTCTTTAAGGTCCCTTCCAAGCCAAACCATTCTCTAAGATTTAGAAAAGTTGGTTTCTGGAAGGGGAACAGCAGTGTATAGACAGATGATCCCAAATGCAAGGGCTGGTTGAGCTCAGAGTTTCAAGACTCAGGTTTCAGATACTGATTTTTTAATGGATTTCCACAGATACCTTAAACAGTTTTACACCCAGTTCTACAGGAATTATGGTATGTAAAAGATTAAGGATCAGTTTGAACAATGGAGGTTCCCAGCACCCTGTAAGCCTTTGTGTTTAAATCCTGGCTTTAGTGGTCCCGTGGCCATCAGAGTCATAGTTTTGGGTGCCCTTTCTTCATCATGAGGAATGGCACTGAAACTCCTACAGGCTTAGGAATCTCAGGTGTTTGGGGGCAGGTCAGTCACCTCCTTGAGGTGTTTTACACATTTTACAGAAGTTAGGGTGAGGAATGGCAAGCCCTGCTTTGGAGGCGAGGCAGGAAATGGCACTGAGGCAAGAACAGCAAGGCTGTGCCAAAGCCTCAGGGCAATGATCCCTTAGGTCCTACTGGCCTGATGGCCTAGAAAACCCCCTGTGAAACAGCCCATCTTGTCAGGTACCCTTGATTTCCAGGGACATTTCTCATTTTGACTCAAGCATTCCCTTTGTCCCAGCTCTCTCTGGCCTGGGATTTACACGGCAGCAGATAATTGAAAGCATTCATGAGCTGTTTCCTAAAACACCCCCTTCCCCTTACCTGAGCCTTTGAACAGAGGGCTCAGAGCACTGGTGCCCCATGTCCCAGCTTCACATCCCAGGCTCTCCTCCCCTGGTCATGCTTTTTGTCCTCTGGCATCTCAGAGGATTCATCACAGGACTTTTGAAAGACAAACTGCAAAACTTTTCAAAACTCTCTTTGTTTTTCCTAAAGAAATCAAAAGCCAAGTTCTCACACTGAGATACATATATTTGCTGTGTGAATTTTTTATTTTCAAATACAAAATTTGCAACTGCATATATCTTTATTTTACCACACTACTAAGGCACTGTTAAAAGAAAAGAAAAATGTTTTGATGTCTGTTTTTTAAAAAAAACTTGCCAAAAATGATGGTTCCTTGTATTTCATATCATCAGGTGCCAGGTGAGTTAGTCAAAAGAAAGTGATCATGGAGATGTCTGATGATGAAAGACACTGTTTTTATTTTTGTGATAGGCAAGCAGGTCATTCAGGAAACAACTTCTGTGTTTGCATGAACATTAATTCTCTCTTTCTCCATCCATGTGTAAACAAGGTTAAAGTCCAGGCTCTGAATGAAGCTGCAGGATATTCTAAGTTTTGATGTTTTTCTTTGCTCTGCCTAAAGGAACTGTGTTAATTTTGCTTCCATAATCCCCTGCTGTCTTTTTTTCCCTCTAATCATTTCCCCTTTTTATCCTGTTCTCACAGCCTGCCCCACCATCACCTCCACGGAAGGTTCCATAAGAGGTACAGTAGCAGATCCAAGCCCTGGTGACTGAAAACACTGCCTGGTCTTGATTTGGAGACATGCAAGAGCTGAGTGGGGGGTGGGGAAACATCCCAAAGAAAATTTGGGGAAAGTGTGAGAACCAAAACTGGGACATACATTTCATCAGGTAGAAGAATATTTTGCAGTACCCTGCATTGTTAAGTTCTGCTGCTCCACCAGCTCGTGCTCTTGGCTGTTAGTGCTTAACACCAGGATTTTCAGCAGCCTTAAGGAGGTGAAGCTTCAAACAGCCCTTGAATTTCAAGAGGATTTGAATTCCTTACTCACAAAGGCTCCTCAGACTCCAGACCTCTCAGCCTGTCCCCAGGATCCCCTGTGCCTCCTCCAGAGGAGCTCTCTGCAGTCGGGGCTCGCTGGGGCAGCGCGTTCCCCTTTCTCCTGGCTGTGCCTGTTCCTGCTCTCGGGTTTGCTGCTGGTGTTTCTTACTGAGAAACCGTGAGTTCTGCTTAGAAAGGGGTCTCACCTCCTCACCAGAGAGTTCTGTGTCCCAGGGGAGGCTGAGAAACTGGCTGCAGCTCTCAGGGCTGGTCACTCCGTGGCTGTCACTTCATCTTTGCCCAACGCCAGGTTGGACGTGGCCCTGAGCAAGCTGACCTTGCAGGTAACATCCCTGCCCATGGAACCAGATGATTTTAAGGTCCCTTCCAACCCAAGCTGTTCTGTGATTCCATAATTCTGTGATAATAATGGGATTATATTTCAGTATGTTTTTAATTATGACTCAAGCCTTCTCTTCCTGTGCATTTTAAAGGACGTTTCAGTGGCAGAAGCTCCACACCAGAGATAAATGGCCCTCAAGTAGGTCATTTATTTTGGCAGGCTCCCTTGTACTGTTGGGATATGAAAAAAATAATAAAATTAAAGCAACCTGGGCCAACCCCCAGGCTAAATAAAAACTCAAGCCAAGAAACTACAGAAGATTGTCAGTGGTGAAGGGGTGAGGGAATCCAGAATGAAAGCACCACACTGAAATGAAGCCCTTCCATTTGCTAAGGAAGGAACCATCTCCTTCATCCCAGTCTACTGCAAACTCAGATATACTCAAAAAGAATCCAAATGGTGAGATCTTGTCTTACTGAGCAGAAAACTGAAATGAAAATGACTTGGAGCTTTAATGATGAGCTGGGGGAGAGAGACGAAGCTGCATGAGCCAGAGGCAATGTCAGAGGAGAATCTCTGTAGCCCACACAAGGCAGGTCACCCCTGGGTGTCTCCTGAAAATAGAGAGAAATGGAAATGTTCCTATCTTAAAGTTTTTTTCCTATTTTTTCTGGCTTTTACATGTGAGGCATTTCAGAGTAGAAATAATTTTCTCTCCCTGCTAGCAATTACTGGACTGATTCCATGCCTTTTGAAGATAATACTTTGTGTGTAGTTGAAAAGAAGAAATTGTTGGAGTAACATCTTTCTTGTTCTTTTTTTTTTTTTTTTTCATTCTGAAGATTAGAAAACACCATTGTGAAAGTCTCCATCTTCTGTCCACTCTCCTTCAAGAGGAAGAGATTACAACAAATGTGCACACAAACTTCTATTCCCTGGCTGCCCTTTGAAGTGTACACTCGAGCTGGTGTGGTGTCATTATGGGCATTTTCTCCTGTCTCCTTCTCTGTGCTAATTCGACCTGCTCTTAAAACACACTTCTCTTGCACTCTTGCCTAACCACTGATTTTTCTGTTTTCCTTTGCTCCAGGATTTGATATGATGGAAGCTTTTGGCTTGGTAGAGAAGGAATATTCCTCCATTAAAGGCGTGGCCATGGAGCCCTTCATATTCAGCGGTTCCCGCACCTTCACCCTGTTCAGGGACATTCAGCTCACCCAGAGAACCAGGTGGGAGCAAAGCTGTGGCTGTTGCCATCCTCATCATCAGTCTCGTGCCATGTGCATGGCAATGGAAGGTTGTTTTGGGGAGGAATGCTGCAGCCCCACTGGCAGCTTCCAAATGAAATGATAAATATGATGAGCTACATCAAACCACTGGTAGATTAAAAAAATAGCCAGAGGGCTTTTCCTTAATGTATTAATAAATAAATTTCCTCAGGATGAGTTGTCATGTAGAGATTAAGGGAACACAACAGTATTTATTATACATTTGTACAGCAAAACATTTTCACAGTGTTCTTTTTGGTTTCCACAAAATCACTTTTTTTCCAGCTTTTTAGTTGCAGTGATGGACATGAGGATCATGTCACGTATGGACACTGCACCAGTCTTTAGGCATTCTGTCCACAGCCACCTGCACTTCAGTGATGGCAGTTCGAGGTCACATTTTCATCTTCAATCCCTTCTCCCAAACATTTTGGGTTTGGAGAGAGATCTTTGCTTTAGAAAATATCACTCTCATAGCTGCTCTCTGCAGCCTGGGCTGCACTGGTGAGAGGGAATAACCACTGGCTCTGGGCTGTGTGGCTTGACCCCATTCCGTTGCAAAGGAAGCTTCTCCACAGGGTCCTGAGTGAGCCAGGCAGCTCCCATGACCTCATTCATTTTTTATGATTATGAATCAGGAGTGATCTGACTCCTGACATTCATTGCTACTTTGTTTAAAGCCTAATTACTGAGCCACTGACTCTGCTTAATCTTCATTAAAGAAGCAAAGCTTCTTAGAGTAAACAGAGTGGGGGAGATTCAGAGAACCCTTTGGTCTAAATACTCAGAAAATGATGGGCAAATCCTTTTCTTCAGCTCTTACAGATGCCTTTCCAAGGACACGACCCCTTCAGAAACCGAGAGAGAAAGAAAAAACTTGTATTCTCTATGAATCAGTCCTGAAAAGACATCTGATGGGTTGTGTTTATGCTGTGCCAATGTGCACTGTTTCAGATTTCAGGCGTGTCTCAGGCAAAACCAATTTGACCTTCCCTTGTTGCCTTGTATCCTCTCACTGCTGCTGAGCCTAAATCCTGCAGCTGGGATGTGGGGACTAAAGGGGGCTTTTCTGTGGCCTCAGAGCTTATCCCTGAAGGGCATTTACACTGGTTTAGGATAATAGAATCATTAAGGTTGGAAGAATCACCGAGTCCAGCCATTAACCTAATGCTGCCAGGTCTGCCACTAAAACATGTCCCTAAGCCAAGTGTTTTGTGCCAAGGTTTAAAGATTCACCCCATGATAAATGGCAACCACTTTTTCTTGAAGAGGAGCCCTGGGGGAGCACTTTGGAGCCTGGCAGGGATGTTTTGTAAGCCTCCACTGGGCTCTCTTGTGAAAAGCATTAAGGCTGCGCTTGCTGTGGCTTGGCATTCCCTGAGGCAGCTCTGGCAGTGCTGGATTGGCACCACTGCTCCACCTGAACATCCTCCAGGCACGAGGAGAAGGCCCCACAAGTGCTCATCACTCAGCACAGACTCCAGCAGGTCCAGGCTCTTTCTGGACAAGCCACCATCAACTCCCAGGAGCAAAGCTTTTCCAGGGCTGCCCAGCAAACACGCTGGGTGAGGCTGCAGGATGTTGCCTGGCGATTTAAATCACCCACCTTCCCTTGCTTTGTGTCATTCCAGTGACGTCCACCTGTTTGCCATCCCACCCGAGCACACCATCATCATCCTCCTGCGCCTGCTGCCCGACACCCCCAAGGAGCCCTTTGCCGTGTGGCAGGTCACGGACGAGGACTTCCAGCCTCTCCTGGGTGTCAACCTTGACCGTAAGCTTCCCTGCTAAATGCATGGAATTTGGGCGTTTCCATACATTTTGCAAGCAGCAGAACTCACTTGGGTAATTTTAATGGTTTCCTTACTCGGCTGCAGCTTCTTGGGAAGCTTTGTTGTGGCTGTCATCTTCACATTTAAAACATGGCCCAGTGCAATTAAAAGATATGTTTTCATTTTTATTCTACTTGCTTATTCTTGTTTATTATTACTTTTTTTCCCCCATCATTTAAAAGCATTTCTTGATAACATAGGAAATCTTCCGCCGTGTTTAAGCCTAATTATTTACTATTTTATATGTGTGTGAAATCAGCTTATCTTTTAACTCTAAGCTGTTATTTCTCCTCTTTTCCCTGTAGCCAGTAAGAAATCCCTGACCTATTTCAATCATGACTACAAGGCTGATTTACAGGAGGTCTCCTTTGACCAGCAGGAAGTGAAGAAGATGTTCTATGGGAGCTTTCATAAGGTCCTTATCAAGAGAGGGAGAAATGTGGCTCATGATCTCGCTCTGGTCTGGGAGTGTTTTGCCAGCAATGTGTGTTGTTCAAATTGAGGAGTGATTATCCAAATGCTTTGCATCCTAGTGTCCAGGGAAATGGCCAACCTCTTAGACATGCTGAAATTCATAATTGTAAAGAATTTAAGTGGATCTCATGATCAAAATGTGAGATCCACCTATTGATTTTTCCCTTTTTCCCTGGACTTCAAAAATTGAGGGTTTTTTTAGGTCTTTATAACTGGGAAAATTTGAATTTATTTATTTATTTATTTATTTAAGAATTTGGAATTTTGGTAACCATTTAGTTCTGGATGAAAGGAAAAGAGAATCCAGCCTTATGAGAAAGCCACTTTATCACTCATAACAGGGTGGGGGTTTTGGCTGTCTATGTCCTCACAGCAGAGGTGTTGCACCCGAATGAGCAACGAGCTCCTGCCATGGGTATCCGTGGGCAGGTTCATTACTCAGCTCCAGAAAGGCTTCTCCAAGGAGAGCTGTGGGCATCAGCAAGGGAAAGCACATACCAAAACTTATTCCTGAGCCCCCTCGATCCAATTACTGGTTAAAAACACCGCGCCTGTGCCAGCAGCAGGCTGGGGATGGGACAGAAGGTGTTACTGTCAGTAGCAGACCCCCTCATCCCACCCCGGAGCTCCAACACCCCTTTTCCCACCTGCTGCCCAGGTGCACGTGGCCGTGAGCCACTTTAAGGTCAAGCTCTACGTGGACTGCAAGAAAATAGCAGAGAAACCCATCAACACCCTCGGCAGCATCTCCACCGCCGGCTTCATCATGCTGGGAAAAGTGACCAGGACCCGAGGGCCCCGCAGCGGCTCCGTGCCGGTGAGTGCTGCTGGGGCTGGGC
Source organism: Rhipidura dahli (assembly GCA_013399225.1). Taxonomy (NCBI): domain Eukaryota; kingdom Metazoa; phylum Chordata; class Aves; order Passeriformes; family Rhipiduridae; genus Rhipidura; species Rhipidura dahli. The sequence goes on from VXAC01010021.1 coordinate 827,012, forward strand.
ACACGGGCTGGGCACACGGGCTGGGCACACGGGCTGGGCTGTGTCACATCACCCCGCCGAACACCCCCAGCACTGCTGGGATGCACAGCCGTGTCCTGATCCCGCTGATCCCCGTGGGTTTAATGAGATTTCCCAGCACAGGGAAAAAGCTCCCAATTTTTGTGCTCCTGCCTTGGTTTGGGACTGTGATGGGGGGCGGCAGCGTGTCCCAGAGGGGCCTTCTGCCGGCTGCATCCCGCGGGTTTGGGAAAGCACAGCTCCCTCTCCGAGATGCTGAAGCAGACAGGAGGGTTTGGGAATTGCTTCTGCAAGGGAAGCTGTGCGCATCAGCCCACTCGGGGCAATGTCGGGAAACGCTGGTGGCTGAAGGCAGCAGAGCTGGGTGTGCCTCCGTTTCCAGCGTGTTTGGATGTGTCTATCTGCATGCAGATGAGAGGAAAACAATCTCCAGGAGAGAGGCTCTTTATCAGCTGCTAGTTAGAAAATAAACCCGACCCAAACAGGGAGTCTGCAGGTGTGTCCTCACTGCTTCACCCCGAGCTGCCGGGAGCTGCTCCCTGCAAGGGGACACAAAAAGGGGATGTGTGGACTCCGTGTCCTGCCCCGTGCACAGTCCTCAGGGCAAAAACACCCTTCCCCTGTCAGTCTGTCAGTCTGTTCCATCCCTACTCCCCAGAGCAGGAGTGTTAATTGTGTGCAGAATCGGTGGCAAGTTCATCTCTCACAAGGCTCTAGCGGGGCTGTAGGAAATCATTCCCCACCCATGTGAAGATCCTGCTCCTTGGTTCTACTTTTAGATCTAGAACTCCGGGGGGAAGCAGCTCATTGGGTGATTTATAACTCCTCTTGCCTCGATGCAGCACAGTAAAAACAGTTTGTCCCTTGTGCACCCCCAGCTGCAAACTGAGAGGCAGAGGTCTGGGCTATACCAGGAAAAAAGTGGAGTTTTTCAAGATAATGGGGTCAGCTGTGTAACAAAACAGGAGACAGTGTATTCAATCAGTATTTACTTGTTTCCTAAATAAATTCTGTGGCAATTTGATCACAAGCCTGTGGCCATCAAGGCAGGAATCTGCGCTTCCCTTGTCCCTCCCAAATTCTCCCTGCTACCAGCTTAGCTAGACAGGTCTGGCCAAATAATGAACAACCTTGTGCCATTCCTACTCCAGTTGCCCTTCAAGCACAGCAACATTTCACATCTCCCACAGCTCTGCTGCCCTTGAGAAGACAGAGTGCCTCATTACTGGTTATCATGGAACCTTATTTAATTTAGGAAATCTTTAAATGCCGCTTGATCTGCTGGGCTCATCTGTATCTGTATGCTGCCTGTCACCCTGCCCGGGCTGTACAGCTCGCTCCTTGTTAAATGCATGGAGTGAAAGAGAAAAAAAATAAGAAGAGTTGAGAAATGGTGTCAAGGAAAGAAAAAATTAATCTCTGCCTCATTATTTTGTTTGGCTTTGTGCAGTGTGTGCTTTTTTTGTTAATCAGAATGGGGAGATGTGGCTGCTGTGAGGGAGGCGGCGAGAGACCGGTTGGGCTTTCTGGGGAGGGGATCACATCTGCCCTGGGAAATGCTGCTGCCACATTTACTCTTCTCTCCATACCCCCAAGGGGAGCAAATCAAAGTTGCTTTCACATTGTGGTGGTGCTGAAACCCAATTAGTTGAGAACCTGCTGCTATTGCAGGGCTGTGAGTAAATTGGAGACTTGGTGTGAAGCTGCTTTGTTGACTTGCTTAGCAAGACAGAGACCTGAGGGCTTGTGGAACACTCAGCCTGGGGGTAGTTTTCAAGCTGTGGCTTTTTTGGGGCACAGTTAATAATTGGGATCACACACAAGAGTCCTGTCAAATCATCCCTGAAGATTATTTTTATCACTTGAACTTCATAAGATTCGGTGATGGGTGGTGGGAACCAGTGCTACTTTCTTATCAAACTCTCTTTTTTTTCCCCCCAGCTTCAGCTGCAGTCTCTGAAGATCCTGTGCAGCAGTGTAGGGGCAGAGCAGGACAGATGCTGTGATCTCCCTGCCCTGGTAAGACAAGGGGCACCACTCTGCTCAGTGACAGGAAAGCAGGGAGGATGGGACAAGTCCATGGCCCTGAGGTGACACTGCAAACAGTTTTGATGGACTCAAGAGGGAAAGCATTTTTCCCCCCCCTTCTCTTGGGAATAACATCAGTGTGTTTCTTGGTGAAGTAAACAAAACTATGTTTGCTTCAAAAAGACTGAAAACTTCAAATCCTGGTGCAGTGCTTGTTTCTCCTGTCACGACCTCATCCAGGAGCCCTACAGTCCTACAGCTTTGCTGTCATCTCAGCCCGAGGCACAACATCCCCCACTCTTCCTTTCACTTCTCAACACAGAGAGCTGCTATGTGGGGTGTATAAATATGTAGAAAGGAGAAAATTATCTTCCAATATATGTTTTGCATATTGCAGGCAGGGCTGGTTCATAGGTTTTGTCTAAGCTTGTTATTCAACAGAAAAAAATAAAGCACTCGAGTGCTCACAAAAATCTCTCAGTGAAATAGAGAAAAAAAAAAATCTGCTTTTCTTCATGTAAAAGACTGAATTTTGAAACACTGAGTGTTTTACTTGTGAGCCATCCTGCTCTGGCTGTGCAGCTGCTCATGACTGTTTTTGGCTTGATTTCATTTCAGAGGGATGAGGACACCTGCCCTACCTTGGCTCCTGCCTGTTCTTGCACTTCTGGGCGCCCAGGCTTGCCAGGACCCCCGGGGCCCCCTGTAAGTTCACCCTCCCACCCTGTGGGTTGCATGTGCTGGTGTTGCTTCATTTTTTGTGGCATTTTGAGCATGTGGATCACCACAGAATCAAGGTTGGAAAAGATCCTAAAGATCATTGAGTCTACCCATTAATCAGGGTCACCAAGCCCAGCACTGAACTATGTCCCACATCTGTACCTTTTAAATCCCTGCAGGGATGGTGACTCCACCCCTGCCCTGAGCATCCTGTGCCAGGGCTTGACAACCCTTTTGGTGAAGAAATTTTATCCTCATGTCTAATCTAAACCTCCCCTGGTGCAACTTGAGGCCATTTCCTCTCATCCTAACTCAAGGAGCTTTTCCAGGGCAAGGCTGGGAGTTTCCCTTTGGATTTTGGATTGTGATGAAATAGGGAGATGGAGAGTTGGCAGCACAACAGCTGCAGCTGGGAACAGGCTGAGCAGCTCCTGGTGCCACATTAATCCTCTTAGGAGAAGAGGATGGGTCACCCTCAGTGTCTGCAGAGGTTTCATGGATTGGAGGCTCTGAAAACTCCCTGTAAATTTAAAGAAAAACAACTCACCAAAAAAATCTTTCTATCTGGATCCTGTTGGAGCCTTGTGTCTGTGTGGGTGGACAGTGAAAAGAGAAAAGGGAAACTTTGCTATTCTGTCTGTCCCCAAAGCTCTCTTTCTGAATGCCACTTGAAGAAATGAGGGGGAAGAGAAAACAGTCATTACATATGCACTATGCTCAGGAAAAAGGGCATCAGTTCTGCCCTATCCATTATGGATGCAGGAAAGCTGTCATGGGCTTAAATCACAGGAGAAAATATTCCTGTTAAACACTAGGGTGCAGTTAGAAAAAAAAAATTGCTTTTTGAAAATTTGGGGGAAAACATTTGATTTGCACGAACCAGCTGAAACGTGACAGCCTGTCCAGAGCACCTCAGTTTAACCACTCCAGGTGCTTTTCCCCTAGAAAATAACCATTATGGAAATATTTGCCTCCTTTTTCAAGTGGAAAGGTCTCAGATCACCTCCTGCATTGACCTGTGGTTTAGCTGTGAGTTCAGTTCTGTGCGAGGAAGGTGCCTCATTGCAGAATAATTACTTGCTCATTGTGGTGGAAGTTTAATTAACAGCACACTCCACTGCCACAGTTTGCTCCAATATCCTAAGTGCATAATTACCAGCTTGCATTGCCCCGTGGTTTAAGCATCTCCACAGGCAACTCCTTAAAGAGCAGAACTCTTTAAAGCATTAGAGGAAATTGGGTTTTGACACATAACCTTCTCCTCACACCACTGAACTCCTGGTAATTTGCTGCAGTTGCAACAGCACTCACTGCTATTTTTAAAACTCCAGTTAGCAGGACATGTCCCACCTTGCATTTATCAGTGTCCTTAATGAGTGTTTCTGACCAGATCCAGCTGGCTTCTGAAATGAGTTTCTGGGCATTTTTGAAAGCACTTTTCCCAAAGTTCCCTGCCTGTGCTTCTCAATTCAAATCCCTGTTTTTATTGGATTCAAGAATAGCAATGTTCAGATTAAGATGTCAAAAATTCACACACAGTGAGTTCATGCCAGGAGGTTGGTTTCTTCTCCACACCCAGCGTGAGGCAGAGGCAGAGCTAAGCCAGGTCTCCCAGAGCCAGGTGCTGTCCCTGACCTCTTCTCTGGCATGGAGAATATAAAACCCAACAGAGTCTCAGAGGGGTGTGGATGTGAGCACCCCTTTTTTTCCTTCTCAAGTGTGTTCCCATGTCCATATGAGACGTTGTCTCAGCATGGATCCACTGAGGGAGTTGGAGAGAGCTTAAACAGGTTAAAGCTTCATCTCTCCCTGCTGGGAGCGAGTGTTGTGTTCCCAAGGCTGCTCATGGAGGGGTTGTGCTGTTACTTTCTTCTTCCCTTTCCTGCATTTCCTGGACAACTCAATCAATTTTCTTCTTGTCTCTCTTTGGTGTGAGCTCTGTGGGGCAGGAAACATCTTTCACTGTGGGGCAGTGAAGTGCACAAAGTTCTGTCCCCCAGGCTCCTGGTTACAGTGCAGTAAATGTGATGATGTTCTTTATGTCCCACTGGCAGGGCAGCCCTGGGAGGAGAGGACCTCAGGGGGAGCAGGGAGAGCCAGGACCCAAGGTGAGTCCTTAGGCTGGAGATTATCTCACTGCACCAAACAGACTCTTAACAACACGTTGAGGAGAATGGGATCGCTTATCATTTATTAAATGCTCAGCTGGGCTTTGGAAATTGAGATCATGAGCCCAATTGAGCTGAATTAATGCACTGTCCATGGTCAGCAATGTCCTCTGAGAGCAGCTGTGCTGGGACGGGGTCAGGCCTTGTGCTGTGCTGGTTGTTGCTGCCAAACCTCCAGACCAGACCAGGTACTGCCCTGGGGCTGAGCAGCGTGAGGTGAGCACCAGGAATGGCTGGGTCTGAATCCCCCAGCCCTGGGGATGGCAGCAAGCCCTGGTTCAAGTGTTCACAGCTCCATGGATCAGCACAGGGCAGAGCCAGAGCAGCCCACTGATCCCATTTTTTGGGATGACATCTGGGAAAGCAGCATGGCTACAGAGCAAAGATGTGAGGGAAGGAATGAGAATGGATACAGATCACAGCAATGGGCTAAGGAATGTTTTCCTTCCCTCTCTGACCACCCTGAATAACAGGAATAACTGCTTGGGAAGGTGAATTGTGCTCTGCAAAGCACCCTTTGCAGCTTTGCTGTCTGCTCCCATAAAAGATAAACCAAAACCTTGGACCTAAAATACCAAGGCAGCTGAGGTTACCAGAGATGCCCTCAGTGCCCTAATTGCATCTGGAATCCCATAGATGGTTCATGCCAACCCAGCTCGTGCAGTGCAGCCCACGAGGACAGCAGGCACCGACCACTTCCTCTCCCTGTGATTGTTTCCTTGTCTTTGGTTTCAGGGTGAACCAGGCCCACCTGGACAAGTAGGACCAGCAGGTCCCAGTGGCCAACAAGGCTCTCCAGGTTCCCAAGGAATCACAGTTCAGGGCCCTGTGGTACGTGACCTCTTCCATTGCCTTGGTTTTTTTTCTTTTTTGTCACTCGCTCTTTGCAGTTAGAACCTGTCTCAGAAATGGGTGTCAATACTGTGATTTATGTCTTTCCATCACCCTCACTAACAGCTGAACAGCTGCAGAGGGAGAGATGACAATCAATGGGTTTTATGCTGCACTTAATCATTCTGGCCAAAGCCTGTTTTTGTCCAGACTCTCCTTAATGGGCTTTTATTGAAAGCAGCCCAGTGGGGTCCCTTCCAACTCAGGATATCCTATGAATATTCAGGCATTTTGCTTTCCAGTGATCATCACTGCTTGGCAGGGAGTAGTGGCGAGGGCTGCCACATGTCTGGGATGGCAGAATCCCCGTGCACATGCTGTGGCTGTAAATTGCCCTGGAACACTGCAGGGAGCAGGAACAACCTGGGACATGGATGTGGAGCAGCAGGATGCTCTTTGCCTTAAAGAGCTCTGCCACACACCCAACTGTGTGCTTTTTTTTTTATCCAAGGGGCCACCAGGAATTAAAGGAGAGAAAGGAGACACTGGGATCCCTGGCATGCAGGTAATGGTGAACACCACTCCTTCTACTTGTCCTGAAGATTTGCCCTTTTTTCTGAGTAACTACTTGAGGGAAGTCTGAAAAGTTGTTGCTGTTGTCTGCTTGGGAACTGTCATTTTGGAATGCCATCACTTTCCCAAGGGAAACTGAGTCACTTGGTGTAAGAAAGACAGACCTATGTGGAAGCTAGATATGATGGAATTAAAGCTGGGATAACAGTCCTTGCTCTGTTTAACGAATAAATCTTACTATTCTTTGACATTTTTCTTCTGTCCTCTGTTACAAGATGAATCAAGGCAGTGATAATCAGTGCTGACTTTTCCCAGCCATTCTGATTTACAGGGCATTCCTGGTGTGCAGGGAGCTCCAGGCAGGGATGGACTTCAAGGCGCAAAGGTAAAACCCCTCACCCCCGAGGTTTTACGAGTGGGTTGCCTAAAAATCTGCTGGGAGTGTCCCAGCAGAGATCCAAAACATCCCAATGCACTCAGTGTAGAAGTGAATGGGCTTTTCACAAAGCCAGAGGGATTGGGGAAAAAAGAAATGGGATCATTTCAGGTTTGGCCAAATCTGAGCAGGTGCCACCCTCCTTGCTGCTCGACAGACGCTGTTTTTACCCATTTGTAGCAAATTCCTGTTAAAAGCAGCACATGGAATAACATCTCCCTGCTTATGAGGTCTCTTAGAATCCTCTCATTAGAAACTGACTGGATTTGGCTTTGCAGGGTGTGAGGGGACTAGAAGGCACAGCTGGGCCTCCAGGACCTCCTGGACCAAGGGTGAGTACTGGCTGTGAGTGATGCACGCCAAAATCTGCTCCTCAGCAGAGTTTTGTGGTTTCACCTGAAGGTGTCAGGGCAAACCCCCATCCCAGGGTAGCATGGGGAACACCTGGCACATTGTGCAGGAGCCCCCTTTCCCTGCCACTCTCAGGGTAAGAAGAAAATCATTGGCTTCCTTTGGCAAGTCCTGAGGAAGCTTCATCCTGGAAAATCCTTGTTTTACTGTTTTCACTTTCCTGACACTGCTGTTTTCCAACTGCTGGTTGAGTTGGAGGTGGTTTGGCTTGCCAGACTGAAATCAGCAGGAGCTGAGGGATGCAGGCAGTGTGAAAGGTTCCCCCCACATCACTGCCAGTGTCTGCTGCCAGGGCTGCATGGAGATGGGTGTATTTACACTCTGCCCTGCCCAGGGGAGCAGAACTTTGAGATCTGTTGATTTACAGCTGCTAATTAACTGGAAGGCACCACAGGAATACTTCATTTTACTTGGGAAACTGAACCAAATTTGGGTTTAGTTGATGGCTGGTGGACCTGATAAGTTACTGATTCTCACAGCTGAATCTCACAGCTGAGTCTCACCGCTGAATTATACAGAATTTGGCAGTAGTTGTGCTAAGTTATTTATGGAAGCCAAGGTTGAATTCAGCTCATAACTTTGACTTGTTCATCCTGGAAAGATGTGGAGCTGGCAGAGTTGAGCCTCAGCTTTTTAAATATGAGGAAAGCACTGTCATCTTCAGAGCAGGCTCTGAAAGCTGTTCTGGTGCTGCCTTGAAAAGTTTTCTCATTTTCACTGTTCAGAAAAGTTGCTAATATCTACTGAGTTTAAATGTGACAGCTGGAAAATTCTAAACCAAAGCATTTCTGCTGGTTGTTTTTGGCTAATTTTTTTCTTCCCTTTATGGCTCCAAAAGGCACAGAAACTTCACAAAGAGGAGATGGCCACAGAAGGCACTTCCCACTCTCTAAGCTGCTGTTAATGTTGTAAAGTTTTAGAGACCAGCACGGGTTTGAAAGGAAAAAGAAAACAACCATGTGGTATTGGGAGGCTGAAGAAAAGGGTTGTGCTCCAGGCTATGTCTAAATCCGAATATGTAATGAAGGATCTAAAGCCTGTAGGGTATAAACTGCATTGCAGTTTGTTGGTAAAACTCCCCTTTGCTGGCTTGGCTGTAATTGAGGTGGTGATGGGAAAGGATGTGAGCAGGACTCACACACAATGTGCTTCCAACAGTGGGCTCATGGCTGGACAGGAAACTTAAGGCTACTGTTCCCTTGCTTGAGTCCTCTAAACTCCTACTGCTGGTGCCCCTGGAGCCCTTGAACAGTGAAAGAAGTTTGGAAGGAACTGGATTTTTAATGTCTGCAGGGTTTCCAAGGAGCGACAGGCACCCGCGGCAGCAGCGGCGAGAAGGGACCTCCGGGTGACGTTGGGCCAACAGTAAGTTTCTGCTTTTGGGCCTCAAAAAAGGCCAAGATGTGGAATAATTGAATGGAAATGAGCTGTTCCTGCAGCAGCTCTCCCTCGGAGTCTAAAGGATGCTTTAAATTCCCACTCATCCTTCCTAAGGCAATGCCTGGGCATTCAAAGCCCAGGCTACTTATCTGTTGATAAAACATCCAACAAATCCCACCTCGCTTTGCCCTCTGTAGATTCACCTGCTACACAAAATCTAAACACATTTCTGGTGTAAGATTCTAGAATCAAGCAAGAGAGTCACTCCTGAGCTGAAGCAGCCAGCACTGTAGGTGAAACCTGAGATCCAAATGTCACAGGTATTTTTTCTCCTCAGATGTTAAAAACCACCTGCCCAGCTGGGAAATATGTTCAAAGATGGCACCTGAGAAATTTCTGCAACCCTGCTGATGGTGCTTATCCCACTGCTCAATTACTGATTTATTATTATTTCTCTTTAAAAACAAAGTGTTCCTATGAACTCAAAGCTCTTACAAACACTGCCATGAGGTCAAGGAAACAACAAGAGTGTGAGATGCAAACTCTGTGCTCCATGTCCCTACTGAATTTCTTTGTTTTCTGTTCTTCTTTGCCTTATTTTTTTTCCCTATAGGGGCTGCCAGGTCCAAAAGGAGAAAGAGGAGAGAAGGTGAGTTTTTCTGGTGCCAGGTGACACTGTCAGTTCATCCTGCACTCAAAAGAGTGGGTGTAGGAACCTGAATTGCAACCTTTGCTTGCAAACACAAGCCAAGCCTCCCCAGTGATGACTGCACCTATTGCTTGTTGCCTTTCCTTTCACCTGCACGGGCTGGGCTGGTGGGACATAAATAATCCCACAGCAGCCAGGAGCTCCTTAGTATCACTTGTAGTAATGAAGCAGAAATGTCAAATGCAAATCTATTCTCTGCTGAGAAGGGAAAAGCCAAACCAAACCCACTTTGTTCTGGTTTAATGTGTTGCACAAGGGAACTCGTTTGCAATAATCACTGTCCGTGCCCCAGCACGGAACCCTGGCAGTCAGGGCATCCACACTGCCTTGGAAGGTTATTTGGTTGGGAAAAGAAGGTTTTCAGGTTTTTCTCACCCTGATGTCTGGTTAAATCAAAATGCCATGTCTTTCTAGTAGTCATTTTGAGACTGACTTATTCAAATTTGTCTTCAGACAGGGATGAGGTGCTTTTGTCTCAAGTTAATGCCTCAGAATTATAATTTTTAAGAGCATTCTCCTTCCAATCCCACCAACTTTTCTTTTTCTAGATTTTTCTTTACATTGTAACTTTCCAATTCCCCCTCCTTTGGGTGTTGTACCAAGCAGTTTTTTAAGCCTGGATTATCTGCACTGTGATCCAGCCAGAGATGTATGTTTTATAAACAGTTCTCAAAGTACATGCTTTAGGTATGAATTTTCACAGTCAGTGTTTATTTTTAGGCAGGTTTTTGCATTTTTTTCACTTTTCCCTGCTTTACTAAAACTTTCTAGAGGGTCGCTTGCATATGATTTATTCAAAATACAGGAAGAATCAATATTCATAGATGATGGAGTCAAAGATAGAATGTTGTAATATCTGATCATACTAAATGTTTTACACATCACAGGGCACTGAGTTATAGACTTAGCATCTTTTTTGATAAAATTTGAGGGTGAAATTTGCTCTCCCTTTTTTGGTAATTATTTAGATTCGGTCTTGGCCTTTTGATGTGCAGAAGAAAAGCAATTATTGATGTTTCCAATTTCAATTTTCTGCTTTCGGAGCGTCGTGATAAATAAATAGAGCTGCGTTTCACAGTAATTAATTATCTCTGGAACCCAAGCTGAGAAAATGAATGGCCTGAAAGCTATCATGCATTAGGATATAGATCCTTTCTAAAAGATATTAATACTTCCTTTTTTTTCTTAATTAAAAAAACCCAATGCTTTTTTTTAGGGGGAACCACAGTCTTTGGCCACAATTTACCAGCTCGTTAGCCAGGCGTGTGAGCGGATGATTCAGAGTGAGTATAACCAACCCAGCTCCTCAGTGTGTTCACGTAGTGATAGGACAAGGGGGGCTGGCTTTAAGATGAAAGATTGAATTTATATCAGATAGAAAATTGTTCCCTGTGAGGGTGGGGAGGCCCTGGTACAGGGTGCCCAAAGAAGCTGTGGCTGCCCCATCCCTCGAAATGTCCAAGGCCAGGTTGGATGGGGCTTGGAGCAACCTGGGAGAGGGGAAGGTGTCCCTGCTCATGGCAGGGGTTGGAATGAGATGAGCTGTAAGGTCCCTTCTAAGTCAAACCATTCTGTGATCCTGTGACTCTCCAGCAGTGGAAAACCAGAGGAGAGACAGCCTGAAGCTGATCCCAGGTGCTCCTCCACCCTGTGCCCTGCTGAGCACCACAAATAGCAAATGTGCCATCTCAGGCTCTAAGCGCTGCTTTGGCTTTATCAGGTGCTTCTCTGTGTTTATTAATTAGCACAGAGAAGACCTGTGAAATACTTATTTATTTGCAAAACCCTCTAGTGTTTTGCAAAGCCTCCTTTATTTCTTAAATGGAAAAGCTTGAAACTAATTTGAGAGAAATTATTCTTTCAGTGATATGTGCTGATTCCTCCCGAGACGAGGCAGTTTTGTAAAGCTCCTGTGCTGTGATGCGCGAAGAGAAGCAGTGCCTTGTCCAAGGTCAGGCAGCAAAGTCATCACTCAGCTGCCCACCTTCATCTTCTGCCTTTCTCAGTTGGGACTGACAGCTTTTTAGCACTAGCTGATCATCCTGAGTACCTTCTTAGACAAAATCCTTTGATTTTTATCTCTCTTCTGAATTTCCCTGCCAAGAAAACGTTTATTGTTTGTCTTGCCTTCTCAGCTCATGTGTTGAAATTCGATTCATTCATACATGAACATGCAAGGAAACCAGTTCCCATTTGGGAGGAAAGGTTAAAACCAGGAGAACCAGGACCACCAGGTCCTCCAGGCCCACCTGGGAGCAGTGGAGAGAGAGGAGAAAACGGCCCCCCTGGACAGCCAGGCAAAGATGGGTATCCAGGAGAGAGAGGTATGGACACAAGTGTTCATGGGCATTTGTCTCTGTATCTTTGATACTTTAACTAAACATCTCAGTGCCTCAAGCAGTAAGGTGAAGATAATCCATGATATTATCTCATCTCATTGCTGTTTTCCTTTTGGGCTTCTCAGTTCCAGGAAGAGACACCTAAGCTATAAATCTCACCGGGTAGGGAGAAGCCAGATGGAGCCCACTCCATTTTCAAACTCTGCATTGAGGAAAAGGCCAGTTTGGCACCATTTGTAGGTTGGGGGGGGGGAATGGAGAGTTTAATTTTTAAGGGAAGGAGGTTTTTTCCTACAGAAAGGCAAAAGAAGCAGCCTTTTGGGTGAATCCATGGTGGTGGAACAGATCGGCTTTGGGCAGAAATGAGGAGTGTTGGAAAAAGGGAAGTAAGTTTCCTTTAAAGGGGAAGTTTCTGGAGCAGTAGTTTCAACAGTGAAAGACTCAGACATGACTAAAGAAATAGATTAATGCAATCTCAGAATTGGCCTCAGTTTCTGTACACGAATGAGAGTGAAAGGTGGGAGGATGTTTTGCTTGGATTCACAGCCAATGTCTGTCAGTGGCTCAAGTAATTGTCCATCAAAATAAAAAGAAAAACGTTGGTTTCAGCAGTGTCCTAACACCTCTGAGTAACAGGAAATGTTCTGTTTAACTCCTTCCTCCTGCAGTAATCAGTCTTAGCTCGTATCTGCAGAGTTTATCAAAATGTCACTTTAGAGAAAAGGGAGTAATGACCTGCAGGTTTTTCCAGCCTGTCGAGCAGGAGATGGGAGAAGATGGATCTCAATGAACATGTCCGCCTGAAGGACATGGCTGGTCGAAATATTTTCATCTTAAAACAATGAACAATCATATTTTGTCAAAACGTACCTGTTTTCTCTGAGAGGTGCTGGTTTCATGAGTAATTTCACATGAAAACAGCAATCCTGGCTAACCAGCACCTAGTCAAAGAGACACTTCAGCTTTGTGATTTGTTTGATGTGCATGAAGAGCACAGAGCTGGACCTGACCCTCAGGCTGGTGCAGTAACACTATGACTATGAATTTCTCTGTGAAAAATGTTCATTCCCACCCCTACTGGGCTGCAGATCAGTGCTGCGTGGATGAAAGAAATCAATGTCCTGTTGGTCACAGCAAGAGTAGGTGCCCGGGCTGAATGAAAGCAGATGGATGTTTCTCAGTGTTGCCAAGGGCTCTGACTCCACTTTGACACGTGGGGAGACTGCAGGAGCCTCCGTGCAGGGTGGAATTTGAAATACAGTGAAGCAACACTTATCTCTTATCTGTGAATAGGTGCCCCAGGGCCCAAAGGAGAGAAAGGGATGTCTGGAGCCAGTGAGGAAGGGAGCCAAGGACCCAGAGGCAGAACAGGTAGAGTGACCACAACCTCTGTTTATTGATCCAGCAAGGCCATGTCATGGCCACCAGCTCTCAGATTGAAAGCATCATCCAGCTGAAGGAGCACTGTGGTGGGGCTGGACTGACCTTCCCACCACAGCCCTGCTGGCAGCATCCTTGATGGCTCCTCTCTGCTAAGATGCAAGAGATTACTCCAGGCAGCTTCTTTCCTCTGGTACCCATTCCCAGGGGATGATGGATTTTGAGGACCTGAGACACGTCCAGGCAGTTTTAGTTTTGCTGCCTTTTTGCATGCCAGATGCTCGGGGAAGGGGGGTAAAAGCTCTGAAAATTCAGCTCATGGAACATAAAGGTTTGTGAGTAATCTGTGAGGATTTGGTGTACTCCTCCACCCTGATCCCTGCTACTTGGGGTCTGTGGGAAGTTTTCCACTGGCATAACAAACCAGGCACTGTCAAAAGAGTGTGGTCAAACACATTCTTCTTCATTTAATTTTCTATGGTTGAGATGTGAAGACACAAGACCCAATGACTCTGGGATGGATCCTGGGGTTAAGGTGACTCTGCATTAATGTGCAGGTGCATTTTGGTTTCTCGTAACCAGGCTCCAGTTTTAACCAAGCTGGGCACCCTTAAGGTCAAGAATACTGGGATTCAGTTACTGGGATTCAGAACATGTTTTCCAACAGACAGGTCCATCAAAATGAGGAAGCCATGCTCAGAAAATTACCTGCCATGTAGGATGGAGGAAAATACAGCAGAGGCACTACAGATGTGCCACAGCTTACAGTGCTTCTCCTTCTGCAGGCCCTCCAGGAGAAGTTGTGCAGGGAAAACTGGGTCCGAAGGGATACCCTGGGAATGCTGGTCCTCCAGGTTTCCCTGGTGCCAGAGGGCAGCCTGGGCAGCCTGGATATCCAGGGGGCTGTGATATCTCTGGATGTTATGAGGCCGATAGAGGAGGTAAGTCCTGACTGTGTCAGCACAGATGTTATGGTTTCATGGCTGGTCTCTGGTTATTTCTCCTGAGCCAGGCAGAGACAGTTCATACTTCAGGCACCACCAGTGCTGCACAGCCTCCTCTGCAAAGCAGTCAGGGTGATTCCTGTGCAATCCACGTGGATAAAAGCCAGTTCCATGGGCTGTTCCTCAGCCATTCTTCATGGATTAACACATAACTGCAGCAGATGTCAGGCAGGTGGGCAGTGATCATGGGGAATCTGCTCTTCATGTCCCCAGCAATGTTTCCATGGGGGATGGAGAGAGGAACAATTCCTCAGTCCCCACATTTACATTTCATGGAGGCTCAGTGGTACAAAGACCTGGGCGATGAAGAAATTCACTGGCATGGATCAAAAGGTTTACAAGGGAAAGGGATTAATTCTGTGCCATTCCTTCTCAGACCTTGACACTGATTTATTCATTTGCTCAGTGGTCTCATCCTTTCCCTATGCAGATTTTGTCCCCTGATGGCTGGGGCGAGGCAGCTGAAGACCTTGCTTTTTCCTGGAAATCTCTGGAAGAAATCTCCACACACTCCAAAAGAAGCAGCAACCCGAATAGCAGATGTGTTATGTTTTTTTAATGCCCCATCGTTTCTGTATGGACAAGTCAATCAAACTGCACAGCCTGTGTCTGGGGGAGCTGTCTGCCTGCACAACTGCAGTGCTCAAACTCACATCACACGTCCCACAGCAAGGAAAAAGGCACAGCTGGACAATCAGGCTGACAGACTTGCAAGAAAAAGCAATACTGTATTGAAATGCTCAGAAATTACAGATAATTTCTGCCTGTTTGTCTGCTCGTGGTTTCTCTTTGTCAGTTGTTGTTCTGTGTCCCCAGCACAGAGAAAAGCAGCACCTCGTGACCAAAGAGGCAAATCCACTGCAGTAAAGCTGCATTTTCTGTTGGCTGCCAAGGTGACAAAGTCTGGCACCATCTTGGCTGTTTCTGCTTTTGGCAGAATGCTGATGGTTTCCTTGCAGGGGTGTTTTGTACACAAACACTGCAGCCAGAGATCACCTCACTGTGATGTAACAAACCACTGTTCAACTCCTTCTCTGGGGCTTGTAACTCAGGCAAAGCTGTACCTGAGTTACCAACCTGTGCTGAGAGGAGCTGGAGATTAACCCACTGCCTTTTCCATGCCTCCCTCCTGCAGGCTGAAGAGCTACTTTGCATTTTATCAGGTGGAATATTGAATAGCTCCCAGTCTGGCTTTTACCCATCTGACATGGGAGTAATTGTCATGTTACACCCCTTTCCTTGCTGCCAGCTGAGATGTGTCTGCAACAAACCATGCAGACACTGAGAAAAATGTTCCTCCTTCTTTGCAAACACTGCTTCAGGCTGTGCTGGATCACTGCCTAACCTGCCCCAGCTTCAGAAACAAACCTCCCTGAGCTCTGATTTCAACCCTAACCCTAAAGCAGAGGGGCACAAAAAGTATCAGTACAGGTTTTTCAAAGCTGTTCAGAGGTAAAAAGTGGAGCATTGTGCACATTCCTGTGTGTTTATTCTGGATGTGTAATTTCTGCAGTTACATTTCTGGCAGCCTGGGTGTTCATACAGCTACAGGCAACCTTTGAAAACTTAGCTGCAAATGCATCACATTTAGAAAGCAGATTGTCACATCAATACCAAGGAGAAAGAGGTTTACCTTAGGAGAATTGAGTTTTTTAGACAAGGAGTCCAAATATTATTTCTTCTTGTCATTAAGGAAAAATCCTATAGATCTAAGAAATTCTGCTAAAGGAACATTGGCACGTCAGACTTATGTGGGAGCCACCCTACAAGAAAAGTCAGATAAAATATGGTTACTGCATCCTGTAAGTGTTTAAAGTAGTCCTTGGCTTTACATGTGTTCATTCTCTAGAAACTCCCTATAATTAATATTTTCAGTATGATGCACATTCCCTTTGGAAAATACAGGAAAATGCACAGAAATGCCTCTCTGATAGAAGTAACATTTCTGTTCACTGTGGAGCTCTCCAGACTTGTCTTGTATAAAATGGAAACCTTTCAGCTGAGATGAAGAGTTGTTGCAGACAAAGCTCCAGGCAGAAGAAAAAGGAGAGGTCAGAGGAGCTGGAGGTTCCAGCACACCAGGAACGGAGTGTTTGGAAGAGACATTCACAGGAACACCCTGTGCAGGAGTTGGGAGTTGGGGTGTTTCTGGTTACACAGGTCAAAGAGCTTTGGAACTGTGCTTTCCCTATTCCTGGGGGGAAAAAAACCCCAACAAACAAAGCAAACCTGCATGAAGTTGGTTCAGAATGGTTCTGAATTTAGCACTGAGTGTAAACCCCAAAGCTGTGATAAGTGGCAGGGGAAAGCACTGGGCAGCAAAGGCAAAATGCTCACAAAATGGGGAAGGTGAGCAGTGCAGTGAGGAACATCTGCATTTGCAGGTAATTATTCTTCTTTTCTGACTTAAACCAGTGCAGCCAAATCCCCAGTTCTGAGATTGCTGTCTGCCTGTTCAAATTGGTGACTGCAGGTGATTTGAGACAGAGCTCCTTTATGTTTCTTTATCAACTGTTTTTGAAAATTGCTCAAATCCCCTCACTGCCAGTCTTGGGATTTGATCTATTTTGACAGAATTTCAAGTGATGTTCGCTTTAGTCTGGTTGTTTCAGATACAACAGGAAGGGTCAGACCTTAACAAAATTGGGTCCCAGCAGGGCTATTGATCAGGAGACAGACAACCTGCACAAACAACTTGTCCATTTATCTTCCTAAACTTTGTCCCATTAGTGGATTTACTTGAAATCAAGGATGTTTAGTCCATGTAGTGTCACAGAGCCTGTGCCAGTTCTTTGTAACCCAACTCCTTGAGCCAAGGAGACTTTCTGCTGGGAGATTTTAGGCACTGAGAGTGTGATCCACCTGGTGTAGGTGGATTCTGGCAGAGGCTGAGAACCATTCAGTGACAGATATTTTTGCTACGAGCATCTTTTTGAGGTGTTACCCCTGTCTCAGGAGTAAGAGACAACCACAGGAGTAACCAGCAATGCTGTGAACAAGCAGCAGAGATTGTTATGCCTTTTCTCCATGACTCAACAGCTTGGCTGGACCAGAATTAAAGAGCTGGCAACAAAAAGATATCCTGGGAGAGGAGGAAAGGTTTCATTAATGGACATCAGTGCAGTGGGGGAGGGCCAGGGGGGACCATTGAGCCAGGTGGGGCTGTTATGGGGGTGTTTTTCTTAGGACTGCACATGAATCTTGCATCTCACACCTGGATCTCTCTGCCTGTCTGCCTCTACACCAGTGAATTTCCTTGAGCCCAATTTCTTGATAAATGTCCAGAGAAACATATCCAGAGGGGAGGTGTTATGAGCTGTGTGGATTGGCTGATCGGGGAATGAGATGGAAATCAGCCCTGGAAATGCTGGGGAAACAGGGATTATATAGATCATCCTCCCAGCCAGCTGCAGACAAAATCCCCTGCATCCCCTGTGGCTGGGAAGATGATCTGGACAAAGTGAGCATTAGGGAAGCAGGAGAAAGATGATGTAGGGAAAAACAGAACAATGGAGGGAACTGAGGTTGTTGCAGTCATTTTTCTTCCATTCATGCCCAAAGGAGCGATGCTGGAAGGAAAGCATCAAACACCATGGTAAGGATTCAAAGTAAAACAGAAAAGATCAACATCCATATCTGCTGTCTTTTGATGCCTTTGGGGGTCTCTGAGCTTAGTTTTGCACTCCTGGAACCTGAAAACCATTTACTTTTCTCTGGATCTTTTCCAAGACACTTTCTGAGCTCCTGTTATGTCCCACTCCTGCTTCCTCACTCTTCTTCTGATGTCAGCCTGTTCACTCAAGTCCTGGGAATAGTTTCTGAGCTGGGAACATCACAAATGCCAGCAGTCTGGCTGCATGCATTTTCCTGGAGTCTTTCATATGCTAAAAACCTCTCTTTGTGTTCCATGGGTTTGAAATAGCACAATTATTCATTATTCTACAGTTATAGACTGGTTCATGTCCCAGTTTTATTCCAGTTTCTGATCATTGAATCCTATGGGGGGATAGCATCCTCCCAAACAACCTCTAAGATGGAATAACCTGCCTAAGGAAGAGCAGTAGATGTTGTTTCCTAATTTCTCCCCTCAGACTTTAAAATGAGGCACATCAGAAGCAGAAACAAGAATGTATTTGAACTTTAACCTGGGGACCTACTAATGCAGCATGAGAAGAGCTGTAGTTAGCAGCGAACAAAAACTGCTGTGACATTAACAAAGCAGAGGATGCCACAGACCTGGCCTGGCCCAGCTTCTCCCCAAACACCAGTGACACCTTTGTAACTGGTTTCAGCTGTCAGTTCTCATCTTGTCCTGCCAAACCCTGTCATCCTGCTGTGGCACCGGCTCTTTGGGGCACAGCCACGTCCTCCTCTCTCCTAATCACACCTGAGACTTCTGATGTGCTAATGGAGCTCTTTCCTCCTCCCCCTCCTGCATGACAGGGCCTCTCTGCCTGGGGTTTCATGTCCTGCTCTGCTGCAGTCAAAGTGCCAAGCTCCCCTTGAGATGCTGCCCTTCACCCTGTGTGCACTGGCCACAACTTTGGGCAGAAAAAGTGAAAATTGGAGATGCTGTCATCCTCTGCTGTGAGCAGAGGACACCCTGTGCCTGTCCCTGCTGAACTTCCCAGTATGCCACCTTCAACATTTGGCTCTTACTCTGTCCTTAAACCTTTATCAGTTCTCCTGGTGCCTCCAAACCATTCCCTTCTGCCCCCAGGGGCCCAGCAGCAGCTGTTGCTCTCCAGCCACCCTGGCTTGGCTTTGGCTGGGAGATGTGAGCAGAGACTCGAGCTGCTGCTGACTCAGTCCCAGTTGGAAACTGCTGGTGGTTTCAGTGCTAAAAATGTGCATGCACAGCCAAGCCTCCCACCTGCTCCATTGCTAGTGATTCTCATGTGTTCAGGAGGAGGAGGAGGAGGAGGAGGAGGGGGAGGCAGAGGCAGCTCTGAGCAGCTGCTGTGGGCATTGCAGGGACACGATGCCCCTGACCCAGCAGTGCCCAGGGTCGGAAATCTTCCACCTTCCTGATCAAAATGTGAAAAAGTGCTGGAGAGGGCTGAGGCTGCCCCTGTGACCCCGTCGTGGCTGTGACAGCCTGAGAGGCAGCCCCGCTGTGGCCCAGCCCTGCACACAGACTGCAGCTGTGCTGGTACATTTATGCACTAGACCTTGAAGATGTTCGACTGTTTGTTTTCCTTTCATTGCCATAAGCAAACTCACTGACTGTGAAAAGGGATAAATTAGCATCTCCAAAGGCTGAGTCTCTCTTCATTCTGAAAACAAGCAACGAGGGACAGCAGCTCTGCTCCCTCACCCTCCCTCCCTCCCTCTTTGTGGAACTGGCCCAAACCACGGCTACTCTGGGGTTTTTTGTGAGCCAAACAGATTTTAAGCACTTGGCTGAGCCTGTGAACACGGAGGGCAGTTGTAGTTTCTTAGCTGAGGCCTCGCAGGCTGATCACTGCATTGATTTTTAACCTGTGTTGTTCGGGCTGAGTGCAGTAACTTGAATTTCAAAGAAGTCTCTAAACCACACTGTTTTGGTTCCAGCATTGCTGTCACGAGCCTGAGCAGCTCTGTGCTGCTCACTGAGCCGTGTGGCAGGACCAGCCTCGTGTGCCAGGCTACCACGGGTCACCTGGGGTCCCACCTGGGGTCCCACCTGGGGTCCCACCTGGCTCTGGCTTCCACCAGGACCTTCTGTGCTGGTCTCCAGGCAGCTGCCTCCCTCCCCTGATGTGTATTCCCCTAAATTCAGGGCAGGGTTAACCTCCCAGTGCCCAGAGTCTCGTGAGTGCTGATCCCAGCTGTGGGCTGTAGAGGAGGTGCTGGGCAAAGCCCAGATCCCAGATCTGCCAGCCTGGCCTTTGAGTTGTGCTCTCACAGCAGGTCCTGGGGGAAGCTGAATTTTTAGACCATGTCTGCCCTTGCCTGCAGACACTGGTGAAATGTTCATAAGCTCTTTGCCTCTGGGAGCTCTGAGGGAAGCAGGGACACTCTGGGCTGTGGGCTGTGCCCAGCTGGCACCCAGCAGTGAGGATGGGATGGGTGAGCCAGACCAAACTGAGCTGCACAGACTGAAACACAAGAAGTTTCACCTCAACATGAAGAAAAACTGCTTTACTTTGAGGGTAGCAGAGCACTGAGGATGCCCAGGGAGGTCACAGAGTCTCTCTCTCTAAATAACCAGCTGCAGGTGACCCTGGCACATTTCTTTATTACCCTAACGCCATCCTGGACTTTTGTTCTGGCTTCCCCATGTTTAGGTACCTTCTCCACCTACACCAGGGGTTTTACAGCTCAGGGTGACCCTCTGCTGTCTTGCAGAAGCCATAACTTGTATCCAGGATATCTCCTCTGAAAGAACATTAAAGTGTTAACAACATGGTCCCAGTCTTAACCCCAAATCCTCCCTCCACTTGCATGATCCTCATTCAGCCCCAGTCCCCACTGCTTCTGGAGGGCGCTGGCCGAAGTAAAATCTGTATAAAATCTGCATCTAATGATCACTGTTGGTCCCAAGCAATTATTTAAACCTTTCCAGCCTCCCTGCCTTTACCAGCCGAACACAGACCACATCCTGCACAGGTATCCCAAATCTGGAACTTTATTTATAAAATTACTCATACAGGGACACATAGTCCTGAAAGACTTCAGCCTGACAGGGCAAAATCACTGGGCAGGGCACAGTGAGACTGCTGAGGGTGACTGGAGCTATTGCCAGGGGCTGGTTTGTGGATGCAGAGCCCCTTCTGTGCTGCTTTAGGGACAAGCTCGTGTTCTTGCACTGCTGAGTATATGCCAATGAATGCCACCATGCTATGTACAGACTTTGATAAGAACTTTTCCCCTAAATTAGATGGAGGAGATGAAAATGGCTTGGCAAAACGATGCAGCCTCAGAAAGGATTCCCCGAGAGCTCGGGAGCAGCTCAAGTGCAGACACACAGTGAATTATTCAAAGGGCTGCCTCCACTTCTCTGCTCTCTCCTTGTAGGTGAACTAAAATCCATAGAGTGGGACAGTGGGACAATACTTTCTCCCCTTTGGTGCTAGATTTAGATCATTCCTGCCAGCCACGGTGGGAGGAAGAGCCCGACAGTTCCCAGCAAGCACACGATGATGAACATCCAGAGGAAGATCCTGTCGATGACCATTGCCACGTACTTCCAGTCCTCCTTCACCTGGAACACAGAGGGGAAAGGCCAGTCATTCACATTTACTTGAGATTAAAATCCATGAAAACTCTTCGACCTTGACTCCAGAATAGGACATTTTCATATCATTCCAGAGATAGGAGGTCTTGCTCACACTTAGCAATCCTATAAAATGACAAAGGTTTATTCTCTCGATAACCTGAGAGATTCCCAGACTGCAGGGGTGTCGTGGGAAGTCACAAATCCCTGTGGATGACACACCCCCATGGATAATTAAGGTCATCTGCACACTCATTCTCCCATTTTCCATGAGCAACAACTGTAACTGGGTGTGTAAATGAGGCTGTGATTCAAGCTGGGGAGGGTGGGGGGTAAGGAATTACTCAATTCCCCACGCTCATAAAAAGATTTGCTTACAGATTAACAAAGCCAGACTCTTTCTGTGAGGGGATTTACAGCTTTGGGTGAATAAGCAGTGAAAATGAACCAGCAAATAAAAGCACCCTCCCCCTCTGTTTTCCCCATTTTTGCCTTGCTGTAGGAGGATTTTCCAGCAATTCCTCTCTGGGGAGGTCGAGTACCATGAGGCAGAATGGTAAAGGGCTGTTTCAGTAAGAAACCATATACATCTGAAAACCTCTTTTATTACACTGCTGTTATTAATTTCTTTCCCAGGAAGAGGCCTGATCAGATGGCCAAGCTCTGTTTGATGTGACTGTACCCATTATAATTTCCTACAACTCCCCACTTGGTGATGAACAGACCCGAGGGCTGAAATTTGGCATGCTGCCTCCTTCTTTGGGGAAAACATCTCAGCAGGAGCCTGCTCAAACCTCTTCAGTGGCTGGGAGTGGTGAAAGGAGCAGGGGACAGCAAAGCTGCCAGAAGTGCATTTTGGTGAAGGGAGCAACCCAGGTATCAGTGAAATGCCACTTGCAGCAGAGGATGTTTTCAGGTACAGAGGTGCTGCTGAGCTCCTTGGCTCAGTGAGCAGATTTGTGAGCTGGGAAATGAGGCACGCACTGGAGACCATATTACATTTTCTTTGGACAAAGCATTTTCAATTTCAAGAACACCTGAACGTTGTCAAAAGCATAAGAATGGGTTCAGTGTTTTCATGCAATGGATAGATTTATTCCTTTTAAAACCAGCATCAAGTTAAGTCAGCCTTTACTATTGAATGGGCAGAGAAAACAATCAGGTTCATCCTGCATCTTGTCACCTTCTTGGGGAAAATAAAGTTATTTTATGACTGTACAGCCCTCTGGACAACCATCCATAATTAGGGTAAGTAAAAGAAAAAATAGTGACCCTTAAAATCAGAAGGAATTGTCTCATCCCAAGCTTCTATAACCTACTTGGGTTGCAAACTGTAGTTTATTCAAATTAATGAGAGCATGCACTGCCAGGACAAGGGGAAATGGCTTTAAACTGAAATAGAGTATTTTAGATTAGAAATTAGGAAAAAATTCTTTACTCTGGGGATGCTGAGGCCCTGTCACAGGCTGCCCAGAGAAACTGTGGCTGCCCCATCCCTGGAAAGTTCAAGGGCAGGTTGGACAGGGCTCTGCTCAGTGCAGGTGGAGTGAAAAGAGCTGTAAGGTCCCTTCCGACCCAGACCAACCCTGTAATTCTACAGGTCTGGGATAAGAGCTCAGTGGATAACTCCCTTTTTCTGCACCTATCTTCTGACCTATTCATCACTTGCTGAGAGTTGGAGTCCCTGATGCTTGAAATTCCTCATGAGAAAGGCATCTAAGCAAGCTCTGGGTGATGGTTTTTATGGGATTAATGTCTCATGATGTAACCAACGTGTTCAGAAAATCTGAAATTTACCACCTGATGTCTGAGTGGAAAGCTGGATTGAGTAAATAATGCCTCATTCTGGTAAATTAACTTCCTTTGAATATTTATGCTAGAAAAAATAAGTAGTAGGTCACATAAAGAAAAGAATCTTGATGAGTTTCTCTCTGAGCAAAGAAGAGGAAAGTGGGTGAAGAACAGCTTGGGCAGAAATATGCTTTCTAAGGCAATGAAATACTGAGAAATATGAAATATGCAGAAATACTGAGCCCATCTTGGAAACGATGGCTGGGAGTGCATCAGATGTTTGTAAAATCAATATCCAGCTTCAGACTGAGAACACAGAGGGTGAAATTGGAAATTATGGGGAGATAATGAAAAAAAAAAAAAAGAGGATGAGGGAGAGAAAATTTTCTGGATTTTTTTGTTTTGTGTTCTGCCACCATTTCTGTAGCATTTCCCCGTGGTCCAGCGCCCCACGTGGGGTCTGAGCCGCAGCCGTCTCTCTGACATCCATGCAGCTGCCAACATCTGCCACCCCAGCTCCTGACCTCCATTTTGATTCGTTTTCAAGCAGCTCACTCAGAATTGGTTTTGGGAAACAATCAGGGGAAACACCAGCTGACTTCCCCACTCTCAAATTCCCAAGAAGTGTGAACCTGCAGCTCTTCCCTGGTCCAGCTCCTTGTGGGCCTGAGCCTCAGGATTTGAGTGGAGGATTGAGGTGCCTTGGAGACATCTGATCCCCAGGACCCAGACTCTGCAACACAGATTAGAGCAGTCCCAGGTGGTTTTACTGTACTTTGTTAAAAATAACCCAGTGAGATTATCCTGTTTCCTCCCCCTCAGCTTTTTTTCCTTCCCATTTTATTTTTAAATGTTTTCACCCCAGAGTATTCTGGAGGTGCACACACAGCCATGGACAGAATGACTTCCCAGGTGGTGCTGGTGGTGCCTGGTTATTTTGGCTGATGTGTGACATGGAAGTTGTTTTGCCTTTCAGTCTGTAATTAATTTCTAATGGCATTTCCATCATGGGCTGGGACAATTCTGCCGTGGGTTTTCCCCAGTGTCCCACTGTGCCTGTATTGTTTGCAGATATCTTTCTGTAACAAACAACTGCCTCTTGCATTTCCCATTTTCTCTTTGCTGGAGCACTTAATTAAATGAGCTATTTACTTTTAATTTAGAAGCACTGCCCCTGTGGCTATGGAGCTTTAGAAAAAAAAAGTAAGACGGGGACTTAAAAGAAGCTCTGTTCTCCTTCTGGGAAGATGAATGTCTCTGGAAATACTGCCCACAAGACTGAGAGAAGTGTCTCAGCAGCTGCATCAGAGGTGCCTGCTGATAGATTTACTGAAGACTTCCATGAAGAAATGCCACAATTTGATCTTAAGATGAAAGTGAATTTCTGAGTACTGTTTTTTTTTTCCCCAATACATTCCCATTTTATTAGATCAGTTCTGCTCCTCACAGTACATTTCAATTCCAGATCATCATTTTCCTTCTTCTTTTTCATTTCCACCAGGAGAAAAAAATTGTGCTTTCCTATTTGATGTTACTTGGGTCCAGGGAGAGAAAATAGTGCAGCCCCACACTGGAGTCAGCATTACCCCCTCTATCTGAAAACTCAAGTTCTGCCTTCTGTGCCAGCCACAGCTGCTGAGGAACAGTGGAGAAAGGTCACCCCCAGTCCCCAGGACAGCCCACAAACCTGCCCACAGCTCATTGCTGGATGTTTTCTCACTATTGCTGGTGCCTTTTCTCACAGCCTGGGCTGGCAGCAGGTTCAGTCAGAGACCAAAGGCTCAAAAGAGCTCCTTTTCTTCTGCTTTTGATGTTTAGTGCTGTAAATAGCTTTCTCTTCAGGATAACCACTCAATTTCAGGAGGGAAGAGCAGCAGAAGGTATCAAGAAAATTTGTGGCTTCTGAAGACTGCTTCATTTTAAAAAATTAAGAGGAAGGAACCCAAAATATTGAGACCATTCTTGATAACACCAACCAGCTCAGCAGGGAGAATCATCTGAAATGGGAAGTGTTATTGGTGCAATATTCTTTCATTTCCACCATGGGGAAAAAATTGAGCTAAACTCAACTGACATCCATGGGTTTGCTTGTGATTATTGCCAGGGGGAGAGAGCAGAGTTTAATTCCTGCACTCCTAATGTGCTTCTGAAGTGCTTTACCCTGGCAAGGAGTTTGGGACTGGCAGCTAATGAAGATGAGGATTCACAGCCCATCTCTGCCACAGATTTGTTCTGTGACCTTGAATAGGAAGTTTGTGCTTTGGCTGCAACTCCTCAACATAAGGAATAAACAGTTCCTTCCTCAAAGGGATGCTGTGAAGTGAAATCCATTGAAGAACAGAGGCCCTTAACTATGATACCAAAGAGTACAGAAATGGGCAGTAGTATTTAAGCTTTTCTTGCTGCTGCTCAGTGCTCAGTGCTGTGGAAAATGCAAATAAAAGACGGTCTCCATGCCTAGGAAGTCTTGTATAAATGCATTATGACTTGCACTGATTCTAAATCTTGAGAAATTTAAAATATAGCCAAAGCTAAAAACCAGCTTCTGCATATGGATCTGCCCAGGAAAAGCTAGATAAGACTTTCTTTAATAAGATGGCTAACTTCAGGTTATCTTGTGCCTCCCTTCATTATGGCCATGATTACTAGCACACAGTATCCATAGTCCTGCAGGAAAGAGCTACAAGAGCTGTGAAAGGATGTGGCCTTTGTTATGTGCATCACTATCTCCATGAAAAGAAATCCTTTCAGCCTCTACTTCCTTTATTTGTAGCCCTATTTACCCCCACAGAATAAGCAGGAAATTTGTTCCCCCACCTCCCTGCACAGAACCAGCTGCTCCAGTGGAAGTCCACTAATGAGGAATCACATCACGATAGTAGGACAGAGCTAAACAGACCCTGCAATATCCCCACACTGCTACAGCTTCCCACACCCACTCCCTGCTTGGGCTCCACAGTCAGTCAGTGATTAATAAAAAGCAGAGAGTGTGAATTCCCTGCTCGTCAGAGGCTTAAATAAAGAATAAGTCTCTGTTCCCATGAGATGGCTGCGTTTGGGTCTCTCACAATCCTGTTACTTTGCTACCTAACAACAACTTTATTCTTATTTTCTTCAGGAGAATCCATTGCTCTAGAGCAGCCCTGAGCATGATCTGGTTGTGCAACCCCCTTGGCCCTCATGCCGAGACCCCAAGGACATCTCCAGCTGTGCCTGCGGTGGCCAAAACCCACAGCAAAGGGATGGCTGAGCCTGCACCAGCATGTACACACTCTGCACAGCTCAAGGCTTGCTGGGGCTCCCTTAGCAGGTCATTTTTGACCTTCTGAAGGAGAGCAGGCTCCGTTGGAATACTCACTGAGAAATCCGCGTCCTCCGCCCGCAGGTGGTCAGCGATGTAGTGAACCCCTTCCACTGCCAGCTTCAGGGCTGGGGACATCAGCACGAGGTGCTGCTCTTTGGCACCGTGGCTCTTGCTGCCCTGGGCTGCTGTGCCGGCTGCCTCGCCCTTTTTGCACTTACACTTGCACGGAGGGGGCTTGTGCTGGGGCTGCTCCCTGTTGAGATGGCACCGCTGGGATGCTGGGGAGCCACTGGAGTGGCCATTGGTCTGGGAAGAGTCCTCCTGCAGGTAGCAGTACTGGATGCTCCGGGACCTGCAGCGGATTGTCCCCTCCTCCGCCTTGTTGGGGCTGTACATCTGCTGGACACTCAGCGACCTGCCTTTCAAGACAGAGGTGGACTGGGTGTCGCCCAGGGGGTGGCAGGAGGGCTGTGGAGAGGAGCAGGTCACCTGTACGGGCTCTGGGTGCAGCACAGAGTACTGCCCGGAGGGGGACCTGCAGATGGGCTGAGGCTTGGCTGGCTCCTCAAGGTGGGCACAGAAGGAAGAGGTGGGTGATGGCTCATTGCTCCGGGGGCTGGGGGAGGATGAGGTAGTGAAGTTGGGCTCCACGTCGATCTCGGACCAAAGCCTTGGTGCGTTGGTTATTTTGTGCATGGACTCGATGAGCTTCTTGCAATTGTCCTTCACTGTGGAGGGGCGTTTCATGAAAAGGATCCGTGGGACTACATCGAGGAAGACCCTCCTCACCCAGTCAGGCATCGTGTGGGTACGGGGGGAGCGGTGGTGCACGTTGAGCACAAAGACAGTGATGATGATAGACAAGGTGACGAATATCATGGTGAAGAGGAGGTACTCCCCAATCAGAGGGATGACCAAGGAGGTGGAGGGGATGATCTCCGTGATGAGCAGCAGGAACACGGTGAGGGACAGCAGCACGGAGATGCACAGGGTTATCTTCTCTCCACACTCAGAGGGCAGGTAGAAGACCAGGACGGTCAGGCAGGAGATGAGCAGGCAGGGGATGATCAGGTTGATGGTGTAGAACAGCGGCAGCCTCCGGATAATGAAGGAGTAAGTTATATCTGGGTAGATCTCTGTGCAGCACTCGTATTTCTTGCTGTTGTAATTGCCCACAGCATTGATGATGACCCACTCCCCGCTCTCCCAGTAGTCCAGCTGGTCCACGTGGCTGTGCATGCTCACCAAGTCTATCTTGGCTTTGTCGTAGGTCCAGGAGCCGAATTTCATTTTGCAGCTCTGCTGGTCGAAGGGGAAAAAGGCGACGTCGATGCTGCAGGAGCTTTTATAGATAGCAGGGGGCATCCACTTAATTCTCCCGTCGTAGAAGAGGTGAGCCTTGGTCAGGTGGGTGACTGCAAAGTCACCGTCAGCACTGGGAACAGACAGAAGATAAAAAAAGGCTGAGACTTCTCTAGGACATGTCAACTCTGTTAAGGAAATAGGATATTTAGTGCCTGGCTTCCAAATGATCTCAGAGACACAAGAAGCTCTTCATGTCCAAGCACCGGCTCCAGCTACTCTGTCCAGAGTGGATTTTGAACTCTTGGCTTAGAAAGCCCTGGAATGCATGCAAATATCAGCCTTTTCCTGGCATAAGCCAGTTCCTTGGTGTGACTGTACACAGGTTTTCCCCAAAGGTGTCCCCTAAGTGCTCTGGAATGGGTTGAGTTTGTTTTAGAGGTGGGAGGAAGTACTATCAGGTAGTGTAACTGTGGGCTCTGCACAATTATTTGTGACAGCTGCTAAAAGTGAAAGAGTGTTGGGTAATCATTCAGTCTTTTACATGAAAAGCAACAAGAACATCCTATTAATAGGAATAATGAACGTTAATCTTCTGATTTCCCAGTCAGGAAGAGAACTGTTTTTCATGGTGTCTTCTCACAAGGACTCTCAGCTGGGGTCTGTGTGGTGGTGTCAGATAAATAGATAACAGTCCAGGACTTTGTGTTGGAATTGTGTGAATTAACTGTGTTTTCCAGGCTTTTTGGAGTTACAAACAGCAGCACTACCAGACAAAGGGGAGGCTGCGCAGAGCAGACAAGAGAGCTTCTACTAAAAACTTGAGACGAATTATTCAGGCTGATATAGATAGAAAACTCTCTGCTCCTGCCCAGCCCTGCTGGCTGAAGCCAGCCCAGCCTGCAGCTGGCAAAATCCCTGGGCCCTGCTCTGCTGCTTCAGCGCCCAGATGTGCCCTGACAGCAGCCACACAGTGACAGGGGCCACATCTCTCCTCCTCCCCACCAGCAGCAGGATCATCAACACAGGAGAGATCCAGCAGAGCTCCTCAAGCTGCAGAAGGCAGAAGAACTTTCTAAATTAATTTATTTAGGGGACCATCCATTCATTTACAAGCAAAATTGAAAAACAAAAGGACTTTTTGATAGTTTCATGGAATCACAGAATCATGGAATGCTTTGAGTTGGAAAGGACCTTAAAGACCATTTCATTTCAACTCCCTGTCGTGGATGTTTCTTTTTTTTTTTTCCCTTCCTCTCTCCCAGGTTGCTCCAAGCCCCATCCAGCCTGGCCCTGAAGAATTCCAGGCATGGGGCAGCCACAGCTTCTCTGGGCAGCCTGTGCCAGGGCCTCACAACTCACATCACATATTTCCTCTTGCCCTGTGAAACATCCTAAAAATGAGACTGGTCTATTATTTGGAAATAGTGGCAGGATCTGGCCCTTGCTGAGCTGTCTTGGCTAACACAGTTTCTGGGCAGAGATGGAATATGTCCCCAATCCTCAGGATCACAGTCCAGATGTCCTTGGGACAATTTTCTAGGTTGCTTGAATTAATGGAAAAATAAACTCAGAAGTCTACTAAAGTCTTCTTTGTTCTTTGTGGCAGGTTTTGGAAAAACAAAAGAACACAAAAGGATACAGTGCCTTTTGACCTATAAACTGGATTTTTTTCCTAAAGATTTAAAGTACTTAAAAAAAAAAAAGGGGGGGGGGAAGGGGAAACTATGTACAAGACTCTCCCAAAGGGAGACTAAGACAAGAGATTAAGACAAAATCAGCTCTGCTCTGAAGCAAATAAACCTGAGCCATTGTACAATCCATACAGCTCCTGCCTTACCTCTTCATTCTTAAATCTAAGTTACACTTCAGAACATGTGATTTGGATGAAAACCACTTCCTTTTTTTTTTCTCCCAGATTTTGCCAGGAGCACAGTAAAGCCAGATTGAGACATGAAATATGCACAGCAAGTGACAGTCCAGTTCTTGCTGTTCTCGGTGGTTTTCCTTTTAAATCTCAATAGGAATATGGAATCCAATTCTGCATTTAATGATACCTCTGAGGCATGATTAAATTGCTCATTAATGAAGCAATATTTATAATTGGATCTTATTAGAGAAAAGGGATTATGAGAATCCATTATGAGTGTTTCCCTTCTTAAGAGCAGTGTGTAAGTGGCTGGGTAAACAACACAGGTGTGCATTTTTCCTTTGAAAACTCTTGGAAAAGAACAAAGAACTTCTCCTAAGATGTCATCCAGGAATGATAATAATTCATGTAACTGTGTTTCATTCCCAGAACTGTCTTGCCTGGCAGTTTTGCAGTTTCTGTGTGATCAGCCACACTCCTCTTCTGCAAGTGTAGATGGAACCATTGTGATGCTGCAGATCTTGTGTGTCACTTGTTTCTGTAAATTATCTGCTTTTTAACAAGGAATGTATTTTTCATTTTTTAATTGCTTGCCTAACAAACCCAGCTCCATCCTGGGTCCTCTTTGGCTCACTTGTTATTACAAATAACACTGGCACTGCCTTCCAGGCTGGATTTTGCCTGCAGTGCCATGGCAGGAGTGAAACCAGCTGCAGAAGAGCTCCTTGGATTTAGCCAACTATTGACTCTGAGGAGCCATAAAACACCCTGGGATGCTCCTTCCTCACCCCTCTAACAGGACTATGAAGGAATTCCTGACTTTCCTGGGTGTGTTTGGACTTCTCATTGCCGTTCCATGTAGAGGAGTTTGTAAGCAGGGTAAATCAGCCATGCTGTGCACACAGAATATATCCCAGCTACATCATGCAAAGGCAGTGCTCCCACTTGTCCCACCCTTCATGCATCCATTTATCTTTGTCTCCTTCTGCAAGCTTTCCACCCACACTGGACCTTCAAGCATATGTTTACTGGATTGGAAGCTGTGCCTGCTGGCACCTTCCCCTGCAGGGGAGCCTGGAGAGATTCTCTCTCCCCTCCTGGGTGAGGCTTTGATTCTGCTCCTCTCCCCACGAGGGAGGGAGCAAACAAGGTCATCTGGCTGTTGACTGCCTTCCAAAGTCTCTCCCCAGTCTCCTCCAAGGGATGAAGGTGAGAACAGAGTCTGCAGTCAGGAGATGGAGGAAACCCTGTGCTCTTCTGGAAAGCTTTGCTGTGGGAAAACCCATTCCTGTTCCCACAGCCCTGACTGCACCACAGGAGCAGTGCCTTGCACAGGAAGGTTGGGAGGCCTGATGAAGTGGGACAGAGAAAATCTGCAGACTTTCCTTTAGAGCAGTAGCACATTCTCATCTCTCTCAGTGGAGACCACTGTGTTGTGACAGTTGTCACGAAAATCCATCTGGAAGAAGGCGTGAGTGCAAGGTAAACACCACCAGAAGTGGAGAATTCTGATAGTCAGGCTCTCCTGGTTACTCTGACCTGACAGCTTTATGTCAGTAATAAAGAACTGGAGCTCTTATATTTTCATGTCAAACACAGCCATGCACACCAAGAGAGAAGACAATTACCTATTCTTTTCCCAAGGAAAAAGCTCTGCTGTGTGCGGCAGTGTTTGATTTCTCATTTTGAGAATAAAGGCTGCTCTTCCAAATCTCCTAAGTTTACAAGCGTTCAAGGATGGCACTGTTTAACTGAAATCCATCTGCCACGTTTCACTAAAAAGCTCTGCTGACGGAGAATTTTTATTTTCTTTTGCCACTGTCTATTTTCCTGCAGTTGGGAGATAGATCATCTCACAAAATTAAGTGTTTTCAGAATGCATGTAA
Organism: Rhipidura dahli; assembly: GCA_013399225.1. Lineage (NCBI taxonomy): Eukaryota > Metazoa > Chordata > Aves > Passeriformes > Rhipiduridae > Rhipidura > Rhipidura dahli. The sequence continues at coordinate 858,360 of VXAC01010021.1, forward strand.
ATGAGGCACACATTTATTTTAATTTCTGATGATGCAATTTAAATCCAAATAGATCTTTAAGAGCCTGAAAATTATCTATATACATACATGGATATAGTAGAATGTCCTCATTTAAAGCATTTTCCATCAAAGAGCAGTAACAAAGAAAAATTGTAGTATTAAGAGCCTGCACCCTTTTGGTACACATAAAAGAGATGCTGCTGTAGTGTTCAGATTAAAATTCTCTCCAAATGCAAACCAGAAAATATTTTGTTTAACTACTGTTTTGTGTTACCAAATGATAACTACAAATGCACTGCTTGGAAGGGACCTCTGGCATTGTCTCCTGCCCTAAACTCCCTGCTCAAAGCAGGTCAGCTACAAGAGGATCAGGACCTTACCTAGTTGGGTTTTAAATATCTCCAGGATTTGTCAAATTGGGTACAAAACTTCGTGGGTGCACAGTTAGGGATGTCTGTGCACTGAGGGGACTTCTCTCAGTCACCTCCCAGCTTTTGCTTGGTTTAGATGTTTAGAAACCAGCAGGAACTAATGAAATTCTGATTGTCCCTCAGCAAAACAGGCTCCATTCTCAGGCAAGGGTGTGCTACGCTGATGGAATGAGCACCAGTGTCTCAGGAGGCTCTGACTGTGCTGGGTTGGTGCATTTTGCTCTGATCCTCCCCCTTGCCAAGGATCCTCACCAGCACTTTGAAGGCAAAGCTTGTGCTCAGTCCTTAGCAGAGTGGTAGGAGAAGCCCTTGGATGTGAACAGAGCAGCAGCCCAGGAGAGGGATCCCTCCCATAGATTTCCTTCCATCATCTCCTGTATTACTGGAGCAGCAAACCTCAGAACACCTGAAGACATCCCTCTCCAGAAAAACAACCAGTGAACCTCCCAGAAGAACCAGGAGAGCTGGAGGGTGAATCAGTGACGTTTTTTGGCCCATTATAAATACAGCTGGTGCACAATGATGAGATCTGTGCCAGCACACACAAAGAAAAATGTCAAACATGTTTCCAATTTTAAAGGTTGCACTGGGGCATCTTTTGGTATTTCTCCTCCAAAGAGCTTTGGGATGAGTCATGAAACCAGTGTTGCTCCCTAAACCTAACTGGTTGCAAACATCACAGTATAGCTCACAAGAACGAGCTGCTACAGTAAATTTCAAAAGAATTCTTTGCTTGTCCATGATTTTCAAAAGCTGCCTGCCAGATGATCTTCTAACCCAGTCCAGTAATCCCTTCATCTCCATTTTACCACTGGGTGAACTCCTCAAGATATTTCCTACCACTAATTACAGAAATCTGTATTTGATTTTCCTTCACATCTGATCTCGTCTTTTTTATTTATTTTTATTTGTAACTGTGGAGTCTAAGGCAGGGATTACTTTCTGGAACAGTTAACCCCAGAAAATACAGAGAAAAAGGAAACTTTTGAATTGTTAATGTTCCCAGTAGCTTCTTCCCAGGCTTTACAATCACCAGGCTGGAGAAGACAAATCCTGTGATGCTACCATGATTATCCAGTTGAAAACCAGTCAGTGGAGCTCATATTTCAAATTTCCTGACTGTGCATTAGTCTCAAGGACATGGCCTGGGATTGTCCCTGGCAGCCTTTAGCAACTGGAATACCTGGGTGTAAACCTGTCCTTTCAGAGGTTTCTCCTCTGGACCTCCCATGATGAACAAGTGGCTCAACACAGCAGTGAAGAAGCAAAAAAAAACCACCAAAAAACTTCTCAACACAAACAAAAAAACCAATCCCCCAAGAGCTTATTCCCTCATTACAGAAAAAAAAATACAATTCTTTTTTTTTTTTTATACTTCAAATATACAAAGAAAAACTAAAATGTGCTTCAAAGCCATTCATGAATGGAAAAACAAAACAATGCAGAGGATTAGATAATTAATTTAGAAATGATTTGGTGGTGCCTGAAGAGCCTTTACAATCTCAGAGAAGGAACAGTCTGGTTTCTTGGCAAAGGGGAGGCTTTGTCACTTCACTATGAACTCATATTCCTCTGTTATACATGTGTTATGTCACATCCAGTAGAAACTATTTTCAGAGACTTGGAACTTATCTCATCAAGCCTGAAAATTCAACAGCATATTAATTTCCCTGTAGGATATTAATTTGGTTTTAGATTTCTTATGAATGCTGACAACTACATTTACTCCTTAGGCCAAACCAGCTGAATTTACTGATTTAATCTGGGTCTCTGGAGTGGGTAAATGGAATGTTTTTTACAATAATGAGCCAAGATACGAGAGCAAACTCGCAACAAACCATTAGGTTTCCTTAAAAATGTAAATCTGAAATCAATTGAAATTTTACCATTTCTGTATATAACCCAAGAGGAAAACAGAAGAGGCCTTGCATTTGCCCTGCAATCCCTAAAACATGTGAAACCTGATGAAGATATTGACTGCAGCTACAAATGTGTTTGATAGGAAGTTGGGTGGAGGAGAGAAATACATCTCAGGGCAGAAAACAATTTGCACAGGGAAATACAGCTAGGAAGATGTATGGAATTAATGGAAAGCCACTAATGCCTGGTGTCTAGCCCACATCCATGTTTAATTCATGGACAAAGTAACCGATTAAAAATGCATGACAGACTCGTGACAACCAGCAGGTGAATGCACGATTATTAATGCTGAGTATGGATCAAGGGAGGGCAGTGGATCTGAGGAGCTGGGTATGAGATCCCCCTGTGTGAGCAGCTCCCAGGACAGTCAGATTTGCTACTGCCAGTCACAGCAATGAGGTGGGCAGGACCTAAAGACTCTCACCCCAGACAAGGATGAGAAGGACATTCTGGAGTAGCTGCTGTGGCCAGGAGATCAGAGCCCTGGAGGCACTGCAGAGACTCAAGTCACAGCAACAGTGCTCCACAACAGGGCAGAGGGGCAGAGCCTGTGAGGGGCAGGAGCCAAAGGCTGCCCAGCTTGAGGTCTGGGTGTCCTGGACATCTGGGGCACATCTTCAGTGTGAAATCCCAAAGTGTCCAGAGACCTGAAGGATACCAAGGTCTCCTTCTGGAAGCCTTCCTATCCCTGGAAGTGCTCAAGGCAAGGTTGGGCAGGGCTTTGAGCAACCTGGTCTAGTAGAAGGTGTCCCTGCCCATGGCAGGGGGAGTGGAGTGAGATCTTTAGGATTCTGTTCACCCCAAACCATTCTGTCATTCTGTGATTCTTCATTTCCAGGCCCCTCCTTGCCTGGACCATCCTCTTCAACCGTGTGGAGCCAAGGGAGAGGAAGCAGAGGTGACACATCAGGTTCTTAAGTGCCAGTAGCCCCAGCAAAAGGATGGTTTGACACACAAGGGTCACGTGGGGATTTGTGCCACACCATTTCCTTTGGCACCATGGCCCACCACAACAACCTCCAAAAATAATAATCCTTGCCATTATCATTAATTAAACAATGACAAGGACATTATATTTTTTTTCCAGTGGAAGCTGTGAAGGCCTTTCTTGGCTGCCAAGCGAGGCACTTGCAATGCAATGCTCGTGCTCAGAGCGTGTCCCTGTAGGGCAGGAAGGTCCAAGTGCCTCTGGATGAGTCATTTCCATTGGGCTAATCTCCAAAAGGTGCTCAGTGAGGATGCAGTGATTTCCAAGAGGTTTGCAATCACTCCACACCACTGAGGATCAGAAACAAGCTAATGGGAAAGATAACAGCCCCTGTAGTTTCCAAAGCTCACATTCCCCTGGGCAGATTCCAGCCTCAGCCATTTATTTTGGTTTTTAAACAGAAGCAAAATCATATAAAGCTAAAACCAGGTGACTGTTTATTAAAAGCAAGCCTGGCTGCTGCTGTGAGGGTTCTCTCTGAGTGCCAACCACAGGCAAAGATGATTTCCTTTGATGCCTGCAGCAAGTGTTTTCTCTGGGGCCCATGCTGGGGTGGGGGACTGGGATATCTGACATCCTGGGAGACTGGAGAGCTGTGGTGGGGCTCCAAGGAGAAAACAGCCTTGGCACTTGGGCAGCATTTCTAAGAATATCAACAGGATGCCAAGGAAAGAAAGAAAACCACAACCTACCTCCTAGAAATGTCCATACTGGAGAGAGATTCCAAGCAACTGGGATGAGGAACAAATACCTATTTGGGAATCATTCCAGAGTGGTATTTAGCTGACCTGAAACCTCTGTCTGTAGACACATGAGCCTGACATGTTTCAGCATATTTCCCTTATTTAAGCCCATCCTCAGTAATTGGCTTTTCCAGTTGATGGTGATGAATTAGGGGAGAGCTCTTGGGTGAAATGAAATTGAAGAGGACAGAAAGCTCAAATCCTGCTTAATTGTGCATCTGACATGTGAAGAGGAAACAATACCTGGCGTATTCCCCAGCAGAACTGGCTGCTCAGAGGAAGGATCATGAGGAAAGCAAAGCCCTTGTGATCAACGTCAGTCATGTCATTTAAGGCATGTCTGGGACAGATGTTACAGAATCTCCATGAAATCCGACCACAGGGAGCCAAACAAAGAGGAATCATTACAGGAAGCATTTTAACCCCACAAACAGAGAAAATTTGCAAAATCTGGCCACAGTGCTCACACTCACTTGTTGTAAAGGACAATGTCTGGCCTCCAGATGAGCTCTGAGGGGATTCGGATGGATGTGACATTTTCATATTCCTGGGGGTCCCAGCGCAGCTTGTAGTCGTGCCACTCCTGCCAAAAATGAGGTGGTTACAAAGTTGGGATAGCTCAGCAGAAAAGCTGAAAAGGAACATGGAAAAATACGTATTTGAGGGCACCCACCTGCTTCACCCACACATTCGTGGTCATCATTTGATTTTTCTCATCCTGAAATGCAAGATCAGATATTGGTTACAGGAGCAGATTAAGCAGCCCAAAGAACCCTCCTAATTTCTCTTAATTGTGTTTCATTTATGTAATCACAAATCACCTCTGCCATAAATGTAAGTTCCATCTTTGAAATAAAAAGCAGATGTTTCTGTCATTTGACATGGGACAGGGCACAGCTGTCTGATCCCACTGAACAGCTGAGCCCGCACCTAAGCAATCCTGTGAGCAGATGGACTGGAATTTATTGGGATTTTCCTCAGTGCTGATAGGTTCAGCCTGGGATGATGATACCAGGTAGAGGAAAAAGCTCCCCAGCCTGCCTTTGGCCTGAGCACTGAAGGAAGGGAGTGATGGATGTCTAAACCCTTACTCACACTCCACACTGGTGGATTCCAGTGCTCAGCTGCATCTGCAAGGGTGTTCTCCTGTGAAACATTATCCATGGACACAGCTCTGGAAAGAAGCTCAGCAGCATTTCTCCTACCAAGCACATGAACTTGTGCCACTGTGGATTGGGTTTTCTGAATAAACCCCAGCTGCTCCACTGACACTGAACTCTTGGGCAGCCTGGTGTATTTTCATCAACAGGTAGATTTTTCCCAACCCTATGCACAAATAGTATGGAAAAGTAGGACTGTATTATATATATATTTAAATAATGTCAGGCAGATGCAATTCTGGCAGCACTGCAGTGGAGTTAATTACTGTTTGCTGCTTGCCTTTTGTGCCCTCTGTAAGTAACTCAGATGGATGATGTGGGGCACAGCCCAGTGCTGGTCTGACTGAAGAGTCCCACTGCAGCTCAGGGTGTGTTTGTGTGGTTCTTTTTTCTCTCTTGCCTTGGTTGGCATCAAACCCAGCTGAGTTGGCAGGGCTCATTTGACAGCAAACTGCTCATCATTAACCTTGCTCTTGTGGCAGTTCAGGATTGATTGTGAACATTAAAACCCAGGAGGTCTGGGGGGAGCTCTGCCTCCTCCTCCTCCCTGAGCCTCCTCCTTGCTGTTGTGGCACCAGATGTAAAACCTGATCAGAGATTCTGTCCTCTGGGGTTAGGGACCAGAAGCACATGGAGGAAGGAGGAATACAAAACCACTCCAATGAGAAACAAAGGGAGAGGAAATATCCAGCTGCTTCCTTGGGTGCTGATGGGAGATGAAGAATGCCATGACCTGGACTGATCTTTGAGAACCTGCTTCTCTTACTGCTTTGCAATTCAGGCACCTGAGGGTCTCCTCCACAGCCCCTGCACTGGGCATCCCAGTGTAGCAGGTACTGCCCTTTACTGGAATTCTTCTCCCTGGAGCCACTCTTTGTGGAAGTTGCTGCCCATCACCACAGCCGAGGCTCTGCCCCGCTCCTGTCCTGAGTGAAGCACAACTCCGGTGCCATGGGATTATCTCAGAGGAGTTTGCAGTGTGCTAACGACCGAGTTCCTCCTCAGCTGGCACACCTGGATGCTCCTCATGGAGCCAGCCTGGAGGACAGCAGTGACTCCATGGCTGCCCTACCTGGCTCCTTCCCTCCAGGTGAGCACAGCACGCGAGGTCCTGAAGACACACGAGCTTAGGAGACCACGTGCATCTCTTGGTGGCTGCTCCTGGACACGTATTTGATCCCTTCCCCCTTATTTCTGGGCTCAGAAATCCCTCAGCACTCCAGGGTGAGATAAGGACATGCAGAAATGTCGTGCTCCCCATTGATTGCTGCTCCCCTGCCCCCAGCTTTTGTCAGCAGGAGCTGGGGTTTGAATACAGCTCTGATTTCCCTTTCAGACTCCTTGTCGTTGGGAGCTGAGCATTGGGTCTAACAATTGCAGCAGGGTTTGCACCAAAACTGTCGCTGTCGGGAAGGGAGAGAGGAGCTGAAGAGCCACAGTGGTGGCAGGAGTGTCACCAGTCACAGACTTGGGCAGGAGGGGTGAGAGCCCTCCTCCAGCCATGCCCACAGCTCTGCCTGCGAGTTACACTTCCAACCACTGACATGATTTTAAGAAGATTAATTTTGCTTAAGTAAACCAGGAAATCACTCTGGAGCAGGTGTATCGATTCCTCCTCTTCCACGATTCAGCAGCAGCATAATGGAAAGTCTCTCTCATGCCTCCACAGTCACTAATGTCTCATCTTTAGTCTTATCAATTATTCAGATGAGAACCATGCAACTTCAACATTAGCAACTGCAAACAGCCCTGGATCCCTCAAGCTGACGTAAGAGTGAGGAGGGGAATGGGAGACCATTTCTGTGCTGCAAAGCTGGAAGTTGATGGCTTGTGCACGAGTAGATGAGACTCTCCAGCAACTGGTGTCTTTGATTCCCCACCTCCTGAACCATCTCAGCTGCTTCCTTTTCATCTCAAAACTCTGATTTCTATATATAAAACTGTGGAGAGTCACCTGTTTTTATTGTCCCACACCAGTAACGCCTTTAAGTTGCATTCTTCTTTCCATTGTCATAGAAATCACAGAATGGTTTGTGTTGGAAGAGGCTTTAAAGCTCACCCAGTTCCAACCCCCTCCAACACCTTCCACTAAACCAGGCTGATCAAAGGCTCATCCAACCTGGCCTTGAACACTTTCGGTGCTGGGGCTTTATCACCCTTTTCAGTCTGCCCCATGAATATAGTAAAAAGTGGCAGGGAGTCCCCTTTTCTGAAAAATAAGGGGTTTGATGAGATGGCCTTTAAAGGTCCCTTCCAACCCAAACTATTCTATGAAAGCCAGCCCAGTACCTGCTCGAGGAATGTGCAGCTGCACAGACACACTGTCCTGGGAAGTGCCACGTGCAAATAGGGACAGGAAGGAGGAAAGTGCAGGATCTGCACAAGCTCTGAAGCCTGTGAGTGTGTCTGACATCTGCAGCCCTGCAGGGGCCACCTTTGGATCCAACACTGACCCCAACACACTGTGCCAGAGTAGTCCCATAAATACCATTCCAGTGCCCATCAGACCACTCTGTTTTGTACAGGGCACAAACAGTTTGCACACGTGTGACTTCTGTCTGAGCAAACACTCAGAAAGGATTTTCTTCTTAGTATCTGTGAGATTAGCTAAAAATCCTCAAAACTTTCATTTACAAAAAGCTCTTCAGGCAATCTCTCTTCCCGAGGTGCACAAAGCACTGTCCCTATTAGCTTGTGTAAGTTAGTGTAAATGATCATGGCTCAAATTCCAAATTAGATTTGATCTATTCCTTTCGCAGAATTCTCTGGCGTTTATGCCAGTGGCTCCACTGCCCTGCTATCATCACTCCCATGGGTTTAGATAAGGAATTTGGGATTTTGCCTGCAGTAAATGAAGAATAAAGGATCCACTTTGATGACCAGCTACTCACATTAGTCACCCTGTGTTCCACCAGCTCTGTCTGCATCATCACTTTTCTCTGCTGAGGGCAGTCTTCCCAACCCAACCCTGGACCAGCCAGTAAAGCCCACATGCACCAGGAGCCTCTCCCTGGGCCCCAGCCTGGCTAAACTTGGCACAAAGATGTTGCACCTACCACATCGATGAGCTGGGCGATGGACAGGCCGAAGCGGACGAGGACCACGTCCGAGATGTTGGCGACGGGACGGGACCACTTGTTATAACCAGAGAAGAGTTTCTTCAGGAGTCGCTCCTCTGCATGGGCTCGGGTCTCCACGTGGCCAAAGGCTGTGGGGAAGGAATGAAATGAAACAGCTGCAGGTCCCAGAGCTGGCACAGCTGGAGCCTTCTGCAGAGGGAAACTCCAGCAAATCCCAGCGACGGGCACTTGGGGGACACACAGGAGGGTGATGCCACTCGGGTGATTTGCCTCCCCTCTATCCCAGGCATTGCCAGGTATTCCTCACTCTATTCACCCACTATTACAGAGCAGGAGTCATCCGAAGAAAGTGGCAGCACCAGTAATACCATTTAGAAAATATTACATGAGCCATTCCCCCCTGAATCTGGTGTAATTTTTATGGCCACTTTGTGGCAAGTTTCTGGCGCTGGAGTCTGCAAGCAGGGATGTTAGAAGGGCAAGCCAAAAGGGAAAGAGCAGCCTCCTGCTGGGAGATAGGGATTTTGGGTCAGATTTACACATAAAAACGGGAATCAAACGCATCACGGGGAAAAAAATAGGTAGAAAGAAATTCAGCTTTTTAACCTTCTTAGTGGGAATTTCACAAATACAATGGGGGAAGGAAGAGGACGATGGAGAGAACAAATTGGATAACACGATCCCAGTTTGGCTCAGGCATAACTTTAAAAGTTGGAGGCTGCAAGGAGCAGCCCTGACCCCGCACGTAGGCTCCGGGCGCTGTCGGAGGTGCCTGGTGGTTATTAAAAATTAAAGCCACGTTTCATCCGGGGGCTGTCGGAGGAGCTGTGCTCCTGTGCCGGCTGTACCAGGCAGAGGGGAGAGGGAGCCGGGGGCTCTCCCCTCGTCCCCCGTGGAATATGGCTTCTACTTGGTCTTTAGCTGCCCTGGATTATACAAAGGGAAGCATTAGCTGAGCGCTGGCGGGGCTCTCCCCAGCCGGAGCTGTAGCCCCGAGACACATTAACACACTTTACCCAGGGAAGAAAAGCCCAGGCAAGAAGCAGGATGCGGAGCCCCCGTCTGGATTGCCCCTCCTGTCCCCTTCCCACCGTGGCTTTAACCCTTTCTCCATCTAACCAGGCGAGGAGCAGAAAATAAAGGCAAAGCAGTGCTCAGCAGAGGCCGGTGTTCAGGGGACGAGAAACGATGGGGCAGAAGGGTGGAGGAGTCAGGGAAATTCCCTCTTGACAGGGGCTGGTCTCTGCAGTGTGTCTTTGAGAGGGGTAAGGGAGGAAAAAGCTAAAGAGCAGGGCAGGGGGAGAAGAGCTTTCTCAAACTTACCGGGGAAAAAGCCGGCACACAGCAGGAGGAGGAGGTTTCCCTTAGGCACGAGAAATCCCATCGTGGAGCAGAGCTTCAGTGTGTGGAGTCTCTCGTTGGGGCAACTTTTCCGCTCTGAGTCTCTGGATCCTCCAGGTTCATTCCCCTGAACTCCTTTCGGTCTCTCTCCCTCTGGGAAGGGATAACAGCCGGTGCTTTGTTTTTATCTCATTTCTCTTCTGAGTGATTCCCAGCTTTGCCTCCTCGAAGGATGCTCTTTCCCGGGACGCTGCTGCCTGATACCCACAAGTGATGTGCAAAGGCTGCAGAGAGCTCCTGTAGGAGCCTGGGGTGCCCAGGCTCCCTGGGCTCCTGCTGCTCCTCTGGTTTATCTGCTGCTGCTGCTGCTGCTGCTGCTGCTGCTTTCAGCCTTCCCCCAGCCCTTGGGGCAGCCTTTGCTCGGATTTTGCTGCTGACGGGCCACCGATGATGCCTCTGGAGCAGAGAGTGAGCACAGCGTGTTTGTATATTTAATGTAGTCAGACCTGCCCTCCTCCTGCTTAGGAGGAGGAGGAGGAGGAGGAGGAGGAGGAGGAGGAGGAGGAGAGAATCCCTGAGCTCCAGCAAACAGGCTGCAGGGAGGAAAACTTTTGCAGGAGATATAAAGGGGGAGATCCAGAGCCCAGCTGCAGCCAGAGGTGGATATGGGGCCAGCTGGGATCTTTATAGCACCGGAAGCCCAAACAGTTCTTAATTAACGAAAGCTGTCTCTTTAATCTCGTCCAACTGCTTTTCCAAATCACTCCAGTGTAATTAGACTGAGATATTTCTGGCTTGGGCACGTATCTTTGCTGTCACTAACTACTGGGGTGATGAACCTGCCCATGAGAACAGGGCTCTGCTCTGCTTGGTGCTGTACAAACACGCAGGACAAATACAAATATTAGTGTCTGCCCACAGGCAATATTGCAAACCAAGGGTGAGACAGAGACAAGGTCACTTGAATTTATCTATCTGCTTGAATGTACCTTAAATACATCCCAAAAAACTCTGTTAAGTCTTGCAAATTTCATGGAGGAAAGGACAGCTCCTTGTGTTAGCAAGGAATTACCAGCCCAGCCCTTCGTCTCGCATCCCTGATTCCCTGCATGGGAGACATGGAGTGGAGCTCTCCCCGTTTCATTTCAAAACCAGCTTTGATATTAACACAATTACTTCCACACAGACAGCAAATGGGTTTAATTTTCAGGCAGGGATAATGTTGCCAGCTGCAAAATTAATCAAAGTCTGTTCTAATAATATTAGCTACATATTTTATGTATAATAATTTCCCTACTCCAAAAGCATCTCAAATATCTTCCAATATAATAGATTGCTCGTTGTAAATGGTGAGGATTAAAGTCTCAAGAGAAATTAGGTCTGTAGTGAGATTATAAATAACATCAGTGTAGTACCAAACTCAACTTGTCTTGTTTTTCTTATCTCATCACTTCCTCAGCAATTGTCAGCCTTTCCAGTGACAAACCACACTGTATTTTCCCACTTTATGGATTCCTGTACAGTTTCCTGCTTTGCTTTCAGAGTCCTGACCCTCATTGCAGCACCTGAGCACCTGTGAGATGCTATAAAAATCTGTAGTGCTCATTCCAGGGAACCATCCAGCATTAATTTAGTAAGCAGCAGATGTGAGATGAAATTAACTGGGAGCTGAAGTGTGGGATACATCCTGAGAGCCAGGTCCTGTGCAGCTCTGAGCACCTCCAGCAGCAGGGGAGCAGAGGGGCAATTCCTCCTCACCAGGGTTAAAACAGCATCACTCTGTCACCTACTGCAGCCACACATTCCCAAAAACCGCTACAAAAAACCTCCCAGCATTTCTTTAAACCCCTTTTCTCTGTGGAATCTGCAGGTTCTTGCATCCCTTGTTAGCTCCAGCCCTGCTCAGTTCTGATCCAGAAGCATTAAATGAGGCAGTCCTGGGTTTCTGCCCACCCACATCCAGCCACGAGCACCAAACACAGCAAATAAATAGCAGGGAACAGGATTCCCAAAGGCCATTTCTCAGGGAGGCTGGTGCTCTGCACAGGTCACACACTGAGCAACCAAACCCAAGGGATGCAAGATCAACGATTCCCCCCTGAAAACCCTGGCCATAAATAATACAGGTATCCTTGACTACAGGCCCTCCTGTGCAGAGCTGATTCAAATCCCATGGACAAACCCCATCCATCTTCACCTTGCCTGGCTTTCCATGCTGGCGAGCAAACACTGCCTTTAGATTAACCCTATAAATTATTTTGATTAAAAAAGGATTTCCTTCTTTTGGAAATTAATCGTAAATCACCGTTTCCTATGAGTGGAACATTTATCCCTCACCTCGCTGGCCATGTGGGGAATGAGCATATTTTACAGAGATTTGTGTGCCTTGAAGTGACCTTGTTAAATCTCACTGCCAGTTTCTTTCTGCATCATTGGGCCATAACAAAATTTCCATCAGCTCCTGTGTGTATTTGGAAGGTGATGACTTCCACTGGTACATGTGCAAGGGACTCTGACTGGAACAAAAGATGCCATTTAAGGGTTTTAATGATTTTTTTTTTTCCATTGTGGTAGAAAGCTGCAACTCCAGCCTGATTTCCAGGGACCCAGCTCTGAGCCTCCTCATTATTATTATCTTCCTTTGTCTGAAAAAGACGTGGATCATTTGAGTGATCCAGATGTTCACGAAAACTGATTCAAACATCCCAGCTATTGAAGGTTGTAGACTGAAGAAAACAGAAACAAGGCAGCCTCCTCCCAAGGTTTCCAGTGAAATCTCAGACTCATCCTTGGAAAAAAGGGCAAGCCAGTAACAAGCTCAATTTTGAGCTGTTTAGTGGAATTCGATGATTTTGCAAGGATCTGGCAAGTCTTGGCTGTGCCTTCTTGCATTCTGCACTCCTGTAAATCTCTTATCTACTTCAACCCTTTCTCAAATAATTTTTATCTTATAAAAGGCACTGACAGAAAGGGATTGAAGGTCCCTGAGAGGTGGGTGCCTGCACACACACTGTGCCTAAGCCCCCTCTCCTGCCATCACTCATTCAATATTGAAAAAACTCAGCTGCTGGAGGAGGCAGAAGCAGCTGCCCTGCCAGGGAATCCTAGGACTGCACATTTGCTTTGAATTTGCTCTCTCTCTCCATGATCTTGTCTTGGATGTCACAGCCAGCTCTCCAGGGCAAGCCCTTGACCTCTGTTTATTTCATGAAATGTCATCTGGATGTTTAAATCCACAGAAGTGAGACACAATAATGATGCTATCTCCTTACCCATTCCCCATTTGGCCCTGGCACAGGGGAGAGCACGGGTTAATGGAATGCTGGAGAAACACCATCTTTGCATTCAAAGGGGATCAGAATTTTCTCCTTGTCTCCCTTCCTGTGATAAAGATTTGCATCTCCTGCTCCTAACTGCTTTGTCATCAACAGAGGCTTCAGGTGGAGCAAAAGCAGAAGGAAGAAAACCAACAGTGAAAGGGGAGAGATCTCCTTTCAGTGAAATGTGCACTGAAATGAGCAGAGCAGAGCAGAGGGACGTGCAGGGCTGTTTCTGAGCAGAGCAGGCTCCATCTGCCTCTGGGGAAACCTGCAAGGTACTGCTGGCCTCTCAAGAGTGACTCTGATTTATTCATATTCATTTCTGTTTACTTCTGAAGTGACAGAAGACTTTGAAAGACATTTTTAACGAAATCAAAGATTTTTACTGTATAGGAGACTTTTGGCCATGCAGGGGAGCTGAGACACCTGCATGGGAGTAAGAACAACAGTAAAACAACAGTGTAGGAATGTAAAATGATTCCAATCCCAATGAGCACACAGAGAAGAGGGAGAGATGCTGCCTGTAAAAGCAGCAAGGATTATTTCCAAAGCAGCTGATACGATTATGGAGCCCAGGCTTCTCCCAGGCTTCTCCCAGGCTTCTCGTCCTCTTGGAAGTTGCCTGTGGAGTGGATGTGCTTCAGCCACAGAATTCTACCATATCCTCTTACTAATTCCTGGAGCACCTCCATGGCAATGAGCAGGCCCTGCAGACAAAGGCAGAGCCATGGCTTTGCCAAACCTCCCCCTGGTGAGAACCCAGCTGTGCCAACACCTCTGAGATGCTCCAAAGCTGCACCACACACCCAAGTGCCCTCCAGACCCGTGGGCCTCTGTGGGTGCAGCAGTGAGCACACACCTGGCAGCCCAGCCCGGGGTGCTTGGGGTGCCCCAGGCACACATTGTCCAGGCAGGGCCCCCCAGGGCAGCCCCAGGGCTCCAGCCACGAGGAGATGCCATGGGGGGCTTGCAGCAGAGGATGCACACACCCCACAGCAGGGCAGCGTGGCTAATGCAGCATCTCCCCCTCCCCTCTGGGTGCTCATCAGGATCTGAATCCAAGCAAGGAGCCCTGATGCATTAACCTTCTGTGTTGCCTTGGAATTCTCAGGCAGTGCTGGGCTGGGAGCTGAGGGAGCTCAGTGCCTTGCAGGATTAACTCTGTAACGAAGCTCTGGGGAGAATCCAGTCGTGTTTGCCTCCAAACAGGCTGTGCTGGTGCAGAGCAGGGGGAATTCTCTCATCCCCTCTGTCTCCAGATTTATTCCCACCTCTGTCCTCCACAGTCACACACCGATTCTCTTCTTCTCTGGCATTCTCTTCTTCTCTGGCCAGTGACTCATCATGCCAGCAAAACACACTAATCCACACATTTCTTCCTCTCTGGATTTCTCCTCTTCCTGTTGCTCACTCAGACATATCCTGGGAATTTCTGAATAAGGCTCTTTATTAATGAAGCAACAGGAGGATTTGTGGTTCTGGCTGTGCTTAAACAAAGCACAGAACAAAGTGAGCCAAGCACTGAAAGAGGAAAAAAAGCAAAGCAGAAAGTCATGGCCTCATTAGGACTTCCAGCTCTGCAACTATTAAAGGGCTCAAGTCACAGATCAGACAAATCTCTACATCTTGTTTGTAAATGCCAGACTCCATTGGAAAGAGCCCATAAAGAGCAAGGAGGCAGCTTTCACTTCTCTTAAGATCCATGAAGATGAAGTTTTAAATTAGAGAACTGAAGTGTATTTCTCCGGACAAGTTTGTTCTCCAAGGATGGCTTTGGTTTCACTGCTCAGCTTTGTAGATCTAAATTAGGCTCTTGTCCTTCCTCACCAGAGGGCAAACACTGCCCAATTTACTCACTGAAGAAATCTGGAGCTGAGTGATTGACAAATCGTTTCCTCTCCCTGATCAGCTCCAGCTACAGATCACAACTTCCCAGCTAGTGCAAACCTGTCCAAGGGTGCTGCAGGCTACAGGCAAAGCCAGGACGGATGAGAACAGGGTGTAATTATCTGGATGAGGTGACTGAGTAAGTTACAACCTCCCCTGAGCTCCTGGCCTGATGATAGGAAGTGTCACAAACCTGCAAAACAGCCGGGGCTGTGAAGGTCAGCTGCAGGACCTGCCCATCCATCTGGAGAGCAGGAGCTGGGAGCTTCTCCAGCCACCCCTGTTTGCATCAGTGGAGCTCAGGAAGTGCCCTGACTGGAAGCTCTTGGTGCCACTGCATCAAGACATGACCTAGAACAGCTCCCATGCCAGGCCTCAGCTCCCTGAACAGAGGATGCTTTAGCCAGGTGTGGAGAGCAGAGTGATCCCAGCCTGATCGACCTCAAGTGCCCTCACCGAGGCTGGGGTGAAGGCAAGGATGAGCTTTGCCAGAGACAGACCCTACTCCAGGCTCTCTCTTGGTGACTTCAGCCTTCATTCTCATGCCCACACCAGTGTGATTCTGATCTGTGTCCTCCGAGCAAAAATCAGCATTAAAAAAATGCAGCCAGTGGTAAAAACTTGGTCATAAATATTGTGCTTGGCACAAAGCTTTGGCCATAAATATTTCCTTGGTTAACCAATAGGAAATGATAGCTCTTAAATCTCAATTATAGTTCAGTAGTAACTGGCTCACACTCATTGGCACCAGGGTCCTGCCTTGCTTGTGTGGGAAATAAGGGCAGCTTTCCCACAGCTTTGGAAGCAACCCTGAAACTCTGATTCCTGATTTCCAGAGTTCAACAGCATTTGTTTTCTTTCTTAATATAGAAAGAGCTAGGATGAAAAAAACCCTCATGTTTAGACTTCCTCAAGCACTGTGCAAAAGCTTCCTGCAGTAGACATTGTAGTGGCAGCTCTTTTCCAGTTTTGTATTTCTCCATTAATTTCTTTATTTACAGGATTCATTCATATATAGCTCACAGGCAGTCCTGGGATGTGAATCCTCAGAAGTTCTGCACAAACAGGAAAGGAAAGGTGGGGTTTTTTAGGAAATTTTTGGAACTGGAAGTTGCTGTCTGGTAGTTTAGCTGTGATCAAGTCAGTTGAGATACCTTTGGTACCTACTATAAAGTCTATGTCAAAGTTAAAAAAAAATATTAATAAAGATGGTTCAGAGCATCATCTTTTGTGGCTGCAGACAGCCAGTGACCACCCTCACCATACTGGTACGTGCTGAGGGTGCTGCCTCTCCCCAGTGTGCCCCTGGGAAGGTGGAGAGGGGACAATCCGAGAGCTCCAGAAAAAAGATGCCCTAAATCTGGATTAAGGCCAAAGATCCTTTTCTCCTTCACGTCTTACAGTGCGACAGATGAGAAAGTCTTTGGATAAGCAGGAAGGTAGAGCCTGATTTGTCTGCATCCTCCTCCCACGTTTCTGGTACCTTCAGGCTCACATCTTCTCTCTGCTCATTAAGACACAGGCTTCTATTATTTTCCTGCTGACTGGCCCACACAAAAAGAAACATCAGCCATCTGTTACCCCCACCATTTTCTGGATCACAAGAGGGTTGTTGATTAAGGAGGAAGTTTTTCCAAAAGGCACCCATTTCCCACCCATTTCCCTCACAAAAAATATGGCATCTTCCTCTAAAATTACAGCTTCTTGTCCTGCATGCTATCAACACGCTGGCCTCTGCTGCAGATCCATGTACAGCACTGGTATTTGCACAGCAGTTATTTACAGCACTACTCACTGCTCAGTCGGAGTACAGGAACACAAACACTTGATTTCAAGTGTCTGGATATCTTTGGAAATCTGGACCATGCCCACCAAAGCATTGTCAGAAAACCACAGCAGTCTCATGCTATTCAGGAACTCGGTTATTTTTTGCAGTTTTCTACAAAAACAATTTATCACGATGGCTTTAGGCCTCATCCTGCCACTCTAAATATCCAAAAGTTCAGGGATATTTATACCTGGGCTGCTTCTAATTTTGCCAGGCAAGATGATTGGGCTGGCAGGACTACAGCAACTCCCATCATGATGACTGTGGAGCTTGGAATTAGCATGACGATACTTTGACACATTTTATTCCTGATCCTATTCTTCTTTTTTTGGCACAGCCTGGTGTCCCATATGGCCCATTGTTGGACCCTGCACCAGCTGAAGGAAAAGCATCTTTGATTGACACTTGAAAATACCAAGTTGTGCCTTTGGGCTGGCTCAGGCTGAAAATGCTCTTGGCAAATGGAAACAGTCATGTCATTTTTATTTCATTGTTCAACAGGAAGAAGACATTTTCTACACTGAGCAATACACATAAAAATTTATCCTCAGAGGGGATGAAATATTCTTCTTTTGATCTCCCGTAGCACGTTTCCAACTGGAAACAAGTTTTGGATCACACGTTCAGCTCTGAATGGAACTTGGAGGAATGAAAACCCATTCCCAGCTCTGGACTCTGGGCTTGGAAATCAAATGGCTCCTTTCCTTGGGGAGCACAACTCCTGGTCTGAGGAACCTCCTGCTCCACGGCTTTGAAACTGGTGTGGGATTGCCCACACCCAACGTACACACAAAGAACAAGGTCTACCTCCTCCTCTCATCTGTGAGGATGGAAATGCAACCAAACCCTACAGAGTGACCTGGGGATAGAAGTTTGGAGACATGGACACTGGGATATTTCTTTTTGTAACCCATCTCCAAAACCACAGCGTGTCTCAACAAGTCCTCAGGACTATCCAGACCACCAGGAGTAAAAGTTAGCTGTTCTTTCAAATTTTGCCATTATGGATTAGGAGAGAAATTAGAAAGGACTCGGCAGTCTATTTCACACAAAATCAGGTGTGGATAAATTTCCTGGGTGAGCAGCAAATAATAAAACCCCCTTTTAGTAGCAAGGCCTGTGGTAACATTATTTTTCTTGTAAACCTTATGAAAGCATTTTACTGCAGTCAGAGAGGAGCTGACTAATTTGTAGGCTGCACCAAAAAGTTAAATTTGTGTAAAGGAAGAAAAGATGGGCATGGAAAAATTATTCCCTCTGCCTATCCAAAAAGTGCTTATAATAGAATATTTGCAATCCTCAAATATTCTCAATCATGATCCTGTTAATGGCAGGGGAATCAACCCAGGTCCTTGGAACAGGACAACACTGAAATCACAGATTATGTCCATTTTGTGGGACAAAAATTTTGGTGGAGAAAGAGCTGTTCCTGTGTGGCAGCAGTTGAGTTTGATCCTATGGCTTAGGATATACAGCATACAACATACAGCTTATGTCCTGTAACCCATAAATTCCTTGAGCAACGGAGTTTTTAAATGGAAATCAGACAGGCAGCTCCACACAGCACAGAGTGAAAAATCAATCAACTATAATAGCAAAATACAAAGGCTGTGCTGCAGGGCTGAAGAGCCATTTTGCTCCATGTATTCAAACACCTGCAGCAGAAGCAACTGCCAGCAGAAGAGGCTCCTGTGGGGCATCTCTTTTCATCTCAGCCCTTAATGAAGACTCAAATCATGGAGCTGAGCCTTGCTTTGCTTTGTGCAAGGAAGAAAGTGCTGACCACTTAACATTAAAAATCACCCACAAACATGAGTCATAGTCCAAAGAGCAGGAGTTTTTCTTTAAAATCATAGGATTCAACACATGTATGAAGTTCTTTGCAATCTTTATTACCCCCATCCTACAGAGACCATACACTTCACTTCCTGACTAAGTTTTTTTATGGCTGTAAGAAGGGAAAAATCCAGAGACTGTCAGATGTTTATTTCCCTTCAGTGGCTGAGGCTGTTGGTGAGACATCACAAGCCCTGTGGTGTAACCCCAAGGCCTGAACCTCAGCCCTTCCTCCAGCACCATCGTTCAGCCTCTGCCAGTGACCCTGCTGCAGAATTCCAGGGGGGAAACAAGATGAGAAAACCAGACCTCTGGCCCCATCTCGTCATGGCCTGTTCTTCTCTGGAATATGCTGTTTACTGGAAGTGTGGAAAACTTTCTAGGTTTGACAACCTGCACAACAGTAATATTTTTTTCTTGCTGGGGTTTGTTATTTTTTTCCTCCTGCAAGTGGAAGCGCTTTGGAAATCATGGAAATGTTTCACTGAGGGATATTTGCTTCAAAGCACCAAAAACAGGTCCTCTAGTCACAGGAGGAAAACACAAATGTATAAATTATGCAGACAAAAATCAGTGAAGCTTCTGAGGAGGAATTCACTGACAGTGGTTTGGAAGGCAGGGAGTGGCTCCTTGCTCTTATGGCCGGCGACTCGCAAGCACCGATCACACCACGGATTATTAAAAATCCAGTCAGGTCCCACACACGAGTGATGTTATTCTAATACCCCAATCATTCCAGCGAGGTGTAAATTGCTGTGTTGCAAGGAATGACATTGCCTGAGGCAAGTTTCCAGTTTTGTGGAGCGGGGCAGGAGCTCAGTCGTGAAAGAGACACCACAAGTGCAGACAAGGGGCTGACAGTCGGGATATTTCCATCAGGATCCCAAATGTAGCAGCCAAAGCTTCAGTCAGAGACAGTCATTGCTAGGATACAGGGAAACGTGTCCAGAGTCATAGCAACAACTGATTACAAGCAATTCCCCAAACGTTTGAGGGGATGGTTCACTCCAGTCAGCACTTCAATTTCTTGGTGATTATCCAAGATGTAAACATCTTTACCCAAATAATCCAGCTGTCAGCCATGAAAATGGATTAAATGGGCAAGTGGATGCCTGCAAAATGGTCCCTGCAAGGATGTCTGTGTGGGTGGAATCCAAGGGGGTCAGCAGTGCTGGTCCCAAAGTGGGAGCTGAGAGCCGTGCTCATCCTTTTCCTTTTCCCACATCACACTGTCCAGCCCTGCCAAGGCTCTCTGTGCCCCTCAGACACCACATTTAGGGAAACACAGCATCAAAAATTTAAATTTAAATTTATACCCCATCTCCCATGAAGATGCAGAGTGTTTAAGGCAGCCAGGGCTAGACATGGCCCTTGACTGGCTATGGGCATCCGTTGCAGGGTGGATGAGGGTGGGACGCTTGGGAAAGCCAGGGCTGACAGCCCCTCCTCGGGAGCTGGGCTGCTGCAGCCACCAAATCACTCCCCACACATCAAATGGTGTCCAACACCACTCCTGGAATGCTTAGCACCCGGGAAAACGCGATGTTGTCCCAACAGGGCAGTGATTTCCACAAGGATCCGTGTTCCCAGTCTGTGGTCTGCACCCAGAAGGTGCCAGCCACATTCTCTCTCCTCGCTCAATTTCCCCGCACTTCCCATGTGTGGCAGCGGCCCCGCACCTCCGGCAGGACAGTCCCTTTCTCTCAGCATCCCGTTTTGGTTTCCCACCTGCTTTCCCCGCATCCCTGCTCCCGGCTGCGTGTGACAATGCCAGGTGTGAGCAGAGCCCAGAGCTGCCCTTCAGGGGAGGAAAGCACCGACAGCCAGAGAAGTCTGAACTAGTTAACTGCGCACAAGGGAGGTTTTGTAAGCCTAATTAGAGGTAATTAGAAGTCCTCCAAAGCCATCCACCAAAGCCCTGATGAATATTTATTGCCCTATTATGGACCGCTCCCAGGTATCCTCCAAGAGCGCTGGTAGTTTTTGGGGGAAGGCAACGATTTATGTACTTTTCAGGCAATTCTTCTCCAGAACTGCAGCGGTCTGTGCAATTTATGACTTTCATATACTTTTTTAAATTTTACAGGGGAGCACAATGACTTCTCTCAGGGTATATATGAGAGGTGACCCGACCTTAATAGAAGTCTGCTATTTCTACACTATTTGGAGTTATTGAGGAATCAAGGTGTTATGTGCACCCTGGGCTGGGTGAGCCATTCTGTGCCACCTCAGTGGAGCCACTGGTCACACCAGGCTCTCAGGAGGAGGGGAAAGTTCCTGGGTCCAGAGAGTGAAAGTCCAACAGTGACACAGTCACAGCAGCTGCGGATTTAATGATGTCCAGATGTTTGGGATGTGAGCTCTCAAACCATTCAAAGAGAGAAGGTAAGGCTGAGTTGCTGGGATTAGCCTGGGCTGCCAAGGTGGGATTTTGGAGGATTTTAGTGATACCTGCCTGAAAAAATGCTACGCATGAATAGAAGTCACTAAACCCGACTCTCACAAAGCTGGCTTGTGAAAGGCTTTTCCTTTAAAACTACAGATTGTGGAGCCACAAAACATCCTGTATTTTATATTGTGTGGATTTGTAAATCCGATACTTGCAGCTGAAGTAAGAGAGGAGGTTGGTAAATCACAAATAAATCGAACATGTAAACGAATCATCTTTAAAAATCTCACGACTTCAAGTTTTGTCATGGGATTTTCATGGAACTGACACATTGGTTTGGAGAAAAGGTGCTGTGCACAAGCAAAGGGTCCCACCCAGCTCACGTTTCCCTCGGTAAAGGCAGCACCTGCCCCATCTGCATTGGAAACCAGCAACCACATCCCCGTGTGAGAAAGAACAGAGGAGAGGGAGAGAAGGAGAGAAGGGAAAGTTTAACAACCCGAGAAATCCAGTCAAGAAGGAAAGTTGCCGCAAGGCATGTGCTGTGCAGAGGGCTGAGGTGGGATTTCAGTGCCTTCTGTACTTTTTTTTAAGCACAGTGGACGTGCTTTGGAAGCAAAGACCATTTATCAAAGTGGGGGTTTGTGCCCCTGATCCAAACACCAGCAGGGATGGCACACAAGGCTCTGGGCACGCACCAGCAGTTCAAGCTCTGGAAGTGTTGCACACATCTCATAGTGCAACTCCGTTTAAAATCACAGCACTTGTGTCTCTAAAAACACTCGGGGACCTTGAATATTCAGGCTTCTTGTAAAAAAAAAGGAATTAACCATTGATCCTACACCACCCCCCAGCCAGCATTCCAGGGAGATGAGCTGAAGAGCTTATGCACACTCGTGGTTACACAACCCACAAATCAACCCCCCTCTCAACGCACATCTCTGCAAGACACGCAAGATAAATATAGAGGAGGCAGTATCTCAGCTAATTAAGCTCTCACAAAGGTGAACTGCTGCAAGTTTAATTAGCTTGCCGATGTTCCTCCTGCAAGGGTGTTTAAATCAAAGTCAGCTTCGTCTGGATCTAATCTGCACTGCACAGGGATGCGGAGGGGTGAGCAGAGTTTCACCTTTTGCCGGAAGCAGCACATCGTCTCAGGCACAGGGGAAATGAGGTAAATGACATCACCAGGCTCCTCTGGGCAATGTGTTACATTTCTCTGTTGAAATTATTCATCTGTTATTCAGCTTTGCATTGTGCCTGTTTCTGCTGGAGACGCTCGGCTCAAAAATCCAATTGCACAGTTCGCCTCAGTAATCCTGGTTTAATGGGAAAATGCTCTTGCAAGGGCTGTGAGGGGCACGGGGCCCTTGGGTGTCCCTTTCCTAGTGAATCCCACCCCAGGGATTCAACTGGAGGTTACCAGAGCTCCTGGTTTGTTTCCCCAGGGACTGAGCTTCTCTTTGTGGCATTTCAACAGAAGTTAAATCAGTATTTTCCAAGAAAGGCAGAAGTGTGAGGCAGGGGAGAGGGGCTGTAAATGATCACTCCTGAGAGTCCATTTCACCTTGTAGCCACAATCAGAGCTGCTGATCCAGCCCAGGGCTCTTCCCAAAACTGGAGCAGCACCATTTCCTCTGCAGTTTAGTGTGGGTACCACCCTGTGCAATGGGGACACTTCACAAATCATTACAAGTGCTACTCTTAATTAAATCTTGAAACCATCAGCTTCTCTAAGCTAAAGTGAAAATCTTACCCATTAGCTGAAGACTCTCCAGAGCTTGAGAGAAGTGATCAAAGGCAGATGGAGAAGAAATAAACACATGGCAACTATTACACTTTTCAAATTGGGTTCTTTACCAGCTGTGTCCAAAACTTTCGTCTCTCAGAAGAGAAACCTTTCTTTGAGAGTGAAGAATAACCTGGGGCCAAAATTTCTGTCAGCTTCCAAACCCTGCCCTACACCTCTAAAAGGAGCAAGCCCACCACAGGCAACGACCAGCCTGGCTTTCCTCCTGCCTGGGCACTGCAGTGGGGTGCCCTTGCTGGAAAAGCACTTCCTCAGTCTGACACTGCTTCACTGCCCACACCCTTCCAAGGCAGTAAAATCATGGAGAATTTCAGAGAGGTTTCCAGCCCTTCCTCTGAATTTGGCCTCTCTCTGCCTCTCCAGCACAACCCCCAGTGATGCTTCCCTCCAGCACCATGGTGCCTTTTCCTTGGTCACCTCTTCCAAGCCAGATCCTGGGAAACTCATCAGGAGCATCCAAGGACAAGGGAAGGTCACACGCCACCACCACACTTCTTGAGACAAGAACTGCTAAACAGGAGGTCCTCTGGTTCAAAATTAACAATGGATTTCCTTGTGTGCATTTTCCTACTTATTCTTATACGAAGAGACTGGACAAACAGTGGATTTAAATGGATGTAAATGAATTAATTTAAATATCTAGCTGTAAAACCATCTCTTCCCTCCCTCCTTTCTTAGATTTAAAATCAAAAGGGAATCTTAATTCTGTCTATCTCTGTCTGAACACCTCAGCTGTTCTGGTCTGCCCACGTGCAATCTCTTACCCCACAGCATGTGTGAACTGATTGGAAATGGTTTGCCAAATAAAAATATTTTTTCCAAAATCAAATCTTGTGAGTCTGAGGCTGTCCAAGACATGAGAAATTATAATAATGTTTCTCCCCTCTAATTTAGCATAATCCACAGACCTTTGATTCCACATCTTCTCAGCAGTATCAACAAACAATTAGTACTTCTGCTGAAACTTGTTTATGCTTGCCTTACTTTCAAATGAACAGAAGGTCCGGCTTCCTAAAATAAAATTATAAAAAAAGGAGAAAACCAGAATATGTCAGTAGGAAGGAATTACACAGTGCCTGGAAGAGAACAATTAATAGCCTCTGAGAAGTTGAGTAAGAGCTACAAAATTCATTTGTATCCTAACAGGATTTTCCTATATAAAGGAAAACAAGAAGTATAAATCAGCGATTGACATTTCTCCTGGGGAAAAAAGAGAGAAAAAGTGACAGATGACAGATGGCAGAGAAGTGCCAGTACACTCTGCAGAGATGCTCAAATCATTTGTTGACAAGGAGAGTTTAAAAGCTTGAAGGAAATGAGATATTTCTGCTCACGCATTTAGTCAGATAGTGCTTAACTGGTTTTGTGATGAAGGCAGAAAATGCTATTTAAAATTTCTGAAAAATCTGAAAAAAAATAGCTCAGGGATGATCATTTTCTTTAAAGTCCAAGTTGTGAAAATATGATAAAGCATTGGCAAAACATTTTCTTCAGGATAAGACTTGAAAGGCAGCACAGGAAATAGGTTAAATAAACATAACTTTACTGTCACAAGAAATTATAGTTTTGCATTTTCCCTAAAAATCTTTTTTATTAGACAGGCAGTAGGAACCCTTTAAAGGCTCACTTAGAACACCCATATATTTATATATACATATATCTGTTTATATATGCACACACAATATATGTTTAACATACAAATATATAGATAAATATGTAGATATGCAAATACAAACCCCACATAAATAATTTTATATTTTTATATGTTGCTTTTTTATTGTCAGTCACTGAGCAATGAGGAACAATGAGAAGAAACTTCAAAAGGTACCAAATGGGATGAGGGGGCAAACAAAGTGGAACCAATCTTCAAAGTCATGTCCAGTTCTTCCAGAGGCTTCTCAGGGTCTCAAGAAGCCAATACAATCTCTTGTTTTGTTTGTGTGGATCAGCTTTGCAAGGCCCAATCTGTCAGTAACAGTTTTGGACCATCCAGAAGAAATCAATGCTGTGAGGATTTCCAAACCTGGGTTATATTTGGTTCCTGTACATCAGATGAATGATTCCTGTTTGGTGCTGGTTACACATTTGTGGCAAATGATGGAGGGAAACTGATTCATCTGCTCCCTTCCTCATGAAATTTAAAATTGCAAGTGACAAGGAAAAGACTCCAAAAAGAGCATTTTTCAGCTTTCAAAAGAGATCTGCTATCTCCACATAGTAGAGAAAAAAAATCTTTTATCTGGGTACTTTTAAATACAATGTGCTGTGAGCCAGAAGTGCTCAGACAGGACAGGGATGGTGGGATGTGCACAAGGACCCAGCCAGGGGTGTTTTCTAACCTCCCTGAATTTTGCAGCATGATACAAATTCAAAACCTAACACTTAAAAAAGTAATGGAAACAATTAGCAGAACTACTTGACAGCCTCCTCCTGGATAAACCCATATCCACACTTAGTCTGGAGTGGATTTAAAGTCTTGAGAAATATGGGGCCTTCCTCACAAGAGGATCACCTCTGCACAGGATCTGCAGCAGAACAGAGATGTCAGAGTCTGAGGGTAACTCTCCACCTCTGAAAAAAGGAAACAGGATACAAGAAGGGCTTTAGCAAGAAGGAATTCACTGAGTCTCTGCAAACTGCGAGGTCTGTGTTGATAGGGTTAACAAAGCTTTGCCACCCTATAGAGATGGGCACGGAGAGGAGTTTTTTAGGGTTGTTAACCCTCACACCTGGTTGGCTGGGGTTATCACACAGCAGAGAAATGCCATTTCTGTGGGTTGTGTTTGTTTGCGAAGCCTGGGGCACTCCAGAGAGAGGACCACGCTCGGATCTGAGCTGTTGGCTCAGGCTGAGCAGAAGAGGATTCCTAATTCCTCGTCCTGCTCAGTGGAGCAGTTGGCTGTGTTCGGCAGAGGAACTCGCTGAGGGTCGAGCAGCAGGGAGATAACCTTGCCCTGCAGGGCTGGGCCATTTAATGTATTCATCAGCCATTCCCTGGCATGCAACAACAGCATAGCAATGAGCTGCTCCCACCCTTTCCTTGCCTCTCAACATGTGCAGATGATCAAGCTAAGCTCCCTGTTAAACCCTGCTCTATTCTCTTCCTCTTCACTTCTCAGTTAAAAGACAAAACCAAAAAAAAAAAAAAAAAAAAAAAAAAAGAGAAAAAGAAAAGAAAANGAGAAAGGAAGAGACTGGAGAATGGAAATTTCATGGGGAACAACAGCTTTAAGGGCATGAAGGGAAGCTGCAAAGATGAAGCCTAACAATGTGGATCTCCCGTATTTTAAGCTCCTCATCGATAGCACCTAGTCAGAGGATTCTCTCTTCTCTGCAAGCTTTTCTTCTGGCCTAAAAACTGTCTTTCCAAATATTTTTTTGTTTGTCACACATGAAACAAGAGGAAGCTGATTGACAAAGCTGCAGGTGCCTCTGTTCTTGTGTGGTCAGTACAACCTGAAACCTCAGAGAGGGGACAGGAGAAACCACTTAGGTTTCCAGGAATGCACAAAAAAAGATCGGTGAGCCAAGATGATAAATAATTGTCCTTTTGGTGTGTACTTCAAAGCACTGGGTGAATTTCTTCCTTTCTATGGCAGAAAAGAGCAGTCTGGACCCCTGTTCTCATGGCTCAGCAGGAAGAGACACGGGGGGGTTGTTAATACCTATGGAAAATTTCTGTCGCTTTTTCTGCACTTCATGGAGGTGCCAAACATCAGCTTCAGCAGCACCAGCAAAGGAATAAAGTTGGGAACAGCCTTCTGCACGGTGTTTACTGCTGGGAGAATGACTCCTTGTCAGGACTAATTCCGTAATGGGAGTGACAACCATTTAGGGGCTGAGTGGTGTCATTAGATGTGGCTCGCCTGCTCCCCAGCTCGCTCTTGCTGGCAATTTGTGCCGTGTTGCCTTTCAAGATGTGCGGGAAGGGACGAGGGGAGGAGGGAGTGCAAAGGGTTATCTGTTTCCAAACCTTTCCAACTGGAAATAGCAAACCCTGCAGCCCGAAGGGTTCGCTGGGGTGAGGCATGGAGAAGAGAAGGGAGTGTGTGGGCAGTGGGGAAGCAACCCCAAATCTGCTCTTCACTGCAGTGTGTGGATCCCTGATGCTCCCCGACGGTCCCCTGAGCATTTGGAGGTGTCAGTGAACAGGCAGCAGCTCCCGATGGGAAGGGAACCCTTTCCCTGCACAGCAACACTGAGGATTTCTCACACACCCAGAGGGCTGCTGGGATCCTCATTTTCCTATCACTCTTTTGTTACTGTTTCAGACCTAACAGTGCACGTTCATCCACGGTGTCCCTCCTGGAATTGCAGAGGAGTGAACTGTTAAGCCCATCACAAATATGCTTTTTGACTGGCAGCTTTAAAAACTCCAGATTGTGAAGCAAGTTGTCCCCTGGTCAAATATTAATTACTTACCATTATTCCCCGTGGAAAATACAAGTTATGGTCCCTGTCAGACACTCATGTGAGCTTGACTTTGATCAAGGGCAAACAAAACAGGGAAGACGAGCAAGGTGCTGTTTGAGCTGGAAATGCACTTGAGGTTTTCACTTTTTGGGATCTCACCCTGAAGCCACAAACCAGCACAGGCTTTGCTGGAACAGCACTCTTCCATGCCACCTGGACTGGCAAAAGCTGCACTTCTCATTAGTCAGTAAGATAACAAGTTTTGCTCTTCCTTTGGGCAGAAAGAAATCAATATCATGGAAGATGTGGAGAGGAAAAAAGTCAACCAAAACCTGAAAGAGCCTGAACGGGACCCCCGTGGCTTTGTTCCTCCTGCTCAGCGTGGGCTGGCATTGCCTTCTCTAACTCCCCATGACCAGCAAAACCCCACTTGGTGCCAGCAGCTGGAGGAATGTCTGTGTCCCAGTGCAGGTGACAGGCAGCAGCCGTGCCCAGCTGAGCCTCGGCCGTGTGCTGGGCAGCTCATCTGTCCTGACAGCAAATGAAGATGTTCTCCCCTCTTCCCCCATGGACATTTCTTAAAAAAACTTATTTTTTTCTTAAACACTCACACAGAAAAAAATGGCTGAGATGGGTTGAAATGATTGAATTGACTTGGGGAAGCTGGTTAATCACGTTTAGTTGTGTGACACGCTGGAGCCTCGCTGCAGTGATGGGGTTTTATGAATCATTTTCCCACGGGGCACAAAGGAGTCACAGTTTTATATAACAACTTGCATTTGGGGAATAAATCCCCCGTGTACCTTACCTGGCTGGCTTTACAGATCCCCTCAAGCACTCTACCTGCTGATTTTTATATATTTGGTGGGATTTTTGGATCCATTTTCACATACAATCAGCAGGGCTGACAGCAGCTATTCTTAGGAGAGGGCAGGCAGACTGGGATTTAAAATAAATACAGATGTTAAACAGAATTCCTGTTGATAAAATATTTCAACTCTAATCTTGGCTTAAAACCAAAATCTTGGTTCTCATTTTTCCAGCTGTCAGGTGAAAGTTAGATTTACACAGTGCTGAAGGAAGAGGGTGGAAGAGAGAACTGCTGGGCTCTCTCAGCAGCCCCAAGCTTTCACTTGGAAATAGTAATTTATGGAGCTGACATTCTGAGGACAGAAACCTGAGGGCAAGTCAGCCCTGTGAGGAGAAGGACACATCTGAGGGATGTGAAGTGTGAGGTCCACGTTGCCGTGAGTGCTGGCATGTGTGATGGATGGGCAAGAAGTTCAAGTGAGTGCAGTAATGGATTATGAAAGCTGTCCTCTCTTTGGGAAGAGGAATTGCCCAGGTGCTGAAAGAAGCAGCAGCAATGGTGCCACAGGGAATGAAACCCTTTATTTCTGCCACTGGAAGGCTGTGTTTAGGATCTGCATGCCAGAGAGATTCTGCATTGTCCAGCTTCTTTTCTGTCTCCTGGATGTTGATTGATTTGCTGACCTGGAGTCCAACACCTCACCCTGTGAGCAGCACACAACCTGTCCCTGCTCTTTGTCCAGGCTCTCACCTTTCAGTTGTCTCTCCATGCATAACCCAGGAATCTCATTTGAATTTGGTACAATGTAATGGTTTTATTCCAATGCATACTGTAACATGGACCGAGCCTATTGCAGGTGAGGGACAAATATCTCTGTTATTTAGTCACGTCTCAGAAGCTGAAAGACAGGGCTTGGCTGTCCTAGGGAATGTGGAAACTTGGTCGGGAAAAGTGTCCTCGGTAAAATGTGCCTCCTGTCACTTCTGAGGGCAGAGGAGGCTCAGCCATGCCGAGGATGTGCCTGAAGAGGGAGGGTGCCTGCTGAATCCCTGCTTTGGAGGAAGGTGGGATCTCAACTCTTGCCCCTGCATCCCAATGAAACAGCATCTCGCTAAACCCAGCCCATCACTAAACCCAGCCCATCACTAAACCCAGCCCATCACTAAACCCAGCACCTCACTAAACCCAGCATCTCATTAAACCCAGCGCCTCACTAAACCCAGCCCCTCGCTAAACCCAGCATCTCACTAAACCCAGCACCTCACTAAACCCAGCCCNCCATCACTAAACCCCGGCTCTCCCTGCGGACCAGCTGGGCTGAGCCTCCAGGGAGGTCGGACCTGTCCAGCTGGACTTGTTCGGGCTCTTTGCTGAAGCCGGGTCCTCCTCGCACCTCCCCAGCACAGCCCTTTGCCTTCTTGTCTTTATCACTCTGCAATCTCTTTTTCTCTCGCCTGGCTGCCCTCCCCCTCCTCCCTCCCCCCACCCCCCCCTCNCCTCCTCCTCCCCCTTCCCTCCCCTTTCTTTTATTTCCACCTTTCCGGACATTTGCCCCCCTCCGTCCTCTCCTCTTCCCTCTCCCCACCCCGAACTCTCCTTCCTTTCATTCCCGAGCGCTCTAAATCCTTTCTGACGTCTGAGCTTTTGTTCCGCTCCCTCTCGGCCCCTGCTGGGACCTGCGCTGCCTCCCTGTTTACACGCATGTCTCTACAAATTCCGTGTGTGACAAAGCATAGAAAAGCGCCCCTCTGAGACCCCTTTTCCTTTTGCAGAACAGACCGTCCTTTGTGCCAAAATAATGACAAAATAATGACTCAGCACTGCCGCGGGAGAAGGGCCGCGTTTGCTCCTCGAGAAAGAGGGATGCAGATGAGCTGCCCAGGTTTTGGACTCAATCCGTGCCTCGAGGGTGATACCTCCGAGTGAAAACAGCAGCGAAGCAGCGAGATGAGAAGGAGGAGAAACGAACCAACAAAATAAAATTAACTTTTAGCTTTGTTTCCGTCTGTCTGGACGGACCAGAGGCCAGACAAAAAGCAGCTCCTCTATTTCTCTGCCTACCACGTGCATGCAAAGATTTCCCAGGGGTTTGCCCATTTCCTTTGTGTAACTTGAAACATAATCACGTTATAAACAGAAATTGCAGCACTTTGAGCTTTCAGCTAAGTGTTCCTGAATGGTCACTTGTTCAGTTCCACTCCAGCATCCTTTATCCATCACTTCATGCCGTGGCATTTCAGCTTGAAGACAGCCAGCTGCATCTTTCAGCATTGCCCACTTGATCTGGCTGCCAGTTTCTCTCTGACTCACAGTGTTTTATTTTAAGCAAAAGGAATCATGAAATATTTATCCCATTTTCTTGGGAAACTTGAAACTGGAGGCAAAATGTAACATTTTTGCTTTTCTCTTCCACCTCCATGTCTCTGAACTGCTCCATTCACTCTCTCTGGGATGAGAGAGCTCAGGAGTGACCACCAGCCTCACTTCACAGATATTGGGATTTCTTTGTGGGCCGAGAGTGTAGGACACTTCCCTAATGATATTCCCAGTAAACAAAAAACCTTTTCACCTTCTGCCTGTCCCCACAAATTCACCCTGCCCAGCTCTGTTTCCCCACATGCCTTCCTGGTGCTGCTGGGGCTCCCCAGCATCAGTTCTGGAGACAGGTAAAGCTTCTCTGTGGATTTCTTCTTTTATCCTAAAGGAAGTAGCAGAACCCACTGTTACCATGAATTTGGCAATCACAAACCAATCTACTGATTATCTTTGTGCACTCTCTGTGCTCTGGGCATCCTTTAGAGATGGATTGCCCTCCTCTATCACCAGCAGGAAATGAGGGGAGGCCCTACTAGAGCTTCTTGGTTCTCTGTACAGGGATATAGCTGATTTTACCCACACGAGATAATAATAAGCCCGTGGGAGGAGACGATTAGTGGAACAGATTCCACAGGCACCCTGCTGGGTCTAATCTGTCTGTTGTCATTCTGCTGCTGCTGTTAGGTCCAAACAGCCAGGCAGGGAGATTGCCACGCATTTCCGTGGGGTTTATGTCAATCTTCTGACTTTTCATTTTACTGGGCTGGTTTTTTTTCTTTTTTTTTTTTAATTTATGGAAGGTATGGTTTTGGGCCTGGCTTGGGTTGTGGATAATCTCTGCTTAAAGCTTTTTGATCCATTTTCCAAAAAGATTATTTTAATCTCTTCCTCCCTTCCCCCAGCTCATCTCACCACACCAAGGGATAATTATTTATCCTCTTGGCTCACCTTGCTCCTGCTGGCCACTGTTTAATGCTGGCCAGATGCCTGGAGCAGAGGAGACAGGGTGAGTTTTTGTGCAGGAGATGGGATGTGACACGGTGTCAGTGATTTGAGACAGCAGCATAAAAGGACTAAATCCATACTTAAGTAAACTATCACAAACAATAGTTTTTGTTGCTTGTCTGTGCCCTGAGCCAGGCAGAGGCCAGGCCTGGTTTGAGCAGTCCCTGGGATGCTCTGCTTTGCTGCGATGAGTTGTTCTGCTAAGCAAGAAGAGAGCCAACAGGAAAACCCTTCAGGCAGAGCCAGGCAGGTCCCCAGCACCCAACACTGTCTTTGTTCTGACAGCAAAAAAAGGCAGCAGCTAAGCCCTTCTGCCTGCTCAGTGTTAACAGTGCTGGGTTTGCTCTGGAAGAAATGATCACAGTCGTGTTCAGAACCCCTAAACTCTCCCAAAATGAGTCAGTGTTATTTCCTTCAAGGACTGCTCTAAAGCCATGCTCTGGAAAGGGCTGGGTTTGGTCTTCAAGATGATAATTAGGAAGAATGTCACCAATCTCAGGCCTCATAGAGCTGGACAGCGTGTACAGGCTGATAAAGGGAATTGGAAATTTACTCAAAAACATGATTCAGAATGCATATTTTCCCCTTTGTCTTCCTCCTGCTTTTGTCTTCACAAACCCCTCTTCCTACTCACCCAGTCCTGGAGGGTGATTTGTCTCTTCATGGCTTGTGAAGCCTACTTGAAAAGGTTCAATTAGTGAAGAAAGGTTCTGGCTCTGTGTTTGCAGCACTTCCATTCCCTGGTTTTGCTGAACCTCTGCCTTCGTGGAGATTACACACTCATCTTAATTAGGAAGTGGAAGAGGAAAAGAGGGGCTTTTTAGCCTGCATTATTCAACTTTGATCTGACTCATTCCCTTTCATTCTGGAAGAAAAACATTTCAAAGACTTCCAGGAGCCTCAGCCTAATGGCATTGACCAGAGGCACTGTCAGTCTTGCTGGAGAAGAGAAGAATGCACTGATATCACAGTTTCTCACAGAGTGTAATAATGCCCTTCTTAGAAACCAGCTTTCATTAGACAAATTTCTAAATTTAAGGTCACATTCTTTTCCTTGGGTGATTTTCATTTAAGAGTCTATAATGCAGATGCATCTTATATGTTGGTTAGCTTTACCCAGGGAGAGAAAATGGTTCGTTGTCTCTTACTTTAGGTTTCACAGGCAGTTATTAAACACACTTAAATACGCCGAATATTTTAAAGAAACTTCATGGGCTTTACCCTCAAAAAGGAGCAGGGACTCTAAATCCAACCTTCCTCCCTCCTGGTGTTGCACTGAAACATTGAGAGAAACTATTTACAAACTGGGCTGAGCTGGATTGTGACATCCTGCTCACTAATATTTGTTTAACAAATATCACAAACATGACCAGCTTGTGAGAGACTTTTGGAGAGGGTTGGGGTTTTTTTGCCATCTTTTCAGTAAGGTGCTGTTTGCATTAAACATTTAAGTGTAGTCATGGGGTTGGCAATGTATTGCTTGGTGCCCCCAAGATGCCACAATCTGTAAGGGAAATGCACACAGCAGAAGAGGGGATTACACCTACACTAAATTGTACCTCAGATCTTCACAGTCTCTGTCTTTACTGTGGTTTAAGAGCAAAAGGCACGATGGAAACATCTTGGGAGATGCCTCTGGTTCTGGAGCTCACAGTTGTGCCTCACTGCTTTGGTTGTCACCCTGCTGTCCTCGTCCCCAGGCTGTGCAGAGCCTTCAGCAGTGATGCATTATTAACATCCTCTTTCTGGGCTCCAGAAATCAAACATTAATAGACTCATACAAAGTGCTCCAGTTCAGATTACTCCTTTCTTCCTCCTTTCTTTTGCCAACAGGAGATGTCAATACAAAGCACGCTCGGAGCTGGGGGTTGGCTCAGGGTGGAATTTCACCATGAAGTTATGGTTGGAAAAGGGGGAGGTTTGGTGAAGTTTTGGGTCACTTAGTCACAACCAAATACCTGCTGCAAGATGGAAAATCCACCTTTTGCTAATATGTGAAACATGGAGCTTCATCTGAGGTTTGATAATGAAAGCAAACCACTCCCCATAGAACACCCCCACCCTTCTTGTGTCCTTCTTGTTGAGCAGTCGCTCACTGGGATCTCCCACTACCTTTATTTAAAGCAATAATAAAAAAAATTTCAAAAGTGTATGGGATTTTCAAAATCAGGCAATCCTTCCCCCCAAAAGCTCCCATTCAGTGCTAGCATTTCCTCTTGATTTCAACCAGGAGGACCCAGGGAGATTCTGTGTGCAGATCTGTGTCTCCAGGGAGGAAAAACAGTGACACACATTTCCTGGTCTCTCAGCTGCCTTCCACTTTTCACACAACACAGACTTCTCCCTTCAGATGCCAAAAGGCTGCTTTTGGGGTAAACAACCCAAGCCATAGTGGCAAGATTTGTCCGATTGTTCTTTGAAAGCACCATGGGAAACTGGGCAGTGGAATGGAAATCAATTTCCAACCTTGCTGCCCTTTTAAAAATACAAATAATAGAGCAATATAGATATAATCATATCTAAAAAGTAGATTAGACTGAGGAAACCTGCTTCCCACCCTGCCCAAAATGTGGAAGATCTTATAAATCCAACCTTAAATTTTCTATCCTGGCAAAACTGACCCAACAACATCCTTGAGGGACAGGGCAATTCCTGACCAATCCCTGACCTAGAGCTGCTCTGTCACCTCCAGAGGCTGGGAAAGAGTCCAGGATCTGCCACCTAAGGGTTAGCCAAGGATCCTATTTATAGACTGTTCTGGTGACAAATGAAACGTGACCCTGCCAGGCCAGGGCTGAGGGCAGAGCCTGCCCAGGAGGGGCTGAGCAAAATTCTGAGTGGCCCCAACTGAGCTGTGCCACCTCCCGCCCTCTGAGCAGTGCTGTGTTACCAGCTCTGCCTCAGCACAGCCAGGTATGAATAAAATATCACACCAATACATTCATCCCACCTGGAGAGCTTGTCTGACACACTGAGGAACAGCCAGCTCTGCTTAATAAAGAGCTTCCTTTGGTGCTTCAAAGGACCTGGGTTACACCAATCAATTATGTCTTTCAAAAGCAGCCTAAGATTTCACTTGCTTTTTTCTTAATTATTATTATTATTTTAACAAGACCCAACAAGGGGAGAGAGAGGGAGAAGCCTCAGATTGTGCCAAATTTTAGATTACTTTCTGTAATATGGGAAAATCAAATTAATTTCAAGCTGTAAAAGGAGTGATTTTATATTTAGAAAAGGGCAGCAATGGGTGACTCTGAATGTAGCCTGGCTGAAGATGGACAATTGGGCAATAAATAGATTTCCAAGTTGTAATGAGGAGGAAGTAATTGGTAAGGGGAAATGTTTATCCTTGCAGTGTTGCCTCCAGAAAGAGCTTGCCAGTCCCCACACACAGCATGGAGCAATCAGGGGAGCAGTAGAGCCTGGAATAAGTCCACAGGACCTGAGGACACATTTGGTGACCTCTGGAACGTGGACTATGCCAAAATAACAGTGGGGTGGAGAAGAAAAGTCAAACCCATAATGAACAAAAGAGGAATGTTTTTTTTTCCATGTCCCTTCCCAAGCTGAACATATCACAAGGCCATTTCTAGAAGGACTCTAGAGCTCACTTCTGAATTCAATTTCAGTAGCACATTTGGGGGAAGAATTCCTGCTCATCACAAAGGTCTGAGACACATTCCAGGTGTCCAGGGGTTCTCCAAGCACCGAGCAAGTTTCTGTATTTTATTTTAATGCAGTGGGTTTTCCCCTGTTGGATGAATCACATCCAAACCAGGTTTGTATCTGGCTCTGTAATTCAGCTCCTTCCTTCAGAGCCCTTCAAGATGGGATGCTCTCCCTCTCCTCTGCCTCCCAAAATGCCTCATTAGCTTCTCATTTTATTTTGAGGTCTTAACCTGGTTTCCAACTTTCTTAAGGTATTATTTTGATCACCTCGACTGTTCCAGCCCCTTTCTGTGTCACACCTGGCCTGGATAGGGCCAGATCTTCAGAGGGGATGCAAATCAGCATCGTTCCAGTGGAAATCATGGAATTCAGCTGCTTTTTTGCCACCTCTGGATGTGACTGACAGATCTTGCTGGAGCCAAACGAGGTTTTGATACACCCTGGATTGTTCATGTCAGAGTGACTCAGAGCCTGTGGAGGTGGGAATAGTGCCCGGGCACAAACAACGTTTCACTTCTTTGAAATGTTGTTGTTTTCTTTGCTTAAGGTAAAAGAATGAGCTCAATTAATTTTCAATGTATTTTCCCTTCACGTTCTAACTCGCCTTCCCATAACAGTTTTTCCTCCAAGGTGTCAATAGAAGCATCCTTCTCGACAAAATACCAATCAAGAGCATTCCAGTTAATTGCTTCCTGCAAACCCTTGTAAGCCAAACAAGCCAATCCACTGTTCCTTAATCCCCTTTTGCTTTCTGTTATTACGGGCTGGTCAGTGCTCAGGGATGCTGCTGATAAGCTAACAGCCGATTAGGACTCCAATCACGTGCCTTCTGCAATGAAAAGACGACTCCAGGGAGAAGCAGAATACAGATTTAGTGTTTGGGAAGGAGAGAGCTGCTGCAGTGCTTGCAGTGTGCCTGTGGAGTGGCCAAGGGTCAGATCGCAGGGACAGCCAGGCAGGGCTGTTCTGGGGACAGGGATGGGGACAGGGATGGGGACAGTCCCTCTGCTCCTTGGGCAGAGTCAGATCTCGTGTCCCTTTCCCTGGCTGGATGCCCAGCAAAGGCAGAGCTGGGTTTGCTGCGTGGAACTGTTGCCACTTCTCTCTGAAGTGCTCAGGGAATATAATCTTGATTTTCCAGACTCTCATTTACCTCACATAAACTAAGGGCTGGCAAACACTTCAGTCCTGCCTGGGAAGGTGTGAGGAGAAGATTAATGTGGCTGTCAGCCCAAAGATGGGTCCTGCCTCACTTTTCCCAGACAGGGTTTGGGTCTTTGTGCTACAAAGCACTTTTCATCTCAGTCAGTGCCTGTAACCTGTGAACATCTGAAAGTTGGGCTCCACCAGCTCAGGAGAGGCTTCCTCTGGGTCAGCTTGAGGGGTCAGGACCTGAAGGCCGTGACCTGGATGCAGGGAGCACACCCCATCCTCCTTCCCGGTGCCTGAGGTGGTAACAGGCACCTGGGATGTGGAGCCCAAACCCACAAAGGAACATCTCCACAGGCAGGAGATGCTCTGCTGCCCAGAGCCTGGGGGCCAAATCTCTGTGTGTAACCTCAGTTTGGAATGAGAGCAGGCAAAGAAAACAAAAGACTTTTTCTGGACAGAGTCCTCTGAGCTCCTTTCCCAGGGCACAGCCCAAATCACAGCTCAGTTATCTGGGAGAAAAGCTGTGTCCTCCACCTCTAAAACCCTGGGATCAGGCAGTTCCTGCCTCTGAGAGGGGAGTGCACCCAGACTTCCACCTTGCCCTTGGACTGTTTACAAGGTGATGGTCATCTTTACCTTTTCATGGTCTCTGTCACTGTAAAAATGGCTGTGAATTAAAGAAAACTTTTAGGGTTATGGTTTTTTTCAGTGTGTGTTTAAATAAAAAGTTCGAGGTGGTGACAGCACCCAGGTGGGGCACTGTGGGATGGAGAGGCACCAACTCCAGCTGGACTGGTGATAGTGGAGCCCCATTTGGGAGCTGCTGCTGATGGGAGCTGTCAGTGAGCAGAGGCAGGATGAGGGACATCAGTGTCATTCCTCCAGAGAGAGAGGGGAGGCACAAAGAGCTGGGAGCCTGCAGCAGCAAAGTGCTCTGCTCTGCTGGACTGGGCTGTGTGAGCAGACAGGGTTGAGGGGATGAGCCCAGAGGCTTTGTGTGCTCAGGTAAATCAGTGCACAGTCTGATACAGAGCAGAGCCACCTCAGCCAGGGACTGTCCCCAAGCCCTCAGTGCAGACAGGTTTCTCTTCCATGTGTGTGCATTTCAATGGGTGTCTGTGCTTCTTAATTTCTTCTTGGTGGGGTTCTTTCCCCCCCTCAAATCAATGTTTGCTATTTGAACAGTTTATCCCAGCAGCTCTGCTGCCTATTTCCTCCACTGGCCCCTGCCCAGAAGGTCTCAGCATCTCACAGCCTGAAGGGTGGTGGAGGAAAACTGCCATTTTCATTTTACAGGGAGCTGAGGGATAGAGAAGCAAAGTGATTGACCAAGATTAATCTGTGGCAAAGCAGAACCCCGAGTCCCAAATCCTACCTCGTGTGTTATCCTTGCTCTGTATGCCTTTAATAAGAACAGATTTGGTCCTAGAAAT
Organism: Rhipidura dahli; assembly: GCA_013399225.1. NCBI lineage: Eukaryota > Metazoa > Chordata > Aves > Passeriformes > Rhipiduridae > Rhipidura > Rhipidura dahli. The sequence continues at coordinate 895,892 of VXAC01010021.1, forward strand.
CAGGCTCCATTCATGCTCAATGCAGCGTGAAATCCTCCAGTCTTTACTACATCTCTGGAGGTTTGGGTTGCTTGCATGTGAGATCTGGCTTTCAGCTCTGGCTCCTGATTTTAATTTCTGTCGTCTACAGGTGCTTGGCTCGAGAGGCTGCCCTGCTGCTGGTCCTGAATTCTAATTCCAGCCACGCTGTGTGGAAGAGCTGCTGTAAATGTGATAAGGAAGCACTGGGAGCTAGTGCCAGAGTCTCAGCTGATTGCAAACTGATACTGCTGTCTTGTTTAAGTGGAAAATTAGATGGCAAAAAAAAATGATTAAATTATGGTAGATATTTTCTTCGGGCTCTTTTGAGGGCTGCTGTTTCTCGATGGATTCCAATAAAATCTGTATTCCCTATGCCCTTGTAATACAGAGCAACTGCCTGTCAGGAAGTACATGACTAACTGCTATCTTTTCTCTCTTCCATTGTAATTAAGGCACCAGGAATGTTTATGGGATTTGGGCCCTTGCTTTTAATGAGTGTTGGACTCGTGCCCCCATTTTAATCAAATGTGGGACCAGTTATTATTAACGCAGGGCTTTGGATGCACATGACTTCTTTCAGACTTAATGAAGATGGATTTCTCTCCCAGAATAGATTACAGACCCAGGTCCTGCAGCCTCTGATGGCGAGGTGTTCTTGGGGAGTAAATCATGAGCTGCTGCAAGATGACAGAACTCTGAAGATCAGCAAGAACTGCCCCTCCTGAGGATGCTCTTGTACTGGGAAATGATTAGGAGGCAAATGGGATTTTCTCGCTTTGGATAAAATTTGGGCTGGGATCTAGAAGATAAAAATAGCAAGGGACGATTCTTGGGCTGCCCCATCCCTGGAAGTGTTTAAGTTCAGGTTGAACAGGGCTTGGAGCAATCTGGAATAGTGGAAAGTATCCCTGCCCATGGCAGGAGGGTGGAATGAGATGAGCTTTAAGATCCTTTTCAACCCAGACCATTTTGTGATTCTGTGATTTTTAACTCTGGAAAGCCAGTTTGTTCCAGGCATCAGGTTACTGAGCCCTTGACACTTTGCTGTTCTCACTCCCCATCCATCATTCCCACCAGCCTATCTCTCTGTACTCTGAGACACAAGCTCAGGCCCCACTTGTCACAATATTCCTTTTTCTTGTGTCCCTTCTGCCCTTCATGTGCCCTAAGGCAGATCTGCACCTCCATGTGTCTCCAACTGCAAAACAAAGCCACTGCTGTTTCTTGCTTAGTTCGACACTTTTCAGGCAAATCACATCCATTTTGTGTCTGTGCATCTTTCTGCACAGTGGTGCCTGATGGCAGCTGGGGGTTCTTGGAGACAGAATAGTAGAAATACTAACTGAGTGAGAAAAATAGGGAAAAATAGGACAGTGTGAAGGGCAGGGATAAAATCCACAAGGTCAGGGATTTCCAGCCATGTCTGGCCTGATGGAGTGTTGGCATTAGTCCTGCTTCAAGCTGGAGGTTGGATTAGAGGCTGCTAGGAGCACTCTCCAGCCAATACTGCTACGAGCTGGAGATTACTCATGAAGTCAGCACATGCTGAATTTCACCAGTTTTAAAGCAGAGAAGTTGGGTGAATAAATGCACATCACCTGAGATTCATGTCTGGATAGCATTGGGAGAAACACCCTTGGTGTTCAGTCTCCTGTAAAGCAACTGGGTTGTGCAGAGAGAGGAAAAGGGAAGGACAGAGGGGGCACCCCCAACTTGTTCCCATAATCCACATCAGCGTGGACTGACCCAGAGTGCCAGATAATATGGCCAAGTTAGGCTGCTTTACTGAGGAAGCTTAAGCAAATGCATTCCACCATCCAGGGGGATGAAAGCACGGACAAGGTTTTCTTCTCTCCTCTGCTGAGCTTAGACTTACCATGCCATAACTTGATTTCAGTTGATTATGTGCTTACATGATTTGGCAGAGAAACTGCACAAGTGCAGCACTTTTCTGTGGGTCTGTAGAGTTTAGGTAACTGAGTGCTGTCTCTGTTTTGGTAAGGACTCTATTTTGATAAGAACAGCCCACCACTGGGTCAGCAGCAGAGAGTCAAAATTGTGTCAATCCTTCTGCTGTTCAGCTTCAGGCATCCCCTGCAGGTTTCCCATGGAGGCTGTGAAGTGGAGGCATTCAAAAATGGAGTGCAAAATGGCCTGAGCAGACTGGTCTGTCTTCAAAGCTGGGTCTGATTTCCGAGCTGGGTCTGAATTCAAAGCTGGGTCTAACACCATTATCCTCCCTGCTCGGGGAGGGGGATGGAGCAGGAGGCACCCAGAGGTTCTTCCAGCCCTTCATGGTGTCACACGGGGAAAATGAGCTGCGTTTTCCTCAGGAAAAACACTCAGATCAGCACTTGCACAGGCAGGGCCCATATAAATTACAGTGTCAGGAAAAGTTACCAAAGCATGAAATTCCTCCTTCGCCCTGAGTGTATTGGAATTGATTCATTCTCCTGAGAAATGTGCTCGTGCTTGGCACTCAATCCATTCACTTCTCTTTCAATCTGCACTGAACACCCACATTAAAAACTTGAGGTTGATCCCAGCATTTTTTTATGTGAGGTTCTGTGCGGGTTTGTAGATCTGATGGCTGCAATGAGCATTTGCAGTAAACACCCCTTAAAAAGAGGGTGATGAAATACCCTTTTAACTTCCCTTCTTTCTAATCTGTCATTGTGTTAGAGAAAGCATGGCAGGCTCTGTGCAATCAAATCCTTCCACATTTAAGCAGAATTGTGCTTTCAGACAATTGCTGGTGTACAAAATTCCAGATATATGCTGTCCCTATTGAGAATTTCACAGCCCAGGATATTCCCACACTGAAGTCTGTGTAACTCCATGTTTTTCTAGCTAGGCTTTAACTAATCTTAACCTCAACTGCCAAAAGAGAGTTTTCAGTATAAATATGTATTTTTACCTGGCAGTAGCACCCACCCTCCCTTACCTGTCAATAATTTCATTAGAATTTCAAATTTTAAAAAATTCTGGGAGAACTTGATATGAAGAAGAGCCAACATATCCTCTTTCATTTCTGCTTTATGTTCAGGGTGTTCTGCCTCCAGGCAAAGGAGATTTTAACTGTTTGATCATCCACACTACGTCTTATTCTTCCTGTAGGATATAATGCTCCATAGAAGCTGATCCATGCTGAATGGCCAGCTGTTCTAAAATGCTTTTGAGAAAACAAAATGGTTTGATTGCAGCTTCTAAGTCACAAAATCATGAAAAAAATAAAAAAAAAGAGAGAGCATTGGAATACAGAATGTGCTAGAACTGGTCCTTTCCCCACTGGTTTGTGGGGACTGGGATTTGCTGTTGGGATGTCTCTTAGCTGTGCCAAGGGCAGCAGCATCCTTTTAGTGAAGTGTTTCAAGAACTGCACATCCTGGGGACACGAGCAAAGCTCTCTGGTGCCCCAAAGGCTCCTGTGAGAGTCCCTCCTGCTGCCGAGGGGGTGGCACCAGAGCTGAGGAAACACAAACCCATCTCCCATGCAAATACCAAGGCAACAGTTTGCATTAAGAAATAGCAGCTCTGAATGTCAGGGGAAGAGTTTTAGAGGCTTCGTCTGCCTCATATCAGGCGAGTTGTCCAAATGTGGGCAGGTTGCTATTTCCAGAAATCTGGGCTGGGATGGGAAAAGTTGTCTGGAATGGTTCTCTGGTCATTTCCATGGGAGCAGAGACCTGGGGGAGCTCTGACCTCCTGTGGGAGACCTTTGTGGGAAGCCTGGGAGGAGAGGGGGTCCCAAAGTGGGATTGCAACAGCAGAACTGGGAAGAAGGTGGTCCAAGCTTCTGGACACAGTGAGAGGATGATTTGAGAACATGATACAAACTTCCTGAAAAGCAGAACAAGAAATGTCTGGCAATGCCAAGGGCTGGAGTTTGAAAAACAGAAGGAGAAGCACCAGGGATGGGCCAGGACTGATGTTGTTTTGGAAGAGGAAGATTCAAGGATCTTGTCTCAGCCTGTGATTTGATTCTTCTCCCTCAAGTGCTGTAAAATCTCTTTTGCTCACAATTTTTTTTTTTTTTTTTTTTTTGCAACAGGATTTCAGGTTAAAAAGAAAATTTCACAGAGCTTTCCAAGGAAACAGAAGCTGATGTTACCTCAACAGCTTCAGCCACCCCTTGCCAAGCTCTGCTCTGGCACAAACAGGTCTCTTCCATCTGCTGTGTGTTTCCAGCTCTCTAAATTGGTGTTCAGTGCATGTGATCCATTCTCTGTAACAGAAAACTCTGTGGGCTGTTTCTAGCAGCTCAGTCTGTCTCTCTGTCCCTGGCTCTGCAGACAGTAATGGGTGTTCTGCCAGCACAGCCCATCGGGGCAGGCAGCTGCACAGCTCCTGGGCTGGGACCCCCAAAAACGTCCCTGAGTGTCACTTTAAAATATACAACCCCAGGTGGAACAGCATCTCCAGCACCTGAAGATGTGAGATTTGCATCAAACCAAGATGTGATTTGCAAGATGCTTGGCTCCTCCAGGGCATTGTGCTCAGATCTAGAGGATGGGAATTATTCCTTTCAAAATACTACCCAATTTCACTTTCTTTTGATGTTGTGCCCTGGCCACCATTACAGTTAAGAATAGCTGTAACTGCTGTTATTGCAGAGTTTTTAACCCACACACATTTCTTTACAGAAAGGCAAACTTTCACAGAACTCTTCTTTAAAAAGATATTTTCTGTTGAAGGAAGACCAGAGGCACTGGATGACATTTTCTTTAAATTGTCCAATTAAAACCAAAGTGTCCAAGAGCTAATAATCAAAGCAGATGTTAGCTCAAAATCTAAACCAATTATTTTTAAAATCTGCTCTTGATGGACTTATGCTAATGAACCATTTTATTATCATGAGAAATTGTAGCTTGTGCTGTGGTTTTAACAGTCTAATTACTGAGATAACGCTTGTTTTGTGTGCCCGTGATAAGCACAGACTTTTAATTCACTCAGAAAATAACGGCATGACAGGAATTGGCCAGGATTTTGCATCTGCAGCTCTACAGAGGGCAAAACCCAGGAGCTCTCAACATCTGAAGATGTTTTCAGAGCTCCTCCATGTCTCCTCTCCATGGGGGATTAATGAGTCTCCAGCAGAGAGTTTCTTACAGTGGTTGTCCCTGTGTAGACCCCAAGGAAAGCTGCCTTGGCTGTGCATGCAGTTGGTGGCTGGAGGTTTCAGGACTCACAGATATTTAGGATATTTATTTATTAATTTATTTTCTGTTCCTGCCTTTGCTGCTCCAGAGAGGGAGGGAACAGGAGAGATGGCATCCCTGAGATGTGAAGAGCAGACTGTGGTGCTGTTGTGCTGCCTTTTGATTTCCAAACAGGGAACTCATTAAATGCTTTTAAGAATCCTTATGAAGAGAGCAGATCCTCATAACAACCCCCAGGCAAGGGGAAATCTCTGCCCAGGAGGGAGAGGTCAGGGCCAGTTTGGAGCTTTCTTCAGAAGCCCTCTGGCTCTCTGCCCACATGTCCATGAAAAACAGAACTTGGTTTTTCCTTTTATTTTGCCAACAATAGTGCAGATACTTTAGCCAAAGGCAAGAGAACAGAACCTCTCTTTTCCTCTGTAGGAGCTGCTCTTATTTTTTTTTCTTTTTCTTAGCATCAATCATACCTTGCACAAAAATGAAAACTACAGTGCAAGGACTGACAAGAGCATGGATTTCCAAAAATCAGACATCATCCCACCTGCCACCATATCTCTGAGATGCCTGGAAATTTCCCTGACCCCATATTAATACAATATCCCTAAGCAGAGAACTTTTAAGACTTTTTACAAAACCACATGAGCAAAGCTCTGTGTGTTGCCTCCAGCAGACTCTGGCTTTATCAGATGCCTTCACTATAGGAGTCCAAAACTCTGCTTATGCTCAGTCATGGCCACTAAAGTTCCAGTCCTTGCCCTTGTCCTGTGGTTCCCTGCATACCCCACTGCCTAAGAAGGGTGTTTCTGGTTCCTTAGTGGCTCATGGGCAGTGCTTGGAGCACCCTTGTTGCTGTCCCACGTGTGACACTGGAGCTGTGTGGCCCCTGGGAAGGACCCTGGGCATCCCACATGGTGAGGATTAGAGGAACACACCTGGGTGGGGGTGATGGGGACCTCACCACCTCCCTCATAAATGCAGACAGCTCCAGTGGAGCTGCACCCACTGCCCTGTGCAAAACAGAGAGCTGTGTTCACAAAACCCCTTACCTGGACTCTGCTCCACAGGGGCTGAACAGGACAAAACCCCACTGGAATAACTCTTCATGCAGAGTACAGAGGCAAATTCTGCTGCTGTGTCGCTCTCCTGCCTACACCAGCTGCCCAGCCAGAGAAAATTGCCAAGCTATAACCAAGATATTTTTCAAGTGACTATGACTGCTGAATAAATGTGAAGGTCATGGGGCTGTTTTCTCCCTCCTTTTCCTAAAATCCATTTTCATACAGATCAATATCTGTGAAGACTGAAGGAGAAAACATGCTTTGGGAATCAAACCTTTTCTGCTTGGAAGCAGGGCGAGAACAAGAGTCTCTGCAGCAGTGCTGAATTGAGCAGGATTTATCATTGCAGGCCAAGGTTGGCTTCTCTTTCATTCTTCAGCTGGATCCTTCCTTTCAGTGACTCTTATTTCTTTCTTGTACAGCAAGAGGGAGAATGCTGAATAAAGCTCAGCACCTGGCACATCCATCCACTGACATTTTAAAGACATTTTCCCTCTGCACAGCACAGGATTGAGCTTTCATCCCATTTGTTGGTACTGGTGGTTTCTGGGTATTGTAAATCTTGAAAATGAAAGGAATTGAAAAATCCCTTGCTTGCTTTTTTTGCTTTTCCAGGTCCTCATTCACCTGGGATGATTGAGGTGCAGCTTTGGGATTCAATCCCTTTGATCAAAATTCCCATTTAGAAGGCAATGTGGTGAAAAGCCTATTTAAGATTTACTTCTATACAACCCCATAATGTGGCAGATAATATTCTCAAATGCTGCTGAATTTGGTGTTGGTGATCTTGGGTTTTTTTGTGCCTCCTCCAAGCTAAGCCTCAGCCACTGGACAGCAGCAGGAGCCTTCACCCTGTCCCTGTGTGTCCTGGTGAGTGCACAGGCTGCCCTGCCAAGCAGATCAGGGTGCTGGGGGGAAATGGGATGCCTGAAGTGCTCATATTCCTGCAGAACCAGTGGTGTTTATCCCACTTTTGCTAAACTCCAGCCCATGGATGCAGCTTTTTTGCATTTTGCATAACACCACCTCACCTACTTTATACCTGCAGAAATTTGGTTTGCAAACAATCTGCCTTTGATCCTCTCTCAGCCATCCCATTTCTCTATCAAACACCCTCCCTATCAATACCCATCACGGAGCATCTCCTTCAGAGGCCAACTTCAGCCTCCCAACCCTCTCTTCATTAGGAAAGGATGAAGTAAATCAGCTCCTCAGCTGGTCCCAAAGGCATCCAGGCTGCGGTGGAAGATGAATTGCACCGCTGCCTTTTATGAGTAATGCAGAGAAATCATAGCAGGGCTTTACAAAGGGCCATACATCTTCAAAGAGCTGTGTGTCCATTAGCTAAATAGCTCTGCTCCACACGGGACAGCCTGCAATTGTGCAAGATGGGGAGAAATAGTGCAGTTATCCCTCCAGCTGAAATACACCTGAACCTACCTGGGAGCTCCTTCCTTTCTCACAGGACAAACCTTTGGGTATGGATGAGATGAGCCCAGTCTCTGAAATCTGCAGGAGAAAGAACTCAGGGCCAGTTTACCAGCACTGCATTAATAAATAGCTCACATTTAAACACGTGAGGAGCCACCGACTCTGGAAATAAAGCTGCTGCACCCTCTGCTGGGGAGAGGCTCGTGGCACACCAACAGCATCCTGCTGGGATGCTGCTTTTTCACAGGACTTTAATCTAAAATTCCTTATTTTACCATGGGAATACTCGCTGGGATGTGGCTGAGATGGGGAAAAGAAGACAGGATCTCCACCCACCCCAGCCCTTCCTGCTGAACAAAAAGCCTGCAGACCTCAGATGAGAAGGAAGCCTTGAATAATATATTCGATGCTATCAATAAATCATGTGATAAAACATAAATAATGTTTCTTCTCCTCCCACCCTCAGCTTGAAGGGCAAGAGGCCAGGAAACATTAATATTCCCGTCTCTGGTCTTCCCACATAGTAGCTTTTCCCACTTCACAGAATATCCCATTCCTTGCAAGCAAAAATGTTTTACCCCATTTAGGGACCCAGTTTCACTGAATGCCTTTTTTTTTTTTTTTTTGCCAACAGTGCTGTTTCCACTCTGCAAAAAGCAAGGGTGAGACATCCTAAGGGAGACTTGTTAAATCAGGGAAGACCCCAAATTCGCCTGCCCTCCTGCTTTTATTTAGGAGAAATGAAATCCAGATGCTCTGAGCTCCTGAGTTTTGGGGCACAGCCTGTGTGTTTGCTCAGCTCTGGGAGCAATCTCCTGCCTCTCCCCAGAGAAACAGCTCCAAGGCAGTGATGCTCCCCTGAAGTCCTCGCTGTGTTTGTCCGGTTGGTGCTCAGCTGTACTCACCAGCGGGGATGTGGTTTCCTGCACTCTGCAGGACCCAGGAGTTCAGCTGGAAAGGGGAGGCAGAGTGAGCTCCACCGAGGGGATGCTGAGCAGCCGCGGGCGGTTTCCAGCTCAGCAGCAAGTGCCTTCTGCCCTCTAGGGTCCATCCCACCTCCCTCCTCCCGGACAGCAGCTCCAGCTTTTCTGCAGGGTGGGCTGGAGAGGAAATTCCAGCTTTGAGCCACTCCAGTACCTGCCCTGATGATGCTCCACCGATGAACAGCGGATGAGATTGGGTGGTGCACCAGTTCTCCCAGTTCACCTGTTGTGCCTTGCTGATGTTTGGTTTAGCCACTCAATAAAAAGTGTGTTCATTGGTTCATATTCACTGGCTCCTTCATGCTCTGAGTTCAGGAAAAGCTCCAGCTGAGTCAGGAAAAGGCCAACAATAAAATAATATTTTACCATCTATCCTTTAAGAAGAGATCAGGACCTGAAAAGACACAGCAACTGTGGGTTTTTAGTTTGGAGAACCAGCCCCAAACCCATGCACTGCTTTTGTGCTCAAAAGATACAGAAATTAAAGAAATGCCAGTTCAACAAAACCCTCACACCAGTGCTGACCAGTGACGGAGAAAAAGAAAATGTCAAGGATTTCCACTCATTTTTGGTACTAGAAAGTTGGAGTGATAAAGTATGTCGGTGCATCTAAAACATTTCTTCAATAAATCATTGGGAAATGTGTAATTTATGGGTCTGGTCATGGGGGAATGTCTGGGACTGGCTCAACTGAAGCTGAGAAATCTCTGAAATCTGAAGTGGAAAGAGGAGCTCAGGGACATTTATTTGTTTTATTTAGCAACCATGGAGTAATCTTATCAGCTTTTTAGGTGTGTCCAAAACCCTCCTTTCTCCATCTCTGACTTGTCTCATGCTAATGGTCCTTCAAGGGCAGGGAGATTAAAAAAAATTGCACATGAGTTTTGTATGAAAATCTCATGTTCCATTATTCACTGAATTCCTTATTCATGCCAAATTACATAATCCCCTAAAGTGTGTCCCACACACTCTGCCTTCCACTTCAATTTCTGTCTGCCTTTCCCTTTAACTCTGTGTTATTAACTTCCTCTACATAAAGAGAGTGACCACCTTGCTGAAAATGGTTTCTCTTTCCAGAAAGACACTTTATGCCCAAAACCACCATTAGGTTACTATTGATGGAAACAGGGTTTCAGCAGGAAACAGGAAACAGCTGCCAAGAAAGTAATAAGGGTAAATTATACCCCAGAGCAGAGCTGGAGTAGCCTGTAATGGATCAGAGAGATTTCATTCACTGCTCTTCCACTGAGTTATTGCACAGCTTCTTAAAGGAAAAAGGTTTCTGCCCAGCCTAAGCTGGAAACCAAAATGCTGGAATCAGATGGTTTGGGGATCAAAAGCTGGGGTTGGCTTTTCTGTCACCTTGGACTGAAAAGCATCAGCTTTGGATGTCTTAAATGCAGTGCCCAAAAGTAGGATTGAGGTTTCACAAACTGAGTCCTAATCTTGCAACACCTGCTTACCCCTCCAGTGAGTAAGGAAGAAATGTTCCTTTAATATTCAAGGATAGCAAGTGGTTTAATTAGTCAGCAAACAAGGCAAAAAAATACCCAGAATGGGATTCTGCTTGGGAACAGAGCACATCAGAGTTTTTGGCAATGAGTTCCTCCTGCAGATCTTCAGACTGCATATGCAACCCCAAAGAGCTGGGAAATAACAATGGGAAAACCACTTTTACTAAAATTCTGGAACTTAGAGTCAGGGGGCTGTGAACTTGGATGGGATCATTGTCAAGTTACTAAAGGCTGTTATCACAGGTCCCTGGGACCCAGCTCCTGGCACCCTGATGGACCAAGAGCTAAACAGCACTGAGGGCAAAGAATCTGAATAAAAATCAGTTTCCCTTAAGGAGCTTTATCTCTGAGAAGAGCTGGTAGATGTGTTCCTATGATAGCAGCTGCACTCCTAAGGGATGTAGAAAGTTTGTCTTCCTATGAATTTTTTCCTAAAGCTCCAGTATTTACTTCTGCTGCAGGGAAAGGGCCTTCCTGATTTTTCCAGACTATCAGGAGGCCAATACCCAGGGAAAAGCAATGCCTCCTCCTGCTGGTCTCCACTCTTGGTTTGGCAAACATGTGAGCAAGGGCTTTGGGTCTGCTTGGCAGCTCTGCTCTGGCACAGCAGGTGCCATGTCTGGCTCCACCAGCATCCCTGTGGGATGCAGCAGAACAGCCTTTGGATGCAGCCCATAATCCCCTGCAGATGACTGGGGAATGTGCCTCAGCAAACTGAGAATCTTCCTGTTTATCTCACTGGTGTGAAACCTAATGAGATAAAATGGAAGGATGCTGTTGAAGCCCACTCAGTGCTGTCTCCATTGGGAAATGCTCACACCTGGATTCTCTAGCAGCTCTGGGGTGGATGGAGCTGCTGCAGGCTTTGAGCCAAGGCCTCTGGCACAAGTGGGGGCTGCTGTGCCTGGGCTCACTCTGCCAAGCCTCTGTCACTGCATTGCCCAAATGACTGGCAGGCTTTCTAAAACCCAGGCCCTGGATCATCCAGATTCTCATGCTACATCTTTCTGGAAAAAAATATCAGTATGGAGGAAGGGAGTTTATTTTTTCCTTTTCTCTTACAAAATGGAACTGTTGTTTCGTCAACCAACCCCACTACAGGAAATACTGTCAGTCAATCCACTTCACTCCTTGACAGTGCTCCAAAATCCAGCTTTCTTAATTTAGGGCTGATGCCTGGTAAGCAAAGTAATTAATGGGTGACTCCCTTCCCAGTGCCATTCCTTGGCTCTGAGCCCACCTCGATGACACCAACCTCCATTTTTAAGAAGGTGAAAAGGAGCTGGCACGGAGGTAAAAAGCTTCAGTAACCATCTTTCATCTGGCAGGATGTGGTTGATGTTGAACCTTAAGAGAGTCAATATTGTTAAAGGACTCTGAAGGGGCAGTGTCCTTCTTACTAAGGGCACTTAAGATTTCTGAGCTTTGTCTTATACATCAGAAATAAAAATATATTCTAACATTGGAAATAAAAATGTGTGGAGGTTTAATGCCAAGAATTCAGGTCTCCATTTTTCTCCTCTTCCCCCACCATGAAATACATCCCCAAAGTACCAAGAAATCCCCAGAAATGAAGAAACAAAGAGAACAGACAAAGTGCAAAGAAAAATAAATGTGTATTTCATCTCATGAAGGTTAAATCTCTGGTATTTTTACTGAATGCAAATTTTCCATTCTGATGCTTTGAGGCTTAAATTTATGATTGTGATTATTTAATTTTCCTCCATTTCCCTTCCGGTTGCAACCGTCGCTGTTGGTTTTCACACCACACATAAAGAGTTTTGCAGCTGCCACAGTCATTCCTGTGAAGGTACAAGCTGACCCACGCTCAATGCTTCAGTGTCAAAGTCTGGGCTACGTCGCTTTTCCACGGTGCTCGTGTAAAACCATGTGTGACTGTGTCTGTCAGCTTCTAGCCAGTCCCTTAGGAAAACTACAGGTCATTCCCTTGGCACCTGTCCCTATAAAATGTACATTTCACAAAGTCATGATTGAAATGTACAGAGGAAATTACACATTCACCAAAAAGAAAAAAAAAGAAAAAAGAAAAAAAAGAAAAAAGAAAAGAGAGAGAAAAGAAATCCAATTGCTATTTTACAAGAGAAAAGTGTGTCTCATTCCGTACATACAAAATGTTTTCAAATTGTACATAAGTACCAAAGGCATTATGAGAGATTCTTTGGAGATGAAACGAAAGTGCAAGAAAGCCAAGGCAACAGAGCAAACGAAAGGAAGCAAAGCAGCAGCTGTCTTTGCTTTCTAAAGGACAACCAAACTTCCTGGCTCCAGCGAGCCCCGGAGCTTTCCGAGCGGGAGACGTGGGCGTGCAGCCCCGTGCTCATCCCGGGGGGAAATTCACCTCTCAGCTCTCACTGTCAGGACAAAAGCACGAACCATTTTTAGCCCAGGTAAGGCCAAGTGAGCCAGATGCTGTTATAAACCATGGTAGTGTCAAGGTATCTCAGGGAAGCGGCAGCATGCTGCAGCAAGGGATGTACCCTTTGCTCAGTAACCTGTTTAGGGCTGAATCAGCTCCTACAGCTGAGAATTTGGACCCAGAGATGGATTTCAGGCCAATGCAAAAATCTGATTACTGTTTATTCAAGGCATCCAGCAGTATTAAACTGGAAAAGTTAGCTCTTCATGCCTTCATTTATTTAGATTAAACACTGAAGGGTAAGTTCTACCCAATATAAATCTTATGTCTGTGAAAATACTAGCAAAATTCAACACTAGAGAATGATTCATTTGGTGAGGCTGGTGAAATCTCTGTGTAGGGGCAATTGGAGTCTGCAGGCTGGCCTGCTTGGAAAATCCAATTTATTGGTTGTAATACTGTCATTTCTTCCATAACTCTAAGATCAAAGACAGGCTTTTAATGTTTCTTTTCTTAAACATCTCTTACCTAGGGGCTTTTTAAATATGGGCCAAGTTAAGACCCACAGGGCACTGGGATCCTCTGCCTGGGCAGTAGGTTTGCAGGAGACCCTGGCACTGCCCTCAGTCAGCACCGCTGCCGTGGGACACCCTGGCACAGCACACAAAGACTTTGCCCTTGGATCTCCAATGGCACAGGACAACTGTTTGGCCACACATCTTAGGAATGGGCTTTTTGGACTTGGAAGTTGGCACTGGCCACTCTATTATATTTGTTTGTTTGAAAGGAAGCCAAAGAAATTCTCCCTCAAAGAACCGCATGGCTCTGCTGCATGGTCTGTGCTGCCTTCAGAAGCGGGAGTTCTCCTCGGGATGGCAGTCACACACCAATGCCCTCTGCAAATCTTCCTTTTTTGGATGGAACAAATTATTGAAAAAGTAATTTGGTTTTATTTTACCCACTGCCTCACCCCAAAAGAGAGTTTTTCTTCCCCGTGTGCACCTCAGATGCAGCTTTATCTGTGGGTACACAGGTGCTCATACCCACGTGCACATACGGCACACATGGGTGCAGGTACTGCAACCACATGCACACACTTCTGCAGCCAAAGTTGTGTTGTCCTTTTATCTTGCAGGTTATGACAAAGATAAACTGTGAGCTTCATTCAATCTGTACAGAATTTACAGTTCAGATGAACAGCAATGAAGAATACATAGGAATACAGTAGCTGTTAAGTATTTATGGGCTGTGTGTGTTTGTTTTGTTCAGGTGTTTTTTAATTAACATCACAAAGGCAATCTCGTATTTTAGCTTCCTGATAAAATCTGTTTAAAGAAGCATTCAAATGCAGTGAATTTTTTAACAAAACAGGATGTTCACTTTTTCCCTTTTCCCAGTTATGCTGAGTCCCATCACAAACCAGGCAGGTGACACTTTGGTGTCTGTTCAATGCACGTATGTTGGTTACATGTAGAGATACCGATCAGCACGTGGCATGTAATGTGCAATCCGTGTGCAGTACATGTGGATAATGTGCCAAAGTGACACCAAGCAAGATAAATTTCATACATACAGTGTCTATACTGGAGAAACAGGAATATAGTTTTAGTGTGTGGAGCGTTGTTGCTGTATAAGAACAGTGGCATCCACCTATATGAATTACTGATAAAAGAATAAAACATTTATAAGAATAATTATTGAATCTCCTAAAGCGTTTGATACACCACGCAGCAACTGCAACTATGTTTAAAATCTGCTCTTGATTTAAAATAACAAAATCTCTGTCACTTATCAGCTATATCTTGGTTTGCCTTGGTGTTCCTGAAAGTCTCAGGTACTCTACAATGTGCATGAATTTTTTGAGAAAAAGTGAAGAAAATTCAAATTTTGGGGGTTTGGGGGAAGGGAAGAGTAACCAATGAAGAAAGCTCTCGATCCTGCCTGCTAACAGGAGCATGAGGTAACTCCAGCTCCAGGGAAGATGCTGGACCAGTGTGAATAACCAGGCAGGACAGAAAAGACTTGTCACAAGCCTTGACGACTTCTCCTCAGGTCCTCAGCAAGGCTGAACACCTTGGAGATGCTAAAGGACTGAGACCTACACATCTACATCTGTGATCAATGCTTTTCATGCGCATCACTGCATATGGAAAACCCTGGGTCATGGCCACTGTGTTGGTCAGGTTTAAGGGATTCCTGTGAAATGCTGCTTCTGCTTTAATGGGAGGTGCCCATGGCTTACTAAAATAATGAGGCATTTTCCCATTGTGGCTTTCAAGGCTTGTGCTGACCTTTTCTTGTGTGGAGTGGGAAGGAGAGAGCATCTCCCCATGTCCACAGTCATTGGTGTCAAATGGAGCTGAAATTCCAGCGGAGGCTTTGCTGGCAGCGTGACATTCAGCCTGGTTTTGGGGTCAGAACCATCCAAACTGGAGGTTCTGGCACGGCTTCTACCTGAAATCATTAACCCTGCCCTAAGATTATTGGCATAGCTGCAGGTGAAATCCCACCTGGGCTTGGCACTGAGCTTTGGAAAGCCTTGTGGTGAGCTCAGGTTTCTCAGAATCAGGCAAACAGATGCTGCTTGAACATTCACCCACAGCTGTATTTACAGGAATTAGGAGAGGGCAAGATGCTTCCAGGTTCACTGACAGCTTTGGAAACAGCACAGCCTGGACCAACTGCTTTCCAGTTCTCCCCATTACCGAGCTAGAGCTGGTATGTGCAGCCACATCTGGACAAGGGTCTGGAAAACAGCTCTTCAGGGAGCAAAAACATCTACACTGATAGAGCCTGTGAGCTCTTCTCTGAGATGTTCACCTGGACAAGAAAACCTGAGCCAGACCCTCATCCCTGTTTCACTTTAACCAGCTAAAGCCACAGGGACAAACCCTAATGGGGCACAGACAGACAACACAGACCCCATCCCTGTGTGGAAAAGCTCCAGCAGAACAAGCCAGGGATGTGTTGAGGCCACGGTGGCTCAATGAGGAAGCAAATAAATTGCCAACAAAAAGCAAAACTGTCATGCTGACACAACACAAAGGCTCTCTGGTGCACCTGGTGATGCCAGGCCAAGTTTCAGAGCAGAGTTCTAGCATTACAGCTTCCCTGGTAAATAGTCTGGGCAAGGAAGGGGAGGATATGGGGCCAGGGTCAAACCAGGTCATGGCAGCAGCGCCAAGAGATACAAGAGACTGCAAACACCAGCAAGATGGGCAGACCCTGAAGGGCTCATGGCAGCCTGGTATTGCAGTAGGGAGAACAGTGGCAAAACGTTGATGGACATAAAAATGTAGCTGAGCACCACTCCATAAGGAGAGTGAGAGATGCTTCCATGAGGAATGGTTATGGCACAGATGCAGGGTGCCCGAGACCACCAAGGGCTGTAGAGAAGGGTGGATGGAATTTCCAAAGAGTGGTTTCCAAGGTTTGGAAGTCACACTGTCCCCTGTGCCTCGGGCTGTGCTGCAGGCACAAACACACACAGCACCCCACGGCTGGATGCAGCTGAGAGAATCCTATGGGAATTAAACCCGACATATGGCAAGTCCCACACGTGTGGGTTCAAATGGCATCTTTGAAATGAAGACCAGGCCTCCATCCTTGGCACTGCCTGCTCCTCCAAACCCTCAGAAAGGGCTATCTGGGATGCTCTTTTTCAGAGGCACCCAGATGGAAAGGAGGTTGTGACACACAGCCAGCACAGTTCATGTTTTTCCCTCCCCATTTACACGTTTGAAGGAACCACAGGTACAAACAGGTTTTTTTTTACCCCGTAGTCACAAGCAGTAGAAATGGAGTCTGTACATGCTGTATCAGAGGGATGGGGTGATGACCAGTTGCAGCATGAAAGACACTTGGTACATCAGTGTCACCTACAGAAGCACCGCAGCCCCCTGTGAGGTGGCTCACAGGGAGGACAGCCTGTCCTCGGAGCGATGCTTTTGGCAATGTTACCTTGTCAGGTACTACAGCAATCTGGGAGTGCAGATACAGCTGGAGCATATTGCTGTCTACTCATCTCAGGCTGCATGCAGTAGCAGGCAAAATTGAGAGTACAGTCAGTGAGATAGTCCAGAAAGCACATTCATAAGTTAAAAAGGACCCCGCTGCTACCTAAATACGAAGCGTGATTAATAGTGTATCAAAAGGTGTGTGATCCCTCTCCCTCTAGACACTAAGGTAAGGCAAGCAGTATTGTGTCACTGGGGCATCAAACACTAAGATATACTAAAGAAGATTCCTATGCAGTATTATTATCCTTATTATTAAAAACCCACCCTATTGTAATTGTTAAAAAAAAAAAAAAACCAGTGAACCCACACCCCTGCTCTGAGCAGGTTTTGCTCTGTGAGGCAGAAAAGTCGGGGTGTTTGTGTGCTAAAAGCAAGGGTTTGCTTTTACACCTCTGAGCAGCAGTGACCCCGTGGGGCTCGGAGGGGCTGCTGCCCTCAGCCCTCCCCACAGCCCTCCCCAGCACAGCCTCAATGCTACCTGGAGCTGAAGGAGCTTTTGTATCTGATTTCCTTGTTTCTGGCTCAGGAAAAGGAAGCTGATGAGAACAGAAGAGGCTGACCAGTGACAGAGAGAGGATGGAGAGGATGTTGATATGCAGCTGTGGGTTGGGAAGAAATGGTTGGAGGCTCAGGGCTCGCTCAGCCCGAGCGTTCACATGATGGAGAAACAGAAATCCTTATCCTGCTCCTGGGCTTTTTAATGTTCCCAGTAAAATACCCACTGCTAAGGGTCTTTGTATGGTACAACTATGAGTGAATTCCTTAGGAATTTCAGTTTCTCTTTAAATACTTATATTTTAGTCCTAGTAATAATGTTGCTGTGACTGTAGTGGTCTGAGGATATCAGGAAAATGAGGTTTCCAGTAGCTCCCTCTTGGGAAAAGTATGAGTTAAGGTGTTTTGCTTTTCTCTTGGGCAATTGTCTGGAAGTGAGCATTTGTGTCTGAGGTGATGCTCTGGCTTCTTAGGTAGATTATACAAACTTGTTCTAAAAATTCACATAATTTAAGATTTTAAAAATCAATTAAAAATGTAAAAATATACCTATTTATCCATAAATAGCAATGACCCTGCAAAATTTATTTGGACCTACTAAGCAGCATTTGAAACAAAATGCATTTTTAGAAAATCTGATCTATCACATAGTCTGTCTAAAGAAATAGAATGGCTTTCTGAGCTGGATGAGAGGTTTGATTTTGGTGAGCTCCTTGACATTTTTTGCTTTAAAAATTGTTATCAAGAAAATGGGTCAACAAGGAAATTCACATACAAAATCTGCCCTTGAGTAACATTAAAGTCCCTTCCCAAATATTGGGAAATTTGACTTATGGCTGTTCCTCTGTCTTGGGGTCACATTATGAAAGGCCACCTTGCAACATCTCCAGCCACGTCACCTGTTCAGAGAACTCTTCAGACCATCTGAACTCACACTTGGACCTGAAGCACCCAAAAACTTGCTGTAGCTTCATGTCCCAGCCCCACGCATTGCTCCATCCCATGGGTGGGCCAATTGCAGGATTTCTTTCCAGACCTAGAGCCAGATTCTGGAAAAAAAAAAAAAAGCCCAAAAGTTTGTTGGAGAGCAGACCTCAGGCTCTGGTCCAAGGTCATGGCTTCACATTCAGCCAGAGACACCTGGAGCCAGGCTCTGGGCATGGAACCAAGGGTGGGCACGGGCAGCCCTGGAGCAGTTCAGGATGGTCTGCTGGAAATTTGGCTTTCACACCTTCTTCAGCTCTCTTTGGACTCCTCCGTCCACACTTGGCATTGCCTAAAACTTGTTCTGTCCTCCAAAAAACATGGAACAAGAGCTGGGAAGAAGAGGGGAACAAAGAGTAGCCCAAGAGAGGCTCAGCAGAGGGACAGAGTTGGTCTCTCCACCATTTTAAAGGTCCTTGTCATCAGGATTGCCTTATTAGTAACTCAAAACTGATTTATTTTCCTTTACTGTGGTTGTTAAGACTTCTTGTGGGAGATTGCCACCAGAAATGTGTGGTACAGACACAGGGGAGCTGAGTGGTTGGAAGGGATGTCTTTTCAGGGAGTACTGGACTACAATTTAGGAGAAGAATGAAATTATTTATGTCAGTAAGCAAGAAGCAGGTGCTGTCAGTGTTTATACAGGCTTAAATAATTTCAGGGAAACAATGAGCATTATTTGTAGCTAATTCTAGTGTGAGTTAACATGGGTTTTGCCTGGGTGAATGAGAAGTGATGATTTATGGCATGGTTGTGCATGGGGGTGTGTATCAGAATTTCTTTGATATGATGCCACAGAAAAATATATCTTATACCTTCAAAAAAATTCAATGTGAAATAAATAGCAGCCAGATATGATCTGTGCTGCATGTATGCAAAACCAGTTTTCTGCAATCTCTGATTATGGGACAAATCCAACAACTTTTCAAGATACAAGTCAAAATATCTTTATAGATTCCAGCATATGAGGCTGAAGAGGAAAAACTCAATTTTTCCCATGCAATCCCTGAAGATGAGGATTAAGGACTGGTCATGCCCATGTGCTACAACAGGACTGCGTGACATCATCCTTATCCTCATCCTCATCTGGCATTCCTACCTCTATATCATACCCTCTGTGCCAAATTTCCAGCAGGCCTTGAAAAGTAATTGCAAACAAATAAGAGAATAAATCTTTGTTATCTCTGACTTGTACAAAATTTGCAGCGAGCAGCTGGCTGGAGCAGTGTTGATTTTTGCCTCACCAAATGCAATTTCCATCCTTGTGGTCGGTAGAAAGGCCAGGCCACCACGTTAGATTTAGGACCTGCTGACATTTCTTGTTCCAGCAGAAAGGATCTCATTTCGGAACACACCAGAGGCAAATCTGCACAATTTACGGCCATTTGGCATTTAAAGCTGTCTCTGTATGGAAGTCAAGGGCATCACTGCATTAACTCTGCACAAAGAAATCTGGAGCCAGGAGTTTTGGAGCACAGAGAGTGGAAAACTGCAGAAGTTACCAAAAATATGGCTCAAGAGGGGAAAGAAGGGAACTAGCATGGCTGGAAGCCCAGTTTCTCCCTAAGAACAAGGTTTCCCCCTCCTGAAAGGGGGAAAGGTTTCCCCCTCCTGAAAAGTGGCAGGAAAAGTTGTGAAGATCCTTCCCCCTTCCTTATTCCATGATAAGCCCTGCGTGCTGGTCCTGGGCACTAGCAAGCTGTCAGACTGCACCCACATCTTCCCTAAGGCCAAAATTATCCTGGTTCTCCCCTGGTTGCTGTGTCTGATCAAGCAAACAGGAGGAGAGAAAAAGGCTGTGAGTCTCCCTTCACCCCAAGCAAGTCAATGTTCAACCTCTCAAAGGCCACACAGAAATGAAGTTGTCACCTAAATATCCTTAACAGGCTCTTGATATGACACAGGGAACATGTGGAAAGACAGGGTTTGAAATCACAGCAGAAGACACGTGGGATTTGGGCTGTGGGTGCACAGTAAGGTTCAGAGGCACGATGCCAGCAGTGGTGTCCCAGCCCTGGAAACAAATTCCAAACCAAACTCCTGATCCACTCCCTTGCAAAAAAAAACCCCTACCAACTTATCCATGTAAAGGATCACTTTGTGACTTTGTTTTGGTCCCAAAAGAAACTTTGAGCATCACTGTTCCCCTCGCCTTCCCCCAGCTGAAGGAGCTGCTGAGGTTCCTGCTAATGACATGATGACCTTTCCAAGAGGAAGTGCTTCCACAGCAACAAAACGGGGCAGACTGGGGTTGGCACAACTCGTGGGCAAGCACGGCTAAGAGGCTTCTGAAAGACCATGAAGAAACAAAGCAGTGCCTCTTAACTCAGCTTGAGGGATCCAAACAAACCAAAGGCTGTCCCGAGAACATGGGGGTGAGATTCTTGGCAGGGCAGAAGAAGAAAGGAAAGATTTTCATGGGCATAGTGTGTGCAAAAGTGTTCAGGCACAATACAAACTGTAAGAAAAGCGCCCACTCTGACCAACAGGGCTTCCAGAGGATGGAGCTCAGCACTTAACTTGCAGCAAGGCGGGGACCACAGCATCCTGCATGTCCACCCTCTCCCTCTGCCTGGTGGCTGTGCCTCCCCAACAGCGCTGTTGGCCACGAGAATGGCTTGGGATCATGGCAGCCCTCCAGAGGGGTTGCCTTTGGTTTGTCTTTGCTTTTAAAGCACCCCCGGGTCCCTTGTCAGCAGAAGGAGAGGTAATTAAATATAATACATGGTTTAAAATATAAAATTCCATCCCCATAGTTGTCTCGACCTCCATCTCGGTCTCATTTCTCTGCCCTCTGGATTGTCCCTCTTCTTGCACTCAAGCTGAGTTTTTCCTAAGATGGGATCCTTTCCAAACTGCTCTGGTTCAGAGCGGTACCCCAACCTGTCCCACTTGAGGCCATGTCTTCTTCTCATGCAACTATCCCAGCCACCATCTCTCTCCTCCAGGGGCCTACACAACATTTCCATGTATTATATTGGAATTATGTCACCTTCCTGACAGCTAATGAGGAACCACAGAGTAACAACCCCTCATTATCACACGTGCCCTGAAATCTAAGCCAGAAACAAACACATGTTCAGCCTGTCACTCCAAAACACCTAAAGGTGTGATCAACTCATGCCATGACGTAGCAATTCCCACCTAACACTTGTCAGCCACCAGTTAATGTGATCTACAAAAGCTCTGGCTGGGTGATTTATTCCTGCCCTGCGCTTCTGAAGATTCCCAAGAAATGCATAATGCCTATCCTGCGCCATGAAATAGTTTTGCCTAATGATCTTAGAAATAGAGTATGAAAGAAATCTGGACTTCACGGCCCCAGTTCGCTCATCACTGTGACCTCTTCCATACATGCAGGTTCGGACCTGCTCATTTTCCCCCCAGAGTAAGCTGTAAGAAAGTATCTGCCAGCTAAAGGTGTCCTAGAAAGAGGAAAACCTTAGCTGTCAATCTCCTTGAGAAGTTCGACGTGGACAGCTCGAGTGGGCAGCTGCCAGTGCTCGGATGTGGCTCGGCGGCTGCAGGGAGGCTTCACTGCCGGGGGGTTGACCAGCCCATGTCACTGAAGGGTCCCTCACCCGTGGCTGACCTCGGCGGGGGGCCACAGGGCGTGCAGAGGTCAGAGTCGGTGTCTGACTCCCCTTCTGCAATGTAGGGTCTGATTTTGGCCACGGCTGCATAGCAACCGTTGTTAAGGATGTCCAAATTCTCTTTGGACTGGGAGATGCTAAAGCCGCTGAAAGAGCGCTCCAGTTCCTCGTGGTCCACAGAGGGGATGGAGATGGACGTGTCGCTGTCTCTCATGGCACTCTCGTGGTGTTTGGTTGTAATGTCTTCATTCCTCAGGTACTCCGCGCTCGCCCGATGCCCTCCGCTGTAGGCGGACAGGGAGCGCTCGTGGGAGGGTGGAGGTGGGATCCGAACCAGCGAGCCGGGGTCTCCGACGGGTGAGGAGCCGTGGCTCTGCCGCTGGCACGACGTGGAGGGCGGGCACGCGTTGCTTGGGGCTGGTGGGGCGGAGAAGTTCTTCTGACCCATGGAGCTGGTGGACCTGATGATCTTGATGATGCAGCCGTTCTTGTCGATGTGCTCCCTGCTGTCCTCGGGGCTGTGATAGGGAGGGGCTGGGTCTGGTTCTTTGGACCCAAAGTAAGCCTCTGTCTCTGTTGGTGGGATGCCCATCCGCTGCATGTAAATGTTCACCAGGAAGTCCAGCTTCTTCTCCATTGACTGAACCTGCAAAAACACCACAGTTCCAGCACTACATGCAGGCTGAAGCACATTTACATCCTTGAGTATGAGCAACTTCCATCGAGGCACAAGTATGGGGCTGGGCTTCATCGATCACCTCTGCCTACACTGACCCACAGCATCTCAAAGTTTTAGTGAATATTTAATTGTTCTGAAGTGTTTAATTCTCCACCTTTTTACAGGGTCTCCCTTGTTACAGGATTTCCCTTATGCTCTTCTAATTTTTTTGACAGGCACCAAGTTCTGGAAAAGCTGGAGCATACTTGCTCCTTCCAGCTCCTTCCTGCACTTGGCACTTGTCTGGGCTCAGAAGGCCGTGGGGATTTCTGAGCCTTATTCTCTAGGAAGATTTAAAATATCTCCAGCAAGGCCAGCAGCACCAGCAGCCAGGCTCAGGGACTCACTTGAAGCATGTCCAGTGCGGTGACAAAGAAACCAATGTGCTGTTTTAAAAAATAATGTAGACATTTGACAAACTCACTAAACTAGACTCAAAGTGCCTGGCTTAAAAGTAGCACTTAGGCCTCCAAGATGTTTAGTCCCCTTTCAAACCATCCACATTGCTTCTTTTTCAAAATATTCTTGGCTCTCACTTTTTTTTTAACTAAAAGGTAACATCCCACTGAGAGAAAAAGGCAAGAAAAAAAACAACACCACAATGCATGCAACACTGTTTGACAAGAACCCCTTCCTGACCCAAGATACCTGTTTTTCAACTTTTCCAAGCCTGCCCATCATGCTGGGGTCTTCAGGCAGCTCCCCCTCCGCTGGCCCTTTGGTCCGATCTTTGTCGGTCATGGAGGATCCTCTCCCAACGATCTGGTCAACTCTACCGGGATCAGAAAATCCCCCCGCCCCCGGAAAAGGACCTGGAGTCAGTTGGAGGCAGCAGGTGAGGAGGGCACTGCTTGTGGTGCCTCCATGGGACAAAGCAACAGCCTCTCTCCCAACTAGCACTCCAAATTACTCACAGACACGCAGTGGCACTGAAGTGTTAATTCAGATGCAAAATTCAGAGCAGTATTAGCAGAGTTTGAAATTATCCGTTTCTGTTTATACAGATAAAACCTGGCACATTATGCACAGTAAATTTACCCACTGCAAAGAATTTCTTTAACTGGCTTTCTTCCAAATCGATTAACTTCTTATTTACACTGAGAAATTATTATTTTGGGGGAATATCAAGTTTTCTGTCTAGCATATATCAATGGGATCTTTTTCAGTCTTTGCAGCAGTTTCCTCTCCATGATGCAAATGTCCATGTGTAATTCTTATGTCCATGAAAATGAGCTGCTTGTCCTAAGATCCAGACAAACAGGTGCACTGGTAACTGTTTTAGTGGAATTACATCAAGGCTGAATTTGGCCAGAACTCACCAAACACTGCCCAACAGTTTTCATCTCAATGCAGTTCACACTTGTACTGTTAGATGGTTTTTATTAGCAGGGCTCCCAGCTGGGAACAGCAGAGGAGGCTTCTGCCAAATCAGCCAGGAAAGGTTACAAGGCACGTCATTTGGTACTGACTTCTTTACACATCACATTTGCACTTCCTCATTCCCAGTATGGAAACACCTGGGTTTATTAACAGCTCCATATGCAGAGGAAGAAGGAGGGCAGAACCAGTTTGGAAGCTGGAACTCAATTTAGGGGCATCAAATATAAATTTCTGGAGAGTAAACACCGGAGCTCCTTGATAAGGGGAGCAACTAATTTTTGGACTAAATTCTTAATGGCAGCCAGGTTTATTGAATAATTCTGTGCTGGGCAAACTTTACTCTTGCATAATGCACCAAACATAAGGGTGGTGGGGGTAAAGAAGGGTTAATTAATCTGATTGAAACCAGGTTGAGGTATCTTGAGCGAAAACTCAAAATGCTTCTTACGCAGTTCTGCCTTGTGGGCCATGGGTCCATGCACCAGGAGGAGGAAAAGGAAGGAGCTGAACACAGACAGACAGGGGAAAATGAACAAACCAAAACCAAGGAAAGGAATGAGATGTGAGGCTGTTTCCAACACAAGAGCTATCTGTTTTCTTCACACTGGACAGGGACGCCATACGGATGTTGGCTGTTGACACTGAGGGGCAGGTACCAGTGGGAATGGACCAGGGTGGCTCCCTTAGCTTATATTAGAGCAACAGCACTTTACAGCACCAGATCTGGCTCAAAGAGATGAAGTGGATGAACACATCACACCAAAGACAGAAAATATAAGCCAACAATTGTTTCAGAGTTTAGCTTTGATCCCAGAAGCTACTTCATTTGGGCAGGGATGTGACAGAATTCTGTTCTGCTTAAAAATCCATGTTTGATCCTTTGCTTAGCAATATAAGCACAGGAGTACAAGGGGCGCCGAGTGCTGGAATTACAAGTGTGAGGAATACGCATGCCTTATTTCTCTCTTGTAATGGGAGAAGGAAATCACTGACATGTACAGGAACTCCCCACAAGGGATGCAGTTACTGACAGGACATACAGCACAAGAAATCCTACGACAATGCCGTTACCATGTAAGCAAAGAGCTGTTAAATTGGATACCTCGAGCTACCTTGGTGGGGAATCACAAGCCAAGGCGTGGTACAGCCACTGTATGAACTCCTCTCCTGTATGCACAAGCGAGTAGACTGGTAAAACAATGAACACGAGTTTAAAGAGGCCCAAAGTCTAAATGTTACTGAATATTGCAGAAGGCCAAGAACAATCAAGGTGCTCTGTCCTCCTGTCCCATCCAGCATGGCACTGACACTGAAATGTGTCCACCAATGGAAATGAGATGTCCCTCACCAGCTGTGGAGCAGAGCAGGGAGGCAGGACAGACTGTGACACAGAGAGGAGAACCGAACATCGCATCGTAAAAACAGAGAGAGTCTTGTGCAGCCTAATTCTAACCTTGCAGAAATCAAGGCAGGACTTTCTGCTGTCTTTTCATATCTTAAGAGATGAGCTATCCAGAGAGCGAAGCCCACATGGCCCATTTCAGTGGCTGCCTGGCATTTTGCAGATGGAGTGATCACTAAGAAGAACACTAAATTGTCACCCACCTTCAAGGACACAATCTGCCTTTAGACCTGCTGGGATTTAGGGGCAGGGCTGAAGCCCTTCACAGAGCTCACCTATAAAGCATTCAGAAGCCCTTTCCCACTGTGTAAGTGACACCAGAGCCCAGAACTTCTGCTTGATTCATTCCCTTTTTGCCTACACCTGAACACAATCCCAGCTCCTGGGGCGTTTGTCTTCCACAGCTCTGAGGCAGCAGAGCCAGATCTCTCCTCGGAGGCCAGGCAGCACCAAGGATGGGGCAGGGGGCAGCTCTGGGCCTCTGACTTCAGTGCAGAGAGGGGAGAAGAAGGTGAGCCAAGTCCTTCTCTCTTTAGAGGAGAAACCAGGCTGGAGGTTTCCCTTTGCTTCCCTTGGCACAAACTGGACCACAGGAGAGTGCTCCTACCCCCAGCAAAGCACAGAGATTTCATTTGTGCCTTATGTGATACAAGAGAAAAGAGGAAATTCCTTGTGAGCTCCCAACCCACCTGCACCAAGCTGAGGACCACCAAGAGCAGGAGGCCCTTTGAGCCATTACAAGATTTTGAGTTTTTGTCCAAACTGGGCAACAAAGCTCAAAAGATGAAGAAGAGAGAACATGTTCCACTTCAGCAAGCAGAAGGGGATAATTTATGTTCTTACAGCATGACAAAGGACCAAGAATCATCTGAGGTGCCCATCCCACTTCTACACTACAGCCCATGGGGAGTCTTGTGTCTCCTCAATAATTATTTAGTCTGTGCCAAACATACATGTGCAGAGGGAAGAATTCAGCTGAAGCTTTGGAAGAGCCAGCCCCATGTTTTCCCTTTCCTGGCAGAAGAGGATTCAGAGATTTCTAAGGATGCTCGACAAACTGTGCCATCTGCTGTCCTTGGTAGGCTCTGCTGGGCCTCAGTTTGGGAGGGAGAGAGAAGAGGGGATTGCTCTTTAAAGTGGACTTTACTGCCTTTCCTTCTTTCTAATGATAGAAAAAAAATGTAAATTCTTGCATCAGCCACAGTGCAGGTTTTCTCATGCTTCATTATGCTTCATGCTACCAGTGCATGCAAAGAGGTGTAATATGTCACCCTCGGGCCAGAAGCAGACATCAAAAGGTCAAACGGCTCAAATGAGATAAAAATGAAGTGTTTGGGAATAGATAATCAAATCTTTCCTTTTTTTTTTTTTTCTTTATCTCTTATAAATTTTTTGTAAACAATCCAGGCATTGAAGCCAAACCCCCTTCATCCATGTCACAGGACTGGCTGCTTACCCCTTCATTTGGCAATAAATCTTGCTCTGGACAAATTTTGATCAACAACTGTTGTTTTAAAATTACAGCTGAGATTGCACCTATTCTAGGCTAAGTCAGCTGGTCAAGGGAATTTTATCCAAATTGTCTGTGTAGAGCATGGAGCAAACACCATCAGCCAAACCACAGCTGTGGGCACCTACCAGGATCCCCCTGCCTTTGCTGGGAGCTGCTTGCAGGAAGATTTTGGCTGAACTGAGCAATCCATGGGGCTAAGAGAGCTCATGGGACATCACTCCCACGATGTTTCTCTGGGCATAACTGGGCTAAAACAGGGGGCAGGCTGAAAAGGAGAGGCTGGAGCCATCCATGGAAATCTCACAGGACACATCCCCATGGCACAGACCCAGCTCTTGGGGTGATGAAGGACAAGGCAGCAGCAGAGCCTGACCAAGAGATTTTGGATCTGGGCTCGGGGCTTCTCAGAGCTCTGGTTCCCATCCATCAGCCCACAAGAGCTGCTGGTGTCTGTGGGAGGATAAAACTGCCAAAAATTAAATGCAGCATAAGCCTTTTCATGGGTGGGAACAGAGATTTCAGCAGCCTTCTGTACCCTGCTGCTTTCTGAAGCCACAGCTCAGTGAGGGGGAAATGAAAAAATTCATTGGGAAAGGGAGAAATTAAGAAGAAAAGTCTAAACATCCCAGGAGCCTTGTGGGCATGTGCAAAGGTTTTTTAATCAGAATTAGAAACTGTAAAAACAGTGTGGGGGGGGGGGGAAGTTGATACAGTGACAGACTTGGACTGCATAAAATAAGTATCCCAGTTTGAGGCCTCCTCCCCTCAGATCCATCAATCACCTTTGCTGTGTATGAGGCACAGGTTTTCACAAGAAAACATTTTCTTTGGTGAAGGCTTGTTGCACATATCATCTTAAAGGTTGAATACAACAAAATCCTCCTGAATATGTATTTTTATTTTAAAATCGAAATGTTTCGTCAGATAGCAAGGTTATTTCATTTTCAAAGACTTGTTTTGGCAGGGAGGAGAAATAGGAAAAAATGCTTTTCTGAAAGCATTCTTTTTTTCAAGCATAAAGCTTAGGGCTTCTGGAAAATTCCATTTTTTTAATGTTTGAGCTAGCTGAGTGGGAAAAGGTAAGCTTTCAATATTTCTTTTACTTACATTTCTCTAGTGAAGATTACTCAGAGCAGCTTAAATAAAAATCAAGAGATTTGTTACATATTAGCTCTTAGGGAGGCAAATATATTTAGAAAAAAATTATTTGAGGCTAAGCTTGCTGCATTTAAAAATCACCTACTATTTCTGCATAGAAAATGACTTTCTGGCAAATATTTATACCTGCCTTGGGCTCCAGTGGCCTCAATGCAAGGAGAAAATACAGCCCAGCTCATGGCCTTGCTGCCCAGACCTCAAAATGCCCTAAATTGGGAATTTTTGTGAGAATATATTCCTCATGGCATGAGCTTCAGATATGGTTTTTCTTAAGGGGAGAACTTAGTGAGAAATCACTTGCTGTGTGACTGAGGACTGGGTTTGACTCCTGCTCCTTTTGCTTGGAAAATCAGGTTTGATTTATTATTTTTTGGAATCTGAGTCCCGTGGTTGTAATAGTTTAACACAATTTTTTCCTCCATGGTCAGTAGAGTGGCACCAGCAAGAAATAGAGACCACTGTGTTCATCAGCTACAAAACACTTCATTCTTACTTTGCCCACTGAAATAAAATAATTTCATTGTCCAAAGAGCTGCAGAGGCTCCTTTGGTTGTGTGTGGATGGTGTCATCCTTTAGGAAGTGTATTATTAACTTTACATTGGCTTTGTGGGTAAATATTCCACCTTTTACATTTGAAGACAGCCTGATAAAATATGAGATTTTTTTGTAAAAGATATAATTTAGCTTTCTAACACCTCGAAGAAGACTGAAAATAGGAAATAGGCTCACTGAAGGAACTGATGGTTATCGATGACTTGAATGAACATCCCCTTTTTTGTACCCCTCTGGCTTGAAGGCAAATCAGAGCACACCCAGAGCAGCAAACCCTCGTGAGTCATGATTTAGCAGGCTGCACTGCTAAGTGAGAAATGCCGTCGTATAACTGGCATGAAAGGGGTTTGACATTAAGCAAATGAAAAAAAAAATTCCAGAGAAAGCGGCATTTTGGTGAATCCTAACCTAGGCGAGTATTGGGGAGACTCTTTGGAAGAATACATGGGTCCTTTGGTTGGATACTTCTTATGCCGGGGAGTTGAAGGGGGTGGGGGACCCACAATCATATCTATCCTGGCAAAGTAAATAAGAAAAAAGACACCAGCAAAATGCATAATGAAGCAACACATAGAGAAAAGTTGGTCAGAGAAAAGTTCGCAGAGAGAAACAACTGAAAAACAGAACGACAGGGAGAGAAAGAGAGAATTTGAAAATATATTCTGCTGGAAACAGAAGGCTCTCTCCTACCACCTGGTTGTTGGTGAAAAACCAGAGTCTTACCCACCTCAGGGTAAGATTTGGAGATTTAGGCACCACTGCAACATCATTAGGAGTTCCCCCCGCCCCAGATATAACAGGCAACATGCTTTACCCTCTGGAATATATTTGCATATGTGAGGCAATATCCCATTGAGGTGGCTGGATATGAAACAACTTATATTCATTCTCCTTTCAGTTCCAGTGCTAGAGAACACATCCTCAGCTAGTTCAGGGAAGCATGAGCTGCTGGGAGTCGGCGAGGAACGCTGCAGGATTGGATAACTCAATGAATGGGAGACATCCATGGTTGGCAAGGTGTCAGGATGGAACACGAGACAATGTGAACACAACACTGAAAAGAGCACATTGCAGACACAGTGACAGAGGCTTTACTGATTAAAGAGGAAAGTGCATGTAAACACCCCAGAAATAGGCTTGGATGCAGCTTTAATCCACCAAAACCCTGCCTAGGGGAGGTCAGAGCCAGCCCTGCCGAGCTGAGCTGGCAGGGAGAACACAGAGCTTTGATTGATGAAGGGAAGGGAGATTGAAATATCTGTTCTCCAAGGTGCCCCATGACTTCCTACCTGGGATCCACCACATGGGTGCAGGGTCCAACACTGGCCATGGCCTTGTCTACAGGGAGCCCTTCCAGCTGCACTGGGCAGGTGACCAGCCATGGGACCTGTTGGTGGCCAAAGTGTGGCCCCAAATGGGTCTGCTCCCATCACCATCACTGATCTCCTGCCCAGTGGGGACAGTGAAACCACTGAAGCTGCCTGGTAGTCTTGGATCCCAAATCCAGGAGCTTTGAAGCAGCTCCTGGTCCTCCTGGCTTCCCTGTGAGAGGATGGGTGGTGGCCTTGTCCATCCCCAGAACCTCATCCTCGCAGTCCCACAGCTACAGCTGAGGGAAGAACCCAGTTTGGTCTTTGGAAGCTGCAATTCCTTACCCAGCCTCCCCAAAAAAGCAGCCAACCAAACTGCTTTGGCTTTTCAGCACATCTCCCTGAAGGACTGGGGGACTTGGTGGTGAGGCCATCTGCCCCAGCCCGCAGGGTGCTGGAGACTCAGGATCCCACCTGGAGCCCGCGGAGATGACAACCCTGATGGCCCAGCACCCACGGCAGAGGCGGCCTGGAGGCCTCTTGTTTCAGGTTACTGAAGTTAGGAAATCTCAATCCCCTCCTCCTCCTCTTCCCCCTCTATATTCAGCTGCACATCTTGGATCTATATCACTGAATTTGTACTGAACAGGAGCGAGAGGCTCACACCGAGGAAATTCTCCAGGATATTTTGGTCTCCATTGCAAGGGAGAATGTTCCTTCTGGGAAAAGCACAGTGTGCAGCAGGGCTGAGAAAGTTACCTCTGCATTTTGAGCATCAAAAATAGCAGTGTTAAAATGGTCTCTGAAAGATTCATGGCAGAACAGAGATTCCTCTTTTTCCCAAGACAATTTTTCTGCTTCATTCCTGGGGTTCATGTCAGCTGTTTACATACACAAACACTTTTTTTCTTCACGTTTGCTGACTCTACCAGGGACTTAGATGGGTTTGAAATTAAGGGAAAACTTCCTCAATGGCTTCTAGAGGAAGCTGGGCTGCCACAGCCATCAAGGGAAGCAATTTCATTCTCCAAGTGTAAAAGCAAGTGGTGTATTTTTTTGACTGGAGATTGCCCATGGCCAAGCCCTGCCACAGTTCTGGGTGTCCTTCAAGCTCAGCAGAACTGGAGCTACTTCTGCTGAGCCCACACAGCCGGGAGTGTTGGGTGTTTGGGGTCTGCTTTTCCCATGAGGGCTGAGGGAGGAGTGGTCAGGCTAAAAGACTAAACTCTGATCCTCTGTTCACGGAATCAAATTTATGTCTTGGGATTTTTTTTTTTTTTCCAGGAGAAACATGAAAAAAAATGGAACCTTCTTGGTTCCATTTGTCCCTTTTCCACCTTCCTTCTCCGATTGAAATGAACACATCTCTCCCTAAAATCTGAGCACAGAAGCTGAAATGCAGCTCAGCTAAACCCCACCTACGTCGGTGGGCTTGGATGAGAAATTCCCATCTGCATGGATTTTCAGCAGTCTGTGCCATCCCAGGAGGGATTCCTCCTGAAGTGGCTTAGCATCCCAACAGTGGGAGGGAGCCGCTGCCTCCTCACTGCTCTCTGTGGCAGCAGGGCCACAGCCAGGACACCAAATTTTGTCTTGTATCACTCCCAGAAAGGTACCAAATAACCCATGTGAGCCTTAACACCGGGGCACCAAACCTTTGCACCCTGCCAGGAGGACCATGGAGACACCCACCCACCTTTCCTGTGGGATATAATGAAAAATCTCCCAAAATAAAGCAGGAGGATGAGCCATGATTTTTGTATGTAGGGGTGTTTTAGTGGCAGACCCTGTCCCACTTATCCCTGTGGGTTCCAGCCATAGGCACTGACGTTTTCCTTCAGGATTTCTCTTAGAAAGGAAAAGAATAAGCTGTAGCTGCAAAGGAAAGTCTCTCTCTCTTGGTAATACCTCCACAATGAACAAAAAGCAGTGGAAGATGAAGCAAAGAGAGGGGTCTCTTGCCTGGCTTGAAGGTTTTTAATCCGGGAGAGCATGTCCAGGTGCCCCGCTGAGTACTGCTCGATGACATCCATCACGTCGTAGGGCCGAAGACTCTCCTTAAACTTGCGCTTGGAGACGAGAAACCTCATAATGCTGCAGGAGACGGAGAGCAAAATCATAACACAGTCCCTGGGTGCAGCCTGACCTGCTTAATGGTGGATAAAAAACACTGCAGGGAGCTGCTTTGGAAGGAAAATGGAATAAATCCCAAGCCTGTGGGTTTGGGAGAGGATGCAGCAGTAGGAGAGGGGAAGGGGGTTGCGGGGGCTGGTGGCTGAAGCCCTGTCTGCGACGGGGGGTCCCCGACGCCCCTTGGACTGTCATCTGTGCATGTGCTGTCCGCACCACTTTTATAAATGTCAGCAGTAAATCTCAGAGATGGTGAGAACGGCCATTTGGATGCATCCCTGCGGGGGATTTTCCTGTTTCTCCGTTTATTCCTTCCCTAAGCAAAAATTGCCCTTCCTGGCAAAATTGTCTGTAAAGCAGGGCAGGCCACCCAGGGGAAAAACAGCCTGCAGCACACACATGTCAGCATTTGCCAGCACTTCTAGGGCTTTACACCTCTCATTTTTCTCTCTAATTTATTCTTCTGGGCCTCATTCCCCCTCTCCCTCTCTTACCACACTGCCCTGATGCTGACTTTCAGTCCTGGTGTCAAATCTTCCGTCACAAACTCGCAGTTGCAGCTTTTGTTCTCATCAGGAATGTCTTCTCCAGGGAGGCTTGCTTCTGGGTTTGGGACAGGGAAGGAGAAACACAACACATTACTGTTTCCCGTGCCAGTGCCACGCAAGGAAAGATGAGGCAGATCACAAACAGCAGCCCCAGGGGAAGCAGCCTCTGCTGAGCATCCAAATGAGAGCATTTCTCAGGATGTGCTAAGGTGACATTCAGCAGTGCCAACCGCAGCTCTCACCCATCTCTGTGTCAGTGAATCCCAGTATCATCATTTGGGTTGGAAAAGCCCCCTAAGATCATTGAGTCCAACCATTCTCCCAGCTTGGCCAAGCCCACCACTAACCCATGTCCCCAAAAACACATCCAGACGTGTTTTAAATTCCTCCAAGATGGTGATTCCACCACTGCCCTGTGCAGACTGTTACAGGGCTTGACCACCCTTTCAGTGAAGAATTTTTTCCTAATATCCAACCTAAATCTCCCCTGGCACAGCCTGAGGTCATTTCCTCTTGTCCCAGTGCCTGACTCTTTCTCCTTTCCCCATCCTTACATGCAGAAATATAAATATTATCATGGGTATCAGAAGGGGTTTTCTTGCCTCTTCTAATCATTATTGACTAGTTTGGGTTGGAAGGGACCTTTTAAAGGCCCCCTAGTCCAAACCCCTGCAATGGGCATAGACATCTTCAACTTGATCAGGTTGCTCAGGGCTACTCCAAGCTAAAAGACTGGGAGGGAAAGGAGTTCCAACATTTTGGCTGGCAGCTCTGCCCTTCCTAGGTGGGGAGAGAGGGGAGGTGGGGGCCAGCTGGGAATCTGGGGTCCAGCAGGGCACCCCAAGCCCTCACCTTCCGAGTTCTGCCGCGACGCCGCTCCCTTGATGCGGAACGCTTGCCGGGCTCGGCTGCGGTCTCCGAAGCTCCAGCTCTTGGGCACTTTGCTCGGGCTGTCCTCGATGCTCTGGTCAGCGCTGGGGGACCTCCTGATGCCCTGAGCCTGTGGAGAGCCTTTCCCTTTGGTGCCAGCACCGCGGGGACTGGAGAAGACACGATCTTTCAAACTGACCTTCTGACTGTTCAGAGAAACACGTTGAAACAAAGACAAAAAGGAGACAGCAGGAGGAGTCATTCTGGAAACCACGCAGTCCTTCCCCACCAGCCATTAGAAACCAAGAGCACTTCCAAGCAGCAGTGACATGTAGCTTTGCTGTTGGCTTTTCTTTTTTTTTTTTTTTCCAATACGTATTTTTTATTTTTGTTTTAAAGAAAGCATTGTAGAAATGTTTCCGTCATCATGAGTGAAATGGGAATGATTTGTAAGAGAGAGAAAATAATGAGGACTTAAACAGAAGCCCCTCATGGGATGCCAGGGCTGGCGGGACAGAATGACATTAACAATGAGGTTATGATTCCTTAAATCACTGATCGACTCCGATCACGAGTTAGGAAGCTTTTCTTTCACAACTGTCTTCCAAAACACTCTGACTAATAAGAACATACTAATAAAAAAAAACCCCAAACCATTATCTTAAAACTTTTGTGTAAACACTTAACTTCTGGTGCTCAGATCTGTCCTTCCCCTTTCTTCAGCTCCTGTATTTCCTCCCTCTTCAAACATGATCTGCCCCCTTTATATATTCCAAAGAGTTCCTCTTTATCCAGTTACATATTGAAACACATAAATAGAAACACTGAATTGTGCAATTCCTTTGTATCCTACAAAAATTCCATCTAAAAGCTATCTGCCATCTCCCTGGAGGACTGCTATGGGTGTCATGTAAAGCAAAATTTTAAAACTCCAGAATATGGCATTTTATTGCCTTTTTTCCTACTAGAGTCCTTGCAATTATGGTTGGAAAAGAAGCTCTCCCCAGAAACAGAGATGATCTCACTGGGAAATAGTGACCACCCCGCTCTAATTAGTTTCCAAATTCTGAAATTTGCAATTAAAGCCTTTCACCCAAATGAAGATGTGGAATTTTCATGCAAAAATTTAAGAACAAAGAGATTTTGTGAATCTTCGTGAAACCACAAACTTTATAGAGACAGCATTGGGGAAAGCAGACTGCAAATAATTTTGGATCATTTCATACTTTCTTAATAGCAATCGATGATTAAACTGCACTCATTAGAGGTTGGACAATCAGTGCAAGGTACTTGCACAAACAGCCAGTATTTTATATATAGGTGAATAAAAACTGAGTGAAGACAGGGATTTAATTCCCAACACTCTGTACCACTGCAGCAGCCTCTTATCATTCTGCTGCAAACTCTCTGCCTCAATTTGCGGGGAGAACATTCCAGAAATTTTAATTTCCACATCACCAACCAAAGACCTGCTTTTTTTTTTGCTGCGTCTTTCAGCAACACCAACTTAAAAGTCAGAGCCACGCAGTCCTTCTTTGCCTTCAAAACTGGCACGAGGTTCTTCAATCAGAACTTGGCTGCTGGTTTTGAAGCAAAGCAAAACGCTGCTCCCTTTTCCCAGCCGCCGGCTGTTCCCTGCTGACAGGAGCAGACACCAGCTCCGGCCAGCGAGGGAAGAAGATGTGACTTGAGGACACTCAGGGAGCAGATTTGTCGAGTAAGAAGGTGCTATTTTTACAAAGTCACTTCACATTGCGAGACAACGAACATTTACAGGGAGAGAAAGGTGCTTAGGCAGCATTTTGCAGAGTTGTGTGGGGAGGGCATCCCTTGGGCTGCAGGGCAGGGTTGGCTGTGGCCATGAGCTCAGCAGCAATTTCACATTGAAAGACGGATTGGAGAGAAAATAAAATTTGTTCATGACCAAATTAAAAAAGGCAGAATTTTTCCAATTAAAGGTGAATTTTAATTCAGGTAAGTGCCTGGGGATTGAATTTCCAGTGTAGTGCCCATCTGCAGGGTGTATCTGAAAGCCATGGGATCAATGGACCTTCAGCAGAGCTGAAATTCAGGTCAGAGGTACAAATCCACATGGGAATCGGGGAACCAGCATGTGCCTAAACACCTTTCTGGATGTAAGCCTTAATTACTAATGTTACCAAAACCATTGCACATAATGAGCCAAAGGTTTAAAAGAAATTCTCAGATTAGAAACCAGATCGAAAATTCATCTTTGGATTCTAAGTAGGCCAATTGGATCTTTTTTCTTTATTTTTGTTGATTTTACAGAATAACGTTTCTTGAATCCACTGTGTTTCAGCAGTACTGTTACTTTGAATTACCTTTTTAGAAAGAAAGTTTTATAAAAATGCTTTAGCAACACAGCAATATTCAGGATTCAAAGTGATCTCTTTGTGTCCTATCCTCTGCTGAGTTTCTCCCATCACCAATCCCACCATAGAGCCAGTTGCCTTTGATGGATTACAGCAGGGGGCCTTTTCCTTGGAGCCCCTTTTCCATTCCCACAACAAATGTGCTACAAATGTTTGCAGGAATCACAAAAAGCCAAAAAAAAAAAAAAAAGGTTGAACTTGGTGAGGGATAAGAGCAAAGAGTTTCAAGCCTGACAGCATGAGGTGCAACACATTAAAAAACCTCACAGAAATCTGATTAACAATTAAGATCTGGGTGGGCTTTGTTCCCAAGTACTCACTAAGGAAAAAAACCCAACACTTGATGTAACTTCTCTGTTATAACATAGTTGACATGAGACACCATGAACAATAAACTGAATTTTTCCTTCTACCATGCAATTGCCTCACTGGAAATGACACCTGGAATCACATGCAAGTACAGTCCCTGCAGAGGAGGATGCAGCTGGGGTCTGCAGGAGCTGGTAGGAAAAAAAATCCCAAAGAAACACAGACATACATAGGGATATATGCTGTCAGCTAATCCAAGATCATGTTCTCACTCCACCAGAAAGTCATGCAGAGGGACTCAGAGTATCTCAGAGAGGTGGTGTTGGGATGTCTCTCCAGGATGGTAAATGAGCCTCGGTTGGGTGGGGAGTGCTGGTGACATGAACGTGAGGACAGCAGGAGCCCAGCCACACACACAGCAGGGACGGATGGACAGACGGACGCTCACAGTCGTGACAGCGGCACGAGCACGGGGCAGGAGCTCTGCTCTTGCCAGGGGAAGGAAGGGAAAGGGAACTGTGGCTTTGCAACCAGAGGCACAGGTTAGGGGGTGCCACCGTAGCCTAAGAGGGTGTGATTTAATTCTAGGTCCTCGTAACCACTCCAGGTGGCATCTATGAAAAGATTTGATAGCAAACAAAAAAAAAAAAAATCACCTTTCCAGGCTGACTTTGGGAAGATTTATAAACATTGAGGTTTCAACTTGAATTTAACAAAGGACAGAAACTGAGCTGATTTTTCTCTGTTGCCAGTCAAAAAATGAGAGTCCGTGCTGGAGAAACTGGGTGATGTTCACTGATTTAGTGGGCTTTGCATTTTGGTAACATTCAACAGCCCAGCACTGAGCTGAGAACTGACCTTCAAAATGAGCTGCCATCAGCCTCCTTAGGATGCCAGGGGCTTAAGCTCCTGTTTGAAACCCTCTGGTTTGGGGTTCGTTCCAGTTCTCGATAGTATTAAATCAGCACTTTTAAAACAATGTGGACTCATTACATTAGCAGTAATTCTGGATCAATAAAAAGTATCAGTTGTAAGGTCTTGTCATTGATTTTAAACTATGCTTGAGCCATTACTTCATTTTCTTCTCAGCTAGCCAGAATGAGTTGAATTAGCACAGACTCAGATCCATCTCTGCATCCAAACTCAACCAGTATCAGTGCTCATTCTTCTGAGAAGCTGTGGCCAGGAGAAAAAGGTTGTCTCCTGTCAGAGAGGGGCTTTTTTTAAAATCAAGAGTTTGTGCTGAGCTTGGGGCATATGAGAACAACCCATTAAAACCAGTCAGGAGTGCCAGGAGTGAGTGATGGCCTTTGTGACTGTCACTGGGCTCCAGTCTGCTTGCTGGTGCAAGTGAGAAGCAGAAACCCGTTACTGGAGACGTGAAGGAAAGGAAAATAAAACTGTGTATGCAAAATTTGCCATGACTAAAACAGAAATCAAGAGAGGGCCCGGCTCAAGCCCGGTTTGCCTCCAGTGATTTCAGACCAGCCATTGCTGAAAGGTGAATTCAGCCTAGAGAATGGGGTTTCGAGAAGCAGAGAAACCTGGGCATAAGGGAAACAAAACATAAGCCAGTGATCAAGTCATGGTGAGTAATCCCTCTCCTTTTCCTCATCCACAACCACGGTGCTAGACTGGGATGGGAGCCACTGATGGCAAAGACTGGAGTTGCACCACCACACAAGCATGGAAAAGCACAGGGCCTTGGATTAGTGAGGGGCACTGGAGCCAGACTCATGTCTGCAACCTTTGCTGTTCTGCAGCATTCTGCTACAATCACCCATCTCTTCCTCATTCACAGCCCTCTGCTCCCATACTGATGCTGGGTACTGTCAGACACCACATCAGCCACATCCTGCCTCTTCTCCCAGCCTTTGCTGTTTGCCAGCTCGGCTTTTCTGCATTTCGGGAGCAAAGCAAAGCAGCCAGGTTGCACCTCTGAGCTGGCTGATCATTCCCAAACAAGCCTTTAAGAAATCTGCTCCACCCAGAGACACAGGCCAGTCAAGGGCTCTGCAAACACCTTTCCTTCGCTGCTCTGGGTGCCACCTCTTCCCACTGTGAGAGTCCCTCATCCCTGAGTGTGTCGGGAAAGTCTCTTACAAAGCAGAATATGATAGAGCCGATAACCTGGCTTGGTGTAGTTACATTACTGCCTAAAAATGAATGTGTTATTGCATTTATTGACTAAAGATCATTGGTTTAGTACATTAAGAAACCACAGCTTCTAAGGAGTTTCCTATTAATTTACCTACATTGAGTTTTCCATGATTGCCTCATCGTTTGCTGTTATTTCCTTATGTGCATCCTAGATGAAGGCTTTTAGCACTCAGCCCGAGCTGCATCAAAGTGCTGGCATCTGCCCCAAGAGTTTGTGCAGTGGGGATTGTTGGCAGGCACCCAAGGGTCCAGAGAAACAAGACATTTGAATTATTTTTACATCCCTTCACAGTTAACCCACAGTTTTGCTAAAGCACAGGGTGTGTAACACTACACTCAGGATGGGTGCAGGTAACAACGATGCCCTTGTAGCTATCCCAAAGTTCAAGACTCCTTTTTGACTGGAAGAACCAAAGTCTGTCATCCTCCTTTTCAGGGGCTCCAGCAGATTAAGAAGATATTGAGGTAACACTTTGTTTCATCCTCCCTTTCCCTTGCAGAACTCAAGACAGGGGAGATGAAATGAGGAACACAGTGGGAAGGAATTCAATAGAAAACAGAAAAAAATTACACTGCTTTAGCAATTAAAAATCCATGCCTAGGAAGACGTGCAAAGAAGACATGGAGATCAGAGTGGCTGATTTTCCAGAAAACAGAACCAGACATGGACAGATGAGAGAACAGATTACGAATAGCACTGCTCGTTTTCATCTCTGCCAAAAACAACCTCAGTGTGAAGCAACTGAGAGGAGGCTTTCTCTGGGGAGGAGTCCCTGCTCACACTACACCTCCACAGATAAAACAACCTCACCTGGCAAATGGAAACACCACAGAAGTCAGGATCAGTTTTTCAGCTAGGCTGTTGACCAAATCTTTGCCATTTGGAAATGCCGTGAAATGCTGCCTGTGCAACTGACAATCACCCAGTATTTACCCACACTTCTCAAGGCTAACCTTCAAGGAAGGCCACAGCACCACCAAATATGTAGCAGGAGGCTGACTCAGAGGTTCAGGCTTTTTCTCCAGATGTAAAGGATTTCCTACCATGGACAAACTGCTTTTTATGAACCCTAGATCATGCCTCGTTCCTCTTTGTTACCCATTCGGAGATGGGATTTACCACTCTACCTCTGAGCACCTGGTACACGCAAACCTCAGCCATGAGCCCTACCCTCTAGACTGACAGAGAATAAAAATATCCAGCAGGTCAAAAAAATAGCAAGAAAATAAAAGATACAGGTTGAAACAATTAATGAAGAAAATCAGAGATACATATACTGTTAGAGCTGCAGTTTTATGCTTTCAAAGCTGCCGTTTGTTGGCTTTCTGAGGGATACAGAGACTGGTGATTTTGAGAATTAAAACGGACTCCAAAAAAGAGCATGCAAAAATCCGAGTTCACAAACATGCGGCATCACTCAGTGCCCTGCCACTCGTGGGCTGCCCACCTGCCTGGCTTCGGGGCAAGG
The DNA here is from genome assembly GCA_013399225.1 of Rhipidura dahli. Classification (NCBI taxonomy): domain Eukaryota; kingdom Metazoa; phylum Chordata; class Aves; order Passeriformes; family Rhipiduridae; genus Rhipidura; species Rhipidura dahli. Next base: position 935,439 of record VXAC01010021.1, read on the forward strand.
AGCTCGGGGGGTCCCCTGCCAGCATTCACAGCATGCAAACTCTGGGCAGTGGGACGTCAAGAAGGTGCATGTTTGCTGCTGAGGAGCAGTGTCTGGGGCGGGGGCAGAGACTCTTCTAGTGCAGGTGTGGAAGTATTTATGCACAAATAAGATAGGATCTACGTGTCTGTGTATATGGCCATGGGTGCACTAAGGGATGCTCGTCGGGAAGGCCCTGAAAACACCTAAGAGTTGTCAACTGGATGAAAAAGATGCAAACTTTGCTCGTACAAAGCCCTGAGCTAAAGCTGTCTGTCCCCCTTGGGGTCTGGAAACAGAACCATTCACAAGGCCAATGCCAACGCTCAGGGGAGCCCGTGTCCCCTATGTCTGGCAGGACAGGCTGAGATTAGTCCTTCTCTAGCTGCGTAGTAGAGGTGCTAGATAGGCAAGCTGTGGCTTCCAAAGGCCACCAGACTGGGAAAGGTCAATTTGTCATGGTCAGAGAGCCAAAGGAATGGTGACTGAGCAGAGGCAGGAAGCTGGCATTTCTTGTGCTACTAACTGGACATTGCTGGACAGCACAAGTCAATTTGCAAGGATTCCCTGGACCTTGAGGAGGGATGGAGAGACAAGGGAGGAAAGGGTCTTTTAAAAAAAAAAAAAATTAAAATTTTTTTGTTTTCTTTTCTTTTTTTCTTTTTTCATTTTTTTTTTTTAAATTTTCCATCATCAGTTAAACTTCATTTCCTGGCCTCCTCCCTTGCTGAGCAGACACCAGCTTGGCTCGCCCAGCCCAAATTCCCCATCCTCAACTCTTCGCTTCGTGTGCTCTGCACAACTGGCAGCCAGAGCAGGCTCTCATTTCGGGGCGGGCAGTGGGGGAGGCTCTTCCACCTTTTTTTACTCATCTAGTACCTCTATTAAGCAGAGAAGTGATCAGAACAGGTGGTAGCAGGGTAGAGGGAGAATGAGCCGTGCAGCTTTTGATTAGTTTCGTGCGACGCATTTCCCGTGGTACCTAGAGTTTCCTGAGCAGCATCCGCATAGTGACTCTCTGCACGGTTTGCTCTTACTGGAAATGAGGGGAGAGTAAAAATTAGACCTGGAAGCAAATGCCAGACAGGAAACTTTTGATTACGGACTCTAGGTTTAAAAGACAGGTGTTTTGAGGGCCGGGTTCATGACAGGATTGTTCTGTTTGAGTGTTCGGTGAGGGAAAAATAAAATAAAATCAAAAATCAAGAGGGTTTCTGAAATTTGTTTAACTGCAGTCAGTAAATTTAATTATTAGAAATGAGGCATTCTGCTCAATGAGTTGGTGGTGTCAGTTTATCTACAATTAACTGCAGGAAGATTTTTCATCTCTATTGGAAACAAAAAAATACTCTGTTCTTCCTCTAAATATATTAAAAAAACATAAGTTTTTCAAATTGTGTAAACCATGGAAAGACAAAACTGTAACGTGTTTTGTCAAATAATATCCCAAAAGCTCAATTTTCTTCTTTTTTTTTTTTCCCCAAAAAAAAAAACCCACTCACAAAGAGAGCTAGTTAATCTATGAATTATTTGCACTTTTTATATGGGAAATACCATTATATTAAGCCTGGCATTGAAAAAAAAAAAGAAATAGATAAAAACAGGGTGTGGTGCAGTCCCTTATGGGAAGGGAGTTGAACATCTGTGTTCACACATCTGGATTTCGTAATGCTTTTTAGACAGGCCCTACCACTTGTGGGGAGTTGCTGACTTTGAGGAGGCACCACCACAGCTCCATCCCAAATGGCTGCTCAGGCACTGCCCTGCCAGAGATCCCCACCAGGACCGGGGTCCTCCACGCCATGGAGCAGCCCTCTACCTGTGGAAGGGGAAGGACGTGGCCCCATCACCCCACCAGGCCACCAACCACCAGCAGGCAGCTCTTGCCAAGTTCATGGGCAGACTGGAAAGGCTGAAGGGCATCAAATCCCAGTCTCATTTTACACTTGAGCTCAGCAATGGGAGGAGCTCACGGGCACAGCACCCCATGCAAGCTCAGCTGACACCACCCTCGGCATCCTGGGGACTCCTCAGGCACCCACAACGGGACCCTGCATCCCCAGGTAGCCCCAGGGGCCAGTGGTGCTACCAGGGCTGTCCTGGAGCTGGCGTGGGAGTGGGATATTGAGCATGCAGAGCCTCAGGGAGACACGTGGGTTTCTCTCCTCAGTCTCCTCTGCAGTCCCTCCAGAAAAATGCAGTTCCTTCCATGCAAATAATCCGCTCCTCTAAAGGCAACTGATTATTTCCAGATTACTGTCAGTCCCAGCATGAGTCTCTGACACCAGTTAAACTGGTTAGAAGGCCAAACACCAGCCCAGGCTCATGTGGCCCATGGGGGTCCTATCATTGACCCCGGTTTCCACAGGCAGCAGAGGTTCAGGACACCTTGGACATCCTTGGCTGGATGAGCAGGGGCCCACTGAGTCAACCAAAGGCATCCTCCAGTGCATACAAAAGCCTTAATCACACTCCTGAACAAAGATCTTGGGGTTGTGTGTATCTCAGACAGACACATACACACACTGAGAGAGAGATATGCACACAGATACACACACATGGCACAAGGGACCCAGCCCAGCACTCACCCAGAACATGGCCAAGGTCCTGATGAGCTCACCGGGGCCAGGGTGAGAACAAACCACGGCTGAGAACAACCTTCCAAAGAGGTTCCTCTCATCACCTACAGCACTGAACTCATGCTGGACAAAGTAATCTGAGTTTTAGCTTCCCACTTCCCTGGAATCCTTCTGTTTCTTTTTCTCTGATATGAATGCATTATCATGATCATTCGGTTCATTAATTTTTATCTTTTCACCCAATTGTATTTTTGAAAGAAAAGGAAGAAATGTGGTTGTGGATGCCTTCAGATGTTTCTCAAACCATCTGTTGAAGAGCATCTGAAGCCCACATTTCATGCAGGAACCTCAAGAGCCCTGGCTAACCATGTGTCTGTCTTTTTGACATCATGATCAAAGCAAAACAAACAGAAACGAGATGCCACAGCTAATTTCCAGCCTGATTAACAGAACAGTAATCACCCCCTCCTCCATTACCACCCTGATCTGCTGGCTTTCTGCAGCAGGAGGGGTGAGAAAAGCCCCAGCACAGAGCAGGCCCCCTTCCTTCCCTGGGGATATGAGGAGAGTGGACTGGTATTTGGACCCTGCATGGCAGCAGCGTGGTCCCAGATGTGGGATGGGTCCCAGTGCCCCGGCAGCACAGCCAGCCTGGGGAGGGGCAGGGGGCACTGCTCAGCCAGGGCAGGGGCAGGGTGGACACAACACCCAGAATGATGGGCAGCAGGAGGCCTGGAAAGCATCTGTATTTTAAAGGGAGGAAAATAAAGAGGAGGGGAGAGGTACATAGCATGTAGGAAAAGGCCAGCATCTCTTCTGCTCATCACAGCCTGGGCTCCACCTCCATGTGGGGGAGGTGAGCTCCTGGCCCCCAAGCAGGTCAGCACAGAGCGATCCCAGCACTCAGATGTGGATGCAGACAAGCTCGTGGTGGAAAAGCAAACCAGAAACCATAGAGAAAGGATGTGACCTGTCTCTCAGATCAGCTGTCCCATTTTATGCCAAGACTAAATCAAAAGTGACCCAAGAGAAATTCCAGGTGACCCCAAGCCTCTGCCACACTGACCCCATCACCTCCTCACGTCCTCTCAGCCCAGGCAGCAGCTCTCCCAGTGCTGTGTGGGCAGAAATCAGCACGGCCACAGCAGCACTGGGGTCAGAGGGCAGGACCCTGGCAGCCACCCTGTGCACTGGCAGAATGCTTGGGATGCTCCCTGACCTCACAAGGCAGTGCTTGTCCTGCACAGCACATTCCCAGCATCCCTTCTCCAAATGAAAATATATTGAAGTGAAAAATAGTGAAAAAGCTCTTTTTTATTCCGTTTGCTGCCAGGACTTTGTGGTGTATGTGCAGTGGAAAGAGGGATACAGGAAATCAGCCACTCCCTACACATCACTAAAACAGGAGGAAGATCCAGCTACCTCCAGGTGTAAGACTGAATTTCCTCACAGCAATGGAAATGCAAAGTGGCAAATCCTTTCCAGCTGAAGCAGTTAAAGTGTGGAGCTGGGGTCTGCTAAGAGAGACAATTCATCCCCAGGAGCTTCCTGAGTGAAGCATCATCAGCAAGTGGGTGATTAACTGTCAGGTGGGCAGAGAAACAGGATGAGTTCTCTTTTCTAAGGGCAGGATGACACACTGAGCATCACCGGGAGGCTGCTGGAAATTAGAGTGGGTGGCAGATTTGGGATGTGAATGTAAAAGAACCAGAAAATTTTGTTGGGAAAATAGGCAGTTTGGGCCCCCCTGAACACAAGATTCCTTCCTGAGGTCTGAGACATTATCAGATGGAAGGAAAAGGACAGTGGGAGCAGGTAGAATTGGTATTGTCCTAACAGAACAGAAGGAAGGAGCTTTGGTGCTGCCCTGGCAGCAGAACTGAACGATACAGAATAAACTCTAAAGCTCTGCACAGCAGAGCTGCACAGCAGCTGCAGACCCTCAGCTCAAACCTTCCTGGGCTGGGGTTTAGCAACAAAACCCACTGGTGTCACAAGAGACAGATGCACCACAGGAGCAGGAAACAGCACTTGGAAATTACTCTGATGAAGGACCTGTATATAGTAAAAAATACTCCGAAAAAGGACAGGGAAGGACTATTTTTACTTCTTTCTGTGACAGAAGGTTGAGAAAGTAGAAAAAGAACAGGGAAAAACCTGCAACCTCTATGAAGAAATATTGTACACAGCATAAGGTTTCCAGTAAATAAATATGAACCCTGCAAGGCAGGACTGAGATTCAAAAATTAAAAATAAGGCTAGTGACTCAGAAATAAGACTATTACCTGTGATTACAGGGATGCTGGCTGGTGTAACCTGCAAGGGACTGTCAGACCTCAGATTTCCTTGGCTATGGAGGTGATGGAGCTGAATAGGGATTTTGTCTCATTGCACTGTAAGAAATGTGGATTTACCCTTTGATGCATCCAAAGTTTATCACTGGCTGAGACAGGGCAGAGGAGCAGCCAGATCCTGGGATGAAATTCTGACCCTCCTGATGCCACAGGCAGGTGGCCAAGATTTCAGCCTTGGTCTGCCCTCAGAGAGCCCTTCCCAAGTAATGCTCCCTGCTTTAATAATGCTGGATGGAGGCTGCCTTCACTTGAGCTACACTTAAGACCTCAAGCAGAAAAAAGAAAAAAAAATCTGGCTAGTTGAAACATGATCTTGGAGATTTGGGTTGTTTGGCAGGAAAGTAGATGAAGTGCTACAGAGATTCTGCTTGCAAAGAAAAGCTCAAATGAATGACAGAAAAAAATGGGGCAGGGGGAGAGGGAAAAGGAAGGAAGGAAAGATGAAATTTTCCACCCTTTAGTCAGCACTATCTACCCAGATATCTTTGGTTGGCTTTCATGCCAAGGAAAAATTAGTTTCTGGCCTCTTAAAAGCTAAGAGGCATGGCAGAGAGGTACATCTGCAGAATGCCAGGCTCTAGCTGTACTTCTGAAAAATGTATTCATTGTTTACAAAATTTAGGCAGCAAGCTGTGTTTTGAGGAATGAGATGGAAGATCTGAAAGCCAAGCAGATGATCTCCGCTGATCATCAGTTTGTGTCTCATCAGCCAAGAAAAAAAAAATGAGACTCAGCTCCAGAATTATTTTTTAAAAGAACTGGAAAATATAGGACAAAATAATCCCAGAATTAAATACTTCTAAGTGGATGAAGAGTGTCCTAAATGTATCCCAAACACCAGCCCTGTTGCTTTCCCTAGGAGTTGTGAATGCAGAAAAGCTCTACCACACGTGAGATTTACGGCTGCCCTTGGAAGGTGCTCGCCACGATCCAGAGCGCGCTCTGCACCGTGGGCTCGAGGCGTGGAGGGAAGATGAAGCAGGGAATCCTGTGCTTCCTCCCCAAGGAATGGGGCGGACAAAGGGTGTCTCTGCCACGCCACCTCGTGCCGTGCCAGAGAGGCCTCCGTGTCCCACGGAGCAGCAGCAGGTCCACGCAGCGCCCTGCAGCGAGAGGAGCTCGGGAGAAGTCGCTAAGGCAGTGACTTGGCGATGGCTTCGTGTTCCCCACGTCACCGCTGGCCAGCACGGGTGACAGGGACACAGGCAGAGCGTCACCTGCCCCTGGGCACGCGTTGAGCCCGCGTTACGCCGAGTCACTCAGCTACCACCCCAGCAAAGAAATGAAACAAAGAAGCGCAAACCCAACCGCTGCTGTCACCCTGGTGAGTGTCTGCCAGCCCCGCCCGTGCTGCCACCGCTCCCTGCACCCCACCAGCCTCGCTACCCTGCGGCTCCAGCCCGAGGACTGGAAGGAAGATATGATTTAAGGTCCAGCACACACGTAGATACATCGGACTGCACAGCACAGGAAAAGCACGGTAGTACCTAGGAATGCTTCCCTCGATGGTGCCACGACATGGTACACACACGCACACACACAGAAATCTACAGGGAATGCATGGGGATGGCGTGTTGGCAGTGATACAGACCTTGGCGATGGTTCAGGCTGCTGCTCTTTCCTTTAAACAGAAGCAATAGTACATTAGCATGGTGTCAGGTGGCAAAAGATGTTGCTGCTTCACTGTTAAAACATAACGAAATGACAATACCAAACAGTACAACTAAGTGGAAGTTGTGGACAGAAGAAAGGGAAAGGAGCACTTAATTCCTGGAGTTTCTGGCCCGGACAGGAGATCACTGGAGACTCACACAACCTCAGAAAAGACACATACAACGCACAGGGCTGAAGAATTTATCCCAACCCATCCTTGTGCCTAGGCACAACTGAGACACCTGAGGGTCGTGTGATTTGTGTGAGCACAGGAGGACTTCTGTGGGCTCAGAGAGCAGCCCCCTTCCTTTGGAAACGCACTGCCCTCATGTTTCTGCGCATGGGGAAGGGTTTGAAGAGCTCCCATGACCTTGCTGCATTCACTTTTCTCCCCTGGCTATTGGGACAGAGCCCATGTCAGATCTCCAAATGCACGGATTCATGCCGGGTGCTGGGATTGGACATGGCTGGGCAGGAGCATGGACCTCTGTCCTGGCATCCTGACACCTCAGGTGGGGTTTATGTCTCCAGAGCCTTTGGCAGCTACTTTACCAAGTAGTTGGCAAAGGCCACATGGAGGGAGTGGGAGACCACAATCCGTGTTTGCAGTTTCCTATTGAGATCCAAAACTGGATTGCTCTGAAAAATCACTGAGGACAAAGTGAGCTGAACACCCACAAAAGGGCAGCCAGGACACTGCAAGCCATGCTGAGGCCACACTGGAAAAAACCTCTCACCTTCACTGGCCAGGCATTATGGTGGCATTTCCCTCCAGCAATGAGGAAAACCTGCTCTGCCTTCAGCTGCTCCAGTTCACAACCCCTGCACTCGGGAATGGTGTTTAGTGTGGGGCTTCGATCAGCCCTGCCCCTGCAGCCCCCCAGAGAGGAGCAGACCGTGTTTCCCAGCAGATACAGCTCTGCCTCCCCTAACACAGCTGTCCTCTGGGCATGATTCTGCACCAGCCCTGGCCCTGCCACTGCTCAGCAGTGACCACTGAGACCTGCCCAGAGCCCAGCCCCTCTCCCTCAGCTAAAAGCAGCAGCCTGGAGAGATTAACAAAAATCTCTTTTACCCCCTCTGCTTCTTGCTCTGAAAAGTTTGGAAGCCCAGCCTCAGTCACTAGCTCGAATGCTCATATTTTAAAGTTTTCAGGCTGACCCAGGGCTCTCTCCTTTGCAGAGGCACACAGCCCAGGGCAGACCCCAGCCCGCACCTCCCAGTTGGCCCCCATGCACACTGGCACCTCTCCATCCCTCCCAGGGTCTGCACACTCCCCATTCACCAACAGGACAGCCTTGACTACTCAAAAACCCCAAGAATTACCCCTCCCAAGCAGAGGGTGAAGGTGCAGGACTCCTGCTCTTCTGGGGGATTCGTGTAAACCTTGCCACAGCCAATCTAGCAAAAAATTTCTCACTGCTGCAACCTTGCCTGCTCTCACTGGAGGGAAGAGAGAATGAATTAACACATCATGGGCCTGAGTATCCTCTGAGTGTGGTGAGGAGCAGAAAGGTCAGAGAAAAACTGGGATCACTATCTCCATCAGCCCCTCTGAGAATACAACTGACTCTGCATTGTCAGTCAGGCACTGTGACATTGCTCCAGAGCCAAGTTAGGCTGAAGGAATTCATGTAGAGCACGGAAAGAGGGCAGGGAGGAGGCCACTGAGTGACCCATGGGGGACCAGCTGTCAAACCTCTTTCATCTTCAAGGATGTCCATATGCAAAAGGCAGGAAGGAAAAAGAAATAATAAAAAAAGGGGGAAAAAAGAAAAATATTGCAAAGTGTGTGCGTTCCAAACTCTCTTAACTCTGCTGCTAACCTGAATGTCAGTCCCGACTTGCTCTTCAGGTTCCTCAGGAGCTCCAGCTGGTTCAGAGGAGGGATTAGTCTAAAGGGAGAAAACAAAGAGCATTAGTATCCAGACAGAGCTGATTCCAGAGCCTCCTGTCTTGGCAACTTCCCCTGCTGCCCCATCCTTTCAACCAGAACCAGCTTTGTGCCACCAACTGCAGCTGGGGGACAGCTCAGGAAGGATGGAGAGGGGTTTTGCTGCTACTTCCAACAGTGTCCTAAGGCAGAGCAGTGGGGTAAGAGAGAGAAAGTGACAGCAAGAGAGAGAGAGAAACTTGTCTGCACCACTGGATTTTGAACGTCCCCAAAACCAAGCAGCTGCCAGGGTTCCTGGGCAGCCCAGTGGTGTTTTGGCAGAGCTGTAGTCTGGCAGGTTGGCATTGCTAAACAGAGAGAATCTCCAGCTTTGGGGGAAAACAGGAAAACTCAACCCTGCTGCTCTTGGGAATGTGGGAAAACATGGGAAGGAGCAACATGTGGAACAGAGAAAATGAGGACCTGGGGTTGGGAGCATCTCAGGAGAAACAGCAGTGTGCTCCAGGGTCAAGTTTAACCAATTGCCTACTGTCCATGTCACATTTTGCCCCAAAATGAGGCAAAATCTTGTGTCACTGCCTTCCAGGAACCACGGGGCTTCCTTCCTTTCTCAGTAAAAAAAAAAACTAACAAAAAAATAACCTGACAATGGGAATCCTGGTTAAGAATTAAAAATCCAATGAACAAACACCCTGTGGCCTACCCTGCATTTGTGTTAAAAGCCTTTGAATTAGCTCCACATCCATTTTTGGGCTCTTCCCTGAGAACCTGGGAGACCAGGGCTTGCTCCATAAATATTTAACACTGATATTCCCAGCCAAGAGAAGGTTTTCAACCAAGAGAAACATAGGCTGGAGGTGTCAGGGGGAGGCTGTAAGAAATGAGGCTTCTAATGAAACAAAGGCAGAGATATTCATGCCCACATTTTTCAGCCATTATGAGATCAATAGTTTCACACCTTGACTAAAAAAAGAACCAACTGAATTGGAAAAGCCTCTTCTCTGCAGGCACAAAACTTATCCTCAAAACCACAGTGGTTCAGCAGAGATTTTGCGTTCACAAGATTGAGGCAATCAGAAAATTTTCCAATTCTAAGTATGGAGAAAAGAATAAAAATAGGCCTGAAAAATTTTGGCATGGCTCCCCCAGTCGCTTCCATCCAGAGAAAAGCACATCCTGATCTGCTGAATTAATGATCCTCTTCATTCCAGACATCAGGAAGGAGCTGACCTTGCTGCAGTGGAGCCGTGCACGAGGGCTGGCCTGTCACCTCCCTTCAAACACACCGTAGGGTTTGGAGATGCATTCCAGGACGGGAGAGGAGGTGCACAAAACCCAGCAGAGAGTGTGCTCAGCAGCTGATGAAGGGTGCACAACTCTTCTTTGGTGAATTAGCTCCTCAGGGAGGTCCATACCCAGCAGAACACATTGCCCCACTTTCTCCAGCTGGGATCACAAATCCAGGGCTCTCGCTGGTGCAGGGCTCAGCTGAGGAGCTCATCAGCTCAAAAGACTGAAGGATTCAGGATTCCAAAAGGAGCTGGGACTTTTACATCAGCCTGTGGTCTGCAGTGTGCTGAAGGTGGCCACCTCTTGGGCCACCACAGATGCTTCCATGAGAAGGTACAGGCACAAAACAAACACAGAAATTCACCGTTTCTGTGGTTGGTTCATGGGCCTGGTACACATGAGGTGGAAATAAGCAGTATTTTACTGAAATAATTATTGTTAAAAATGGATTAAAACTTATACATACCCTTGACCTGAAATTTAATCTCAGCTAAATGCTCAGCCTAACCTGTCACTGCAAGAGCAGCTTGGGGAACAGCTACTGCACCACACCATTTCTCCAGAAAACCTTAAAAAACAACAAAAAAAAGGCAGGAACTCTGCATAGCTCTTGAACCGAGCTTTGCCGTGGAATGCTGGATGGACAGCACCCTGCCCTGGCGTGTGCCCAGGGCACAGGGGACACAGGTGCCACCATGCCAGGTGCAGACAGAACCTCTGGCTGGGGCTCCTCATGTTTTCTCTCTCTCCTCCTGGCCCGTGTGTCACTGGTTAGCAAGGGAAGCACGTTCCGGTTAAGGGGGAGCCGGGTGAGGAATCTGCACACCACGGGACACACACAGCTCATGCCACCCACCACAGCAACACTTGTGAGCTGCTGCAGGTCCCCCCAGCTGCCTCCAGCACCCCTCCCAGTACAGCACAGAGAAAGGCCACGCTAACTCCGGGCTCCGGCTCCCACATCCACAGGGAAAGGCGGATCCGCTGTTCCTGGGAGCACAGACAACTTTCAAGCATTAGGGGACAGGAGGGGGATCATGCCTCGGGCCAGGACACCGCCAGAACCCCACGACACGAGGAGGGCAGCAGCACACGGCACGCTGGGAGCTCCACAGACACACCACGACACGCCACGATGATTTTTTTGAACAGTCCCAGTATGAACAAATAGGGAGACAGCGACAAGGAGATGGGTGCTGGAATGAGATGGGAACCTAAATGAGCCTCCCTGCAGTGCTGGAGTTCCTATGAGCAGCCAATTTTTGCCCTAACCATGACTTTACATCTCTGGCTGACACTATTTTTCATGACTGAGAACATTTCTGAAGCTGATAAAATACTTCATTACAACAAATGGAACGGAAGTGGTACATCCTTATTCCTCTCCCAGCAGTAGAAAAACGTCTGATTCTCAAAACAGGCTGTTGTTCAGCACAACAGGAAAATATATTCTTAATATTATACTTGCAGTTCATTGATGCAATTTGCTATAAATTAAGCACACAGAGCAGTAAGTGTGATTTACTAAGGCTGTAAAACTTACATCTGTGAAAACTGGAATGGGGTTTCAAAATCAGACACTAAATCACATCAGCTCTAGTGGCATTACTGCATCTAGTGAGGATTTAAGCTGCTCTAAGAACAGAGTTTGGCCTGCAGTCTTTAAATGCAAGTCATTTATTCCCTATCTTAAAATATTAACTTGACTACACCTTCAGATACCCATCTCACATAAAATACGCCTGTGATTTTCAAATCTACTCCTTTCTGCAGAACCTGAGATAATATTATTTATCATAAATCTTACACAGCCATATCCAGGACTTTGCATTTGGATTGAACCCAAAAGGTTAAGTCCCAGATTGAATAACTGCAGCTAATAGCTGCTTAGCTCTAGGTGAGTCTTGGAACTAAAAGCTGAAATGGAAAAGCCCTGCTGAGATGAAGCATTCTTTGCCCAAAAATCAGATTGGATTACTCAAAGAAATGAATGATCATATCAGTTTAGCATCCCAGATCTTTCTCTTCTCCAGGTTTTACCCTCGAAAGCAGGCACAGATGCTGTGGAGGTTTTATTCTGTGCTACCACTGATGTGCCCTGTGGTGCCAGCACAGCAGCAAACTCAGAGCCAGAGTTACCAGGTGGGCACAGCTCCTGCAGCACAGAGCCAGATAAATGACACAATGAAGGATGGGAGAAGAGGGCTGGAGAGAGGGAACACACAGGAGCGAGGGCAGAGGGGAATGGAAGATGAGCGGGGATGTTTTCTTGTTAAGTGTCGCATGGATTGGGGGAGGTTGGAAAGACCATCAAGAAATCATCCTTAATAAAGCAAGCTTATCAAGCGTGCTCCCATTCTCCTTCCTTTCATCATCATTTTGGCAGAGTTTCCCAACACTTGTGTGTACCAATAGCTAAAATGTACATGGAGGTGCAGGGGGTTAGTCAGTAGCAGCAGGAGGGCGCGTCTGCTTTGGGCTTTCACTCATTCCTTGGAAAAAAACTCATCTTCAAAGGTTTCTTTCTTTTGTTTTTTTGTTTGTCTGGTTTTTTTGTTGGTTTTTTTTTTTTTTTTAATTCAAGGCTTTGCATGTTACAGTCCCAAATGAAGAACAAGGAGTGACATGACACACACTTTCAGAGTCACATGCACTTCATACCTGGAGGCACCATACGTTTGCGTTTGCGTGCTTTTCAAGTGTTTTCACCAAAGAAAACCAAAGGGGTAAGAGAAAGAAAAACAGGGGGGAAAGTTGGGGTGGAGGAGAGGGGAAAAGAAACAGAATAAAGAAAATTAGCATATGAACGAATTGTGTCCCCAGGAGCAGATGCTGTGGCCAGGCTCACAGGTGAGCACGGAGCGTGGGCTGAGCTGGCTCCCGCTGTGGCTGGCTCAGGAGCCACGGCACACCCGTGTCACCCTCGGGGACAGGCAGCTGGCACCTTGCTCCGAGAGCAAATGGGCACCACGGGGCAGGGAAAGTGTGGGGGCCTCCCAGAGACCTTCCATGGGACATCCACAGCCCTCGGCCCCACCACTCCCTGGGCTGGGCTGCTGAATGGGCAGGATGTGCCCATGGGTTTGGTTATTTTTTTAGTGAAGACCAATGTATGATTGTAGTTCAGATCAAGGCCCTGCTCTCATGAGTGACAATAAGAGCAGATTTTTTTCCAGTAAATCCAGTGGCTGATCCAGCACAGGTTATTTATGGTGCTTGGGTGCACCAAGCCACTCGTGCATCACAACCCAAACCACACCTGCACACACAGAAGCCTTGTGAATATTTCAAAATTTTGTTCTGCCACATTTTGGATTTAAAGATGAAATCTGGAATTCTCTTAGAGGCCACCATATTTTCCACAAACAAGTCAGAGTAGCTCTATTGCAGTGACTGGAGTGCTGTTGTGGAGCCATGTGAGCTCCTCCAAGGCATGTGTAACAATTTTCTCGTATCAAGCAGCCAAGCCTTTCCAGAGATGCCTTGGGAAGAGAGACGAGCTAAAGGCACAGGCTCCTGCTATGAGGAATAAGCAGCTCAGTGTTGAGCAGAAAGGATGCCAAGGCAGTGGTGGCTGCAGATCATCCCCGGGCACCAGAGAGGGGGATTCTGTGTTTCTCCAGCCCACTTCCAAACCACACTGTGCATTGCAGCAAGGCCTTAAGGGGCTGCTGGGCTTGACGTGCTGCTACGGCTGCAGCAGCACCAGGACCAGCACAGGGCTGCCAGTGCCTGCCAGCTGGCTTGGGGAAGTGGGCAGGCAAGGAGAGATGGTCAGTGTGAGTGATGCAAGCTGCAGCCAGAACATACAGTTACTCCCTTTTTTTAAAAAAAAAATCCAATTAATTTCTTTGACAGCATTCAAAATACACTCAGAAGGGTTTCACTGCTTTTTTGGTAAAGAAAGCAACTTCACTGAGGGCTGAATCCATTGGTGCACCCACTGCTCACTCGCCCAGGTGATGTTCACTTGATCTGTGCACAAACAGGAGCTGGGAATTAGGGGAGAAGCTGGGAGTGCAGAGGAATCCTTGCCTCAGGAAGCTCAGGGTGACACTGCTGTGTGGGGCTGAGCAGCACCCACAGCAGCAGCCAGCAGAACTGCTACAACCCTGCTACAAATCTATCCTGGCTTTTTACTCAAGATAAGCAGGCTCTTCAAACTACATTTTTATTTTCTCTTTCTCCTCCCCAGAGTTTTATTTAGCCCTTTCTGGAGATCTTTAGCTCAGATTTCTTCCTGCATATTAGCTCCATGGAAATAGAGGTTTTAACAAGGGGGTTGAGTACCAGGTAATCAAAAGGGTGTCACTGCATGTCTGGCTGCATGGTAAGTTCAGTATTTCAGAGAGCAGTAAAATCTGGCAAAGTCCACTGAAAACAAGCCCTGAGTTCCTGCATTTTGCAGTGGACTTTGGGCCAAGCTCCATCCTCATCCTCTCCAGTAGCTGACCCTAGGCAGTGCTGCAAAGGTACAGCCAGAAGGTCGGGCACTGGGAGGGAGAGTTTCAATGGGTGGGTTTAATGCTATTGGGAAACAGCTTTGTTCTGTTCTGTTGGGTTGTTGTTGTTTTGGGGTTTTTTAGACAAAATCTTGAAGTTGGTTCATAAATTTCTAGGGAAAAAGCAACCAATCAGACACACACTGGGAATGAATCCAATGAGAACTTACTGACCACAACAATGGGACTTCCAACAGGTTTTTATGATGGATTAAGAGGCTGCCTGCTGTGTTTGAAATACAGGCTAAAGCTTACCCCAGGAAATGCATCCAGGCTGTCTGCCTCAGGGCTAAAAGGCACCAGTAATGTGGGAAAACAGGAAGGAATTATTCCTGCAGTGGCACAGCCCAGTGCTGGACCACACCCCTGCATGGGAGCAGGGAAATGGGACACAGGGAGCCTCATCACGCCCAAAAAACCCCCACAGAGCCACAGGAATATCTAACAAACCCATCCAACCATCCTACAAACCCAGAGAGTCATGGATAGCCCCTAAAAACACACCAGGAAGGGATGCATGGCCCTGCCCAGGATGCAGGGCAAAGTGGGGTGAAAATGGATAGAACATTGTGCGTTTCAGCTTCCAAGGAAGCCACGAGGCCCGGAGGTGACATGAAGGATGCAGTGATTCCCCATGTCCCGGAGGGCTGGGAGGCATGGCAAGGGACTCTGTCCCCAGTTCCATGAAGCTCCAACTCCCAGGAGGCTGTGAATTCTCACAGCACTGCTCTAACCTGTGTGGTTTCACCTTAAAAACCTGCCTGGTTTTACTGCAAGTAGGGTGAGGCAGATAGGTGCTGCTAAAGCACTCTGGCGTTCAGCAGCCTCATCCATCACGGCTCCAACGTCATTCCCTGCTTGTGTCAACACACTGGGATGGACAAATGAGATACAAGAAATGGGAAAATGCTCCCTGACCCCTGAGTTAGCTTTCCTCCTCTTAGAGAAAAAAAAAAAGAGGAAAAGAAAGGAAAGGAGTACCCAGGGAAAATGCACCTGGGAGAGTGCCAGGCTGGTCAAGGGAGGGAGAGAAGTTTGCTGAGAGGCAGAAGGACCATTAGAGACCAGTTGGACCAGTAAGGAGAGCCTAAAAGGGCACGAGGAGCTGCAGGTAGGGTGAGGGTGGTGTTTACCTATGATCCAGGGCAGCTTGGAGGGAGGTCTTCACACCTGGGCACGGCAACTGTCACAACACAATGCAACTACCAGCAGGCGTGGAGAAATAAAGGTGAAAAGAAGAGCATGTACACACACAAAGACATGGAAAGAAAAAAAAGAAACACAAAGCAACAGGGAAATTAAAATCAAGTCCAAAGGAAAAAACAATGAAAAAATACAAAGCAAAAAAACTCCGAAAGAAAAAGCATATACCAGCCCTTAGGAGCTCAAAATCAACTTTTTCAAACAACAACAACAACAAAAAAGTAAATAAATAAGCAAAATTATGTGTCCAGATAACAAAAATAACTATGGAGACAGTGGCATCATGAGGAAGGCAGTGGAGGAGGAAGCTGGAGGAGGAGGTACCTGTACATGGGGACAGTGACGGTGCGTTCGTAGTACTGCCAGGTGGAGTGCAGGTCTGTCCGGGACAGGTTGGTGGCATAAAATCTCCAAGCCGCCTGTGCAGGAGAAAACCCAGTGGGACTGTGCACCCAGGCATGGCCAGAACCACCCCTGAGTTTAGAAACCTCAACCAACACAAAGTCCTGTGGGATGGATCCAGCATTCTGCCTTATCCTTGATTTGGAGTTGGTATCATGATATTCCTGACCATGTGAGCCCAGTTAAAAATGCTGTGGGTCCCAGGCATTCACAGCCAGGCTGAGGCCAGGGATGAAATGGGCATTGTTGCCCATTAAGGAGTGAAAAACGTGGAGAGAGAGGAGAAAAGGAATGTAAAATGACAAATTTCAGTTCTCCAAGACGTACACCAAGGCCAGCCTTCTGCACGGACATCTGTTCTTGTGAAGAAAATGCTCCCAACTGTACCTTTATATCAGTATAAATATTCTCTTTGGGGAGGAAAAAAGGGTGAAAACAGACTGTCCTAATGCATTTGTCCTTCTGAGCTGGCTGCTTGCTGAATTTCATCCCTTTTCCCCCTACCACATGTGCTGTTTTCCCATGGTTGATTTCCTGGCATTTATTCCCAGACAAAACCAGTCACCAGCTGCTGTCTCATACCTTACACACGCAGCCCCATTCGTCTCCTCCCCAACTACTGAAAGTCTACAAAGCCCCCCAAAACCAGGATGATGCAACCACAAGGCTCCTTGGATGTGACCCTCACCTGGATCAGGCCCGCTGCTGGGTTTCGCCTCTTCTCAAAGTGTTTTTGTCGATGCTGCTCTTGAACCTTCAGAGCAAACCCCGAACCCAAGATGCCCTGGGGAAGAGAACAACAATTTGCTGCTAGCAAGGGTTTGGTTAAGCTTCCAATTTAAAATTGTGGCCAGCTTTCTTTCCCTCCACGGGTTTTTTTCTGGCTCATTTTCTGATTCAAACATAGAGGAAGGAAGGAGCCTCCATCCCAGCAGCCATGCAAAACACTCTCAAAGGGGCAGCAGACTTTGCAGGAACTCAGTGGAATTGCAGATTTTCCCAAACTACCTCCAGCCAACTGATAAAATACTAAAGAACCCCAGCATGCTGGCATTCAGCAGATTATCCCCACAGGAGTCCAGATCCGTGCAACACATTGAAATGCACTGCCAAAGGGACAGGGGGAATTTGCTGAAACGGTGTAATCACAGAACAGCAGACTGGTTTGGGATGGAAGGGACCTTAAAGTTCATCTCATTCCAACCCCCTACCATGGATAGGGAACCCTTCCACCATCCCAGGTTGCTCCAAGCCCCATCCAGCCTGGCCTTGAGCACTTCCAGGGATGGGGCAGCCACAGCTTCTCTGGGCAACCTGTGCCAGGGCCTCCCCACCGTCACAGGGAAGAATTTCTTCCTAATATTTAATCTAAATCTACCCCCTCATCTTAAAGCTACTAATTACCCCAAAGAACAGCCTTCTGGGGAAAAAATGCTTTTTATTGATTCCACAAATATTTGTGCAGAGCCAAATCTAGAGCTGCCATCCCGTTTGCTCGTGCAAATGATGCCCAAGTTGTAGATATTCAAACAGGCTTTCCTTTTCCTCCCTCATTTTCTGAGCCAAAAGCCACAGAGAATCACTACCAGGAGATCTCTGAGGGCATCTCATTGGAGCTGTTAGAGTTCTCTGGGCTCTGGGGAAAGGGGACAAGGCCCAGGTGAGCTCAGCCCCCCCACTTACAGCAGGAAGGGCGAAGAAGGAAACGCCGATGAGTGTGAAGGTTGCCGCCAGCAGCCGCCCGTTCCAGGTCTGTGGATACTTGTCCCCGTAGCCGATGGTGGTGAGAGTGATCTGCAGGGAGGAGAGCAGTGCCCAGCCCTTGGTCAGACAGCCTTAACCCTGGAACAGTGCAGCCAGAACTCCCACAACACCCGAGTGGCACACAGAGGAGCCGGGTCCCCGTGTGCCCTGAGCTGTCCAGGGCATGGCGCAGCTGGGGGACCCTTGCACCCAGCAGGGATGGGCATCTCCACCCGCCCTGCTCATGTGCTGGTTTTCACACCAGTTGGAAGCGTTTTGGTGCCTTTTGCTGTCACAGAGAGAGCTGCCATCTGGTGCAGAGGCTGGCAGCAGCTCGGAACCTCCCCCAGGAGGGGTTGTGCCTTCGGCAGGGGAAGCGAACCGGCACCATTCCCCCAAACTCCCTTTCGGCAGCTCAGGAAAGCTGTCTGCAGGCACAGAGATCTGCTGCTGTTTATTCCCAGTCCTCCCAGCAGTGCCTGTCAGCTGGTCTCCCCTCCTCTATTTAAAAACAGCCCGTTAGGCTGCAAGGATGAATTATGGCTCCTTCACACCACCTCATTTAGGATGGGTTTTGTGTTATTGAAATGCACCAAGAGAGAGCTGGCAAGCTGCTGTCTGTATTTTGGGGAAGGACCTCATAGATTTGTTGTAGACAGAGCCCCTGAATTTCAAGCTGCAGGGGAAGACACTTTTTCCCACTGCATTCCATGGACATCACCAATGGGAAATGTTGGGTATTCCCCCTAGGCTTCCAAGAGGATTTGGAGAGCCTGGGACTGGCAGGGCAAGGCAGAGAGGGATGGTCTGATTAGAAACATCTTTGAGACTTCTGATCCCAAAGGCTGTCCCTGTCACACAGCCTCCATGGACAGAGCTGGCCCCAGCGACGGGAGCCGACACCACGCTGATGTGGCATTGGAAATATGCATTCCATTTAGAATAAAAAATCCCTTTTACACAAATGGAAGTACAATCCCAAAGTGCCTTTTAAGTGGGCCCACTAAAAGCCTTATCAATTAGATGCTATTTTGACCAAGTGGTTAAAAAATGCATCAACATGGCTAATCCTTACTGAAACACAAATTCAGAGCAAGACTCTCTCTATCATCACTGCAAAGCTGGTTTACAGTATTTTTGTAATTTCTACAGGCAACAACAAGTATTGAATACACTAAGATCAAACGAGATCATTTTCTGAACCTGATAATTGATTTATTCCATTTCTCAACATCTGCCTGTATTGGACCCAGGAACTGGGCACTGACAAAACCTATTTATTTTAATGAAGCTCTTTTTTCTTTTTTTTTTCTGAGCTTCTCAGTGGCAAAACAGTCCCAGAAGCAGAAGGGATAAATCTGCCCATGTTTCTCCCCAGACTGAGCTCTAATCTGGGCTGTCACTTTTCCCTCATTGTTTATTTTCTCGTTATGTTAAATTTGGCTTTGTTTTTATTTTTCTGTCCTAACTAAGGGGCTTGAAAAGCAATTTACTGCCTCTTTCCCTTTGTTGGAATGGAGGAGCTGCTTGATCAGCCGATTCCTCCCCAAGCCTGTAACTGGGATTTGATCAGATCGGGGATTTTCATTACATGCTTTGTAATCAAGGCCAAACTAGCGATGGAGCAGAAGAACAGTAACACAAGAAGATTAGAACGTCATTAATTCTCTCTTTGTTAATCGGGTAATCCAATAATTCACATGCACAGGCAGAGCAAACCACAAGCACTGCCCTTTCAGCAGAGATGTGACAGGGAGTGCTCGCCCTGCTGGAGCCTTTCTGCTGCTTAGGCCTATTAATTTTATAAAATTTATTCCAGTGTGTTCAACGGCGCCTTGCCCAAGTGCAATTTAAATAATTAAAGGGCAGCAATACTTGTCAAAACAACGATCAAAGCACCCCGTGGCGTGGGATCTCTCTCTGACCTGCCTCTGTCACGACAAAGCTCAACCCCACAACTGGGAGCACATGGGTTCTCAGTTCCCCTGCAGCTCCAGCTGAGTCAGAAATGTGATCCCCTAACAATTTCCATGAGGTTTATATAAGAAAAAGAGCTAAATGGAACAGCCTGGAGCCATTTAATAAAAATGTTAACTAAGCACTCTCTAAGTCGATACCTCACGTAAGTGATAGAAGATGGAGGGTTAATGGACATTTTATTTTAATAACCAGCAGCTGCTCTATGGAAATTACTTACCAGACCCCACCAGAGTGCATCTGCGTATGTATCAAAGTGCTCATTCTCTCCCTTCTCGGCCAAGTACACCAGGAAAGAGGCCAGGATGAGGCACAGGAAGCCAATATACCAGGCAGTAATCAGCTCCTGTGAGGTCATTAAAAGAAAGAAGAGAATAATTGCAGTCCTGGTGAGCATCTCCAAACACTGAGTTTCTTGCTTGCTGCTGGATCTGAACTTTCCCTGCATTTGTTTAGGTTTTGTGGCTTTGGCTGTGATGGCACTTTCTGAGATGGGACCACAACTCTGCCAGGCCTGAAGACCAAATCATACAAATACACACAGCAAATGTAGGAGGGAGTGTTAAGAGCTCCATTATTGCAAGAACTGGAACTGAGACTTTAAAAACTCTGATATTACCGCAGTTCACACAGGGAAGTGGAGTTGAAACTGAAATAGGAATCCCCAGATCCCTGGAGATTCTTCTTAGGGCAGATCCAATCCACTAAACAAGGAGGAGCTATGAAGTTGGGATCTGGATGGACTATCCCCCAGTTGCAGAGAAGTTTTCATTCAGAATCCACAGGAGTGATTATTTTTTGATTAGGTTAGTGCAAGGGTGGACAAAAGAGACACAGAAATTTCCTACGATTTTTGCACAGTGCTGGAGAAGCTGGCTCAACTTCTCTGGGGAAAAGAAAGTGAAGGAAGCAGGAGAAAAGTGAAAATCATAAATACAGCAGCAGGAAACAAAAAATCACCAACAAGCTCTTCCCAAACTGATTCCCTTACACCAGGGATTGGCTCCATGACTGGAATCTGTCTCTCCCTTCCCTCCATCAGACCTTGTGTCTCTGACCGCGTTGCTCCTGTGTGTTACCTCTGGTGTCCTTCCAATCTCCCCAGGCCTGGGAGAACCTTGGGATGGAGAGCTGAACCAAAGGTGTGGAGAACACCAAGGGCAGCTCCACGTCCTCTCCTGGGCCTTGCTCACCTTGCTGTGTGCGTAGACCACGGAGCCCAGGAGCTTCCAGGTGCCGCCGCGCCGGTCCATGCGGATCATGCGCAGGATCTGCAGGAACCTCAAACTCCTGAGTGCCGAGGTGGCGAAGACGTTGCCCTGGGACCCCGCTGCCAGCACGGCGATGGACGCGATCAGCACCATGATGTCTGCAGGGACACGGGGAGGGAAAGGTGAGGAGGTGCTGCCCCATCACCGCCGGGGGGAATGGCGCTGCCACCGCCCCAGGCTGTGCGTGACGGGCATCTCCTGCAGCTGCATCCCGTGCTGGAAGGACGCAGCGCTGCTCTGAAACTGGATGAAAGCAGCCACTGCACATCTTGTGGAAGCATCCTAGTTTCCTTCTCCACGCTCGTCATTCCTGTAGAAGAAGTGTCAAATGCTGCAAAGCCTGAATTTCGGTATGATTCAGTGTTAAAACCGGATTGAATCCTTGCCAAAGGCCCCTTCCTTCACCAGCCATAGCTGCCTGTTACAAAGAGCAGGGAATTCCCACATCTAAACTGGGAATGAAGATCCAGACATCCTCCATAGTAATCCTAAGGCACTTATGGAAAAAGGAAGTCCAAGAAATAGGCCAAGAAGAAGGTCTAGTTCAATATATGTCAAGGATCCTATAAACCTCCCTCTTTCCTGAATTTCTACGCAAATTTTATGGGAGTGTTTTTCTGTAGAATAAATGGAAATCCTGCACATGCCCACTGCCAGCTCCCAGACAGTCAAAGGCAGTCTCCATAGTGAAGGACACGACCACTCTGCCCATTTCTAATCCCAGAAAATATCACTGCTGTGCCCAGATGGCCCCTCTCGCAGGAGACTTGCTGAGCACTTTACAAACAAGAATTAATTAAGTCTCACAACTCCCTTGTGAGGCAGCTCAGCAGCACCAGCAAAGGCAAAGTGAGACACGGAGTCTCAATGACTTGGGAACAATTCAGTGTGGAGGTTGGACGCAGGATTGCAGGATTCCAGGTCCTATGCTCAGCTTCTTCTGGCTAAACCCTGCTTTTGTGGCTGTGGGCAGCTGTGAGTGATGCCCGAGGCGTGCAGGGCACTGGGATGGCTCCCAGCTTGGCAGGAAACAGAGAGAGCCCCAAGATGAACAACAAAAAGCATGTCCATGGATTAGGACTTCTTCCTTTGGGCTTTTTCCTTTCTCAAGGTGACCATGAAGCAGCTGAAGTTTAACCCCCAAAACACATGCAATACACTGGAGCACCGTGCAAGGAAGTGCTTGGAATGGCCATCCTGGATTGGGAAGCCTCATGCAGGGGCTCAGCTCTTACCGATGACACAGAAAGGCTTGCGGGCAAATTTCAACCTTCCCCTCCAGCCCCGGTATCGGCAGCAGCAGCCGGCGGCCCAGATCCGCACAAAGTACTCCACCCCAAACACCACGATGGTGACAATTTCCTGCGAGGGGGACAGCGCTGTTAGTCAGGGAAGAAGGATGATGGAGAGCACGCTCTGGAATCCAGGACAAACCCACCACCTCAGAAAATACATCACCCAGCTGTCTGCACCACTCCACAGAGCCCAGGCTCGAAAGATCATCAGATCCCTGCTTCCCTCCCCCTCCCCAGGGTGGAGAGAGGTGCTGCACGTTGCAGCCATGAGCTGGAGTTCTACACCTCCTCATGCTGTGCTTGTTCCCCCATCACAGGACTGATGAACACCTCGTTGTCTCCCTACCACCAGTCTGCAGGACTCAAATCTGTTAGTGCTGAGGGCAGAGCAGAGATGGGAATCACTGAATGAGAATAATCCTAGAGAATGACAAAAGGGGACTTCAGCTTTTTACCTAGAAAACCAGCCTGGTTGCCTGTGTGCTCTGGAGCAGGGGTGGGTGTAGATCCTCCATCCCTTGATGCCACGTGAGCTCTTCCCATCTATTTCCACCTGAGCATCCCATGCATGCTCCCTTTCCTCTGAGATTCTGTCTCACCTTTCTCATGTGTCAAACCTGGTGAAGCCCTAATTAGCCTACAGCACCTTTTGATTTGATGTAGGGCAGGAATGAGGAAAACAAGCAAAAGGAGAGGAGATGGGTGAATCCAGCAGCTCCGGATTTTTTTTCCTAATTTTTTCCCATCCCACTTCTGACCCACAGGCCCCAGCGGTCCCCCTCTCACAAGTGACAGCTTAAATTCTTGCCTCAAACACCCCCAGTCTCAGGGGTTTGTGTGGTTTTGATGTTGTTTTAATACCTCACTGTCAGTCCCCACTTACCAGAATGTAAAGGGCCCCTTCTGAGCTGTTCTGGTACTCATCAATGGTCGAAAAGACAGACAGCACCAGGCAGGAGAACACTAGTAGAAAACTGCAGAACACAAAAAGGGAGAGAGAGACAAGGTCAGTCTTTATGGCAGTAACATTTCATACTCATCCAGCTAACTCAGAGAGCAATTTTGGATCTATTTCTCTCTGAGTATTTACTGCACTGCTGCTACACCTCCATGTACAAAGGGGAAGTCAAGTGCCTGGTTTTGCTAACTGGAGGGGTTATGTGTGGATGGACCCACTGGAATGTCCCCAGTTTGGCCAGTGCCAATACAGTTCCCCTTTCCAGCTGGTAGCTGTGATCACACCTGATGTTTTTTTTTCCCCAAGGAAGTGACAACTCTTTCAGCAACACACATCCAAAAGCATCCAAATGAGCTGGGACATTTCTAACTGGGGTAAGAGGGGAGCAGATTGGCTGAGAAGGCCAAGCATGGGCTGAGCATGAGCTCCACTCATGCTCCACTTATGCATTTGCATCCTCAAAGGCTCACACAGAAGTGGTGCTGCAGTTCTTGCCAGAGTTGGACATTTTTGGTGAATTTAATGTTCCTTTCTTAGGCAGGTACTCCACATTAACTCCTCACTGGCTGGAAAGGCTGGTGACTTTCTGGGTTTGTTGGAGCATCACTGGGAGGTGGGTAGTTGTTACTCTGCTCTTATGTGACCAGACATGGGACAGAAGAGGGGTTTGAACCATCCAAGAGAATGTGATGGCACTGGGGAGGGAGCTGGACTGGTCTCTGTCCCAGCCCTTCATGGACAAAAGAACCCTCACCCTGCCATAAGCTGGGGGTGACCCAGCTTTGATACCAGCTCTCTCAGCCTCTCATTTACCACAAAACTGGGGAGCTGCTCCAACCCCAGCATGCACCCAGCTCTCCTTGACACCTACATCCACGAGCAGCCTCCCAAAAGCAGCCTGAGCAGTGCCACCCCAGCCTGTCACTCACTGCCTGTCCCCATCACGGCTGCCCAGTGCTGGATGTTCTGATGCAAATCAAAGGGCACCGAATGAGTGACAGGAGCTTGACTCCCTTCTGACACTCAGAGCCTGAATCCACAGCTGCCAAGGTGTCCTGGCATCTGCTCAAGGCTGGATGCTTCCACCCCTGCCCACTGCTTGCTCCAACAAAAGCAGGGAAATTAATTTGCTTGGGATCGATTTACTAATACAATAAAGTAGGCCAGTGCAAGGAGAAACTAAAAGCTGCATTCTTTAAGAGCATTAAATAATTCATCTGTCTGACTTTGTCTCACATTCCTACAAACTGCATTGTGAATATTTATAAGGTTTGGTTCTGCTGGTGGGGGCTGTTGCTTTTTGGTGAATAAAGGGAAGGAGTTTCACACCACCAGGTCGTGCTTGTGGCTTTGCAGTGACCATTAATGTCACAGTAACAAGTAAAAATAGGGAGATTTGCAGTATTTATTTGAACCACAGGCTGAAACGTGGTGGTGAGGTAGGGACTGCTGGAGGTAAGGGACCTTCAGAGCCATCTCAGCCAAGGCTGAACTTTATCAGCCACAAGATGAATCCAGCACCGAGCAGATAAGGGTAATTGCCTGATTTCTCACTGCAAATTTCCCCTTCTCACACCAGGTTTGGTGTGCAGACACTTGAAACAACGTCAGGAGAGTAAGAAAACCTCACTTGCAATCCCACTCACGATGTCCCTCAATGTCTTGTCTAGGTCCCACTTCAATATCTTTTCTCCCCAAGCTGGCTTTTTAAAACCCTTACCATCAACAACCCCAGCATAACCTGCCCTGCAGTCCAAGGGACTCCATCCATCCCAACATCCTCCAAACTGCTGGGGCCATGCCCTGGGAGCTGGAAAAGGGGCTCCACTGCTGCCCACCCCGTGGCAGGGGGAGCAGAATCCCACACTCCAAGAGGGAAGGAGCTGCAACTGGGTCAGGCAGCTCCACTCCTGGGATGGCCCAGATTTTGCTGCAAACTTCTGTGTTGAAGTGAAAAACAAATGAATAATCAATGAGAGAAGAAAGAGGAAAAAAAAACCAGCCAAAAAAAACAATATAATGGAAAGGGATCAAGGGAAAAGAGGATTCTGCATTTTCTGATTAAAGAAGGAGAATGTGAGTTGGACTTATTTTTGTGACCAAGCATCACTGTAAAGTGCCTGAGGAAGAGCTGAAGGCAAAGTGCCAATATCAGAATAGGCTTGCACACTGTGTTTGCTCAGCTGATCACCTTGGATAGATCCAGAATGAAGGCACTATCAATTCATGAGTCCTGCAGGGACACACACCTGAAAAGAGGGTTCCTGTATGTTAAGCAGTCACTTGACAAATATTGATGGGACAAGGTGGGGGAAAAAAGGGACAGGAATTGCTTTATCACTCCAAATCCCAAGGATGGGATTGTGCAAGCCGTGGTTATGGGGAGGGCTGGGGCAGCTCCAGGTGCTACTGGAGCACTTGGACACCTGGGTGCTGATTCTCCCCCTTCCAGCACATCCCTGCAGCCTCATCCCCATCTCTTTGCTCCTCAGCTCCCCAGGGTCAGCTCAGATCTGCTGTAATTTCCACTCTGGGCTCCCCAGGGCTTCCATTGCCAGGGAGACCTGATGCAGATCAGGCTGGCAGGGCCAGCATTAATTACAGCACTGCTGAGCACGGGAGGCAGCAGGGAATGCACCAGCTTCTCCAGCGGAGCATGGGAGATCCATGGCCAAATCCCACAGGGACAAAACACCTCCCTCTGGCTCAGTCCCAACGGGTAAGGAATCTCCCTGTCCCAGACACCGGGAAAGGAGCAGTCCTGCCAGCGAGGGATGCAGGGTCTGGCTCAGCACAGGGTGAGCTGCACAAGCATCCCACAGATATCTCCACGGCGATGCACAGCTTCTCTGCTTGACCTCTGGGGGGCTGGAAAAGGACACTCAGAGAATGACACCTTTCTGCAAGGAAACTGAATTTGGGGGGTTGAGGTCTATACAGCTCCTAGGAGAGTCTGAGGGATCTGCAGATCCCCGTTGGATAGAGGAGTGGAAGAGGGAAGCTGAGAGGTACGTGCACATCGGGGCATGTATCCTCTGAGCTGTCACAGAGGGAGGGCAGTGGGGAACAGGAAACTGGACTCTGCTTTAATTCCACCTAATCTACCCAGACAGATCAGGAAAGGGCTTCAGATAATAATGGACAGCTAAGGAAAGGGAAACAAGACAGTAAATAGTGTAGCAGTTGGGATGAATCTAATTTTTAAAGCTACATATCTAATGAAAGAAAATTATGTCTGCAGCCCGACTCTGGGAAATGTTAATGTGCAATAAGGAACATTAATTAGGTCCCATCTAATGATTTTTACATTAAAGATGCCAATTCTGCTTAGAGCACTGGAGAAGACAATATCCTCCTCGTGAGCAGACAGGTCCTGCCCGATGCATGGCTGGAGTCAGCACCTGCATCCCCCAAACTCCGGGCAGGATTCTGGGTGGTTTGGAACCACTGTCTCCTCCTCAGAGTGATGGGAAGGAGAAATCTGCCTCCAGCCTGGAGAAGGACACCTCACTGCACTCTGTCAGCCACCACCCATTCCTGCAGGCCCCCAGCACCTCCTGCTGCTCAGACATCCCCCACGCCTGGTGCTGAGACCTTTAAGCTCAGCCAAGACTCAGCTGTGCAAACCTGACTGCTGCTAAGGCCAGGAAATCCAAAGACCTCCAAAGTCTGACTTTACAACCAAAGGTTATGTTGACTTAAAACACTCATGCAAGCCTCTTATTGCAGTTTTTAAATTCCAGCACAAAATCTGCGTATCCAGATTTCATATCCACCGTGCTTCAGGTTAGCAATAGAAAAAGGAAGGACTGAACTCCCCCTTGGAAATAAAAATACTTAAAACGGCATGAAACAGGAAAGATTGTCCTTCTCTTTTTTTTTTTTCCCTCCTCAGTGAAAGCACATGATGGAATCATCATAAAGCTGCTCAGGTTAATCATCTAATTTGCCTTCCAAAAGAAACCCCCTTGGAATCTACATGCCCATTTACATAAGAATTTTAAAAGGCCTCTAAATTTATTCCTGAAATACTCATGTTCAAATAACATTCACTGACATTCAGAAGTGTTGGGGTTCCTCTGATGGAGCACCACTAATTAGCAACTGGATTCCTGGATGTGATGGAGATGGATACAACACGAGGAGGTGACAGAAGCTTGTAACAAGCCACTGTGCTTGTTGCCCACTTTGATGGCTTTCCCTGCAATTGGGAAAGGACATTAATGATTTGTTTAATTAGAAGAGGCAAAGCTGGAAAGGAAAGAGTATTTCACTACAGGCATTCGAGAGCTGCACAACGAAAAGCATCTTAAAACCTTTAAAACACTTGAAAATTACTTTGGGGTTGTAAACAAGACATTGATAATTGTGCTAAAATAAAACCAACGTGCTTATGTGCAATCCAGCTGCAATCCCAGTAAATCCATATGCTGTGGGCTCTGTAAAATGCTGCAGTTCAAGTACCTAAAACTTTGATGTAAATCAAAGGCCAGGAAAATACAGAAATGACAATAAGTGAAGGTGAAAGAGCATCCACACCAAAGAGAAACAGAGATTGGCAAATGCCTTTTAGTGCTCAGAGAGCCTCAAAATCAGAATGGGACTATTTGCAGCTCAATTTAAACCTCCACTGAGTCAGAAGCAAAATGCTGAGAAAGCCATGACTTTTCCAGGGATAAAGACTTTGTCTATGGCACCTACCCTTAGCCAGGAGCATCCATCATCTTTATTCATGTGAGCAATCCTGCTGTGACTTGCAACCTGGCTGCTCATTTACAAGGCTGAATAGAAGCCTAAATACCTCACTCCGGGTTCCCACATCCCTCAGTCTCAGCCAAAATCATCTCCCAAGGCAAATTCTGTCACTAGGAGAGCTGGAAATAGAAGTGGAGAGCTCTGCCTTTTGGTGCTGTGCCTCAATAAATGCTCTTTTTCCCAAAAATAACTCCTGATGGCATCTCAATCCCCGCAGGTTTGGCCATGCCCAGCCCCATCCTCTGTCCTGTGATCTTGCTCCCTGGATGAGCCTGGAGGATCCCTGAGCATCCATGCGGGTAGGAAGCATTGTTTGTGGTAAACACACTGGCTGGCTCCAAGGCAGGGATTGTCACGGTTTATCAACCTTTTAATAAATCATTATCAAAGGCCTGTCTGGGACAATATTAAAAGCTCCTGTGTGTTCTCAGTGCACTCAGGTGACGCCTGAGCAGCCCTGATAAGAACCCTCCTGGTTGTATAAAGCCCTAAAGAGCACTAAGGACTGTGGTGTGAATGGGTTGGAAGGGACCTTAAAGATCCCCTAATTCCAACCCCCTGCCTTGGGGCTGGTGCCTTCCACTGGAGCAGGCTGTCAAAAAGGAGCCCTGGAGCATCTGCAGAGGGCCAAAGCAGTGTTCCAGGGAAGGCTGTGGTGTGCACAGTGAGGTGCTAGGTGGTGGGCTGGGAGGTGAGAATTTATCCAGCTACAGAGAGCCAGCTCTTAGAGATCCATGTTAGAACGCTGGCACTGGGATGGGAAGGAAAATCATGGAATGATTTAGGCTGAAAAAGCCCTCCAAGATTGAGCCCAACCAAGCCAGCACTGCCAAAGCCACCACTAAACCATGTCCCCAAGTGCCACATCTACACATCTGTGGAATTCCCCTGTAAGAGCAGGGCAAAGCTGAACAACCAATTCACAATAAAACCTCTTGCCCTGCCTTCCTTCTGTTCAGGCAGCACATTTCTCACAAATAAGAGCAGGATATAGGTTCAAATACATTTTATCCTTCAACATCCACCACCTCTGAAAGCAGTTTCCACTCCAAGGGCTCCTCCAGCCTTTTGCCCTTATTTGTAACAGTCAGAGAGCAGAATGGGCATCACCTGTCTGGAGTGCCAGAGCCAGAGTCCTGATCCAAACCCATGGACTGCAGGAATTTGAGCAGAAATTGGGTTTGCATGACATAACTTGTGCCTAGTGCAGCAAAGAATTGTTTGTCTTCACACTTAGGAGCAAGAGTGAGCTTAAGAGCTTTTCTGGATTGAAGCCTGAGAGAACAAAAACCGTCTGGAAATGCCAGGGAATGGAGATCAGGATCTGAATGCTTTCAGTGGGAAAAGGAGTTAAATGTAAGGAACTGCTTGGGTTTTTTACAGGCTGGCTCTAATCATTTAACTTAGGCTGAATAAAAGCCTTATTAATAATAATGACTGCATGCAAAGTTCTAGCTCCAGTGTTCTGCTTTGTCCTCACCCAGAATGAATCACTTGGAAATGCTTGTCTGCGTGTTCTCCTCGCCCTGAGCACGCAGCCTCAGAGGAGCCAGATGTCTGGAGGAAAACCCAAAGTATTAATCAAGCCCATGCACCTGCCAGAAGAGTCTGTTCCTGCTGGGATTCAGCTCTGCTGGGCTGAGGTTTTCTTTCAAAAAAATTTGGTGGGGAGAAATATATTCATGCAGCTGCAGAAATGGTTCATGGGAGAGAATCCTAAAGCCCACAGTGCAATTACAGTGCTTTGGGAGGTAAATTAAGCGTATAAAATATTGGACATTTCAGTAATTCTTCAAATGTCTGTGCAGGCATTTATTCAGATCATGTTCATTGATTTTAATGTGAGGGAAAGTTGCTGTCTCATGCAATACCCATATTATTCAGATTGAAATCTGAGCACTGCCTCTCTTTCATCCCACAGGGTATTCCCCCAAAAGAGCCTCCGCTTCCTCCCCATCCTGGAGAAATTGCTAGTGAGCACAGGAATACAAACCTTCTTAATCTAACCTTTATCCCTTTATCCTTTATATGAAGATCAAGTTCTTTCTGCTCCTTAAGCCTTGCTTTCCTGCAAAACCTCAAGAAAAATAAATTTCAGAAGCCAAGGAAACGCTGCATGGTTGGACCATGCAGGGATTGAAATTCCTCGTGCTGAGGTCAAGCTCCTCTGACTGACCTGGGTAAGTCACTTGATCTGACTTAAGTGAGCTCTAAAACTGGGTTAAAAGAAAGCTGTCCCTATAAAATGTAATGCTGCATCTCATCTAAACATTCCTCGAGGGAATGTGATATATAAAAATAGGCTCTAGTCTAATTGCAGATAGGAAGATTGTCTCCAACCAGGCTGGTTCCCGCAGCAGACAGGAATAGTAGCTGGTTTTTCAAAGGTCTGTCCCAGAAGCAGAGATTCAGCTGGAGCCCGAGGTTCCCTGCCCACAAAGGACGAGCTCCATCCCCCGGAGCTCCTTCAGCTTCCCTCCCCATCTCCAACTTTGCACAAGTTGTACAGCACCACAAATTCCAGCACCTCAGGAACAAAAATCCCTGCTGAGAGCACCCACAGGGGGCTGCTGCCACAGGGGCTTGGCAGCTCTCAGAGGCCACCTGAACTGCCCCAGACACACAGAAGGCAACTAAATGGCTCAAAATCCTTGTGTTACCTTCAAAAACCTTGGTTTTCCCATGGGTGAGGCCCTTGGCTTGTGCTCCTGTAAAAGCAGAGCCCCAGAACTGCTGCTCTTGGGCTCCCTCCCAGAGAAGAGTGAAGGAGAAAGGCTGAGATACTGGCAATTTCACTTCCCAGGGTCCGTTCCCAGCTACATTCCTTGATAATGAGAAGACAAGGATGTGGTTTCTGAGAACCAGAGGCTAATGGATAACACCAAAGTGTAAAATGCAAGGATTACCAAAGCCCTGCTAATTTCATTTGCTCATTGGTTTGTTTAATTAACGGAGTCTTGAGGAAAAGAAGGAAGTATTTGCAAACTGCCCATAGAATATGTTGGTAATTGCAGCATCTGTTTAATTTTACCTCTCTTGTCTCAGGTAGTGAGCAGGAGCTCACAGCCAAGGTAAAAAACAATTGCCTCACAGCCTTTTGATTTCAGTTCCCAAAAAATCACGACCCCCAAGCT
The DNA here is from genome assembly GCA_013399225.1 of Rhipidura dahli. Lineage (NCBI taxonomy): Eukaryota > Metazoa > Chordata > Aves > Passeriformes > Rhipiduridae > Rhipidura > Rhipidura dahli. The sequence continues at coordinate 966,467 of VXAC01010021.1, forward strand.
ACCTAAAAAAAAATGCAACCTGAGGAATAACAGGAATGCTGCAATAATCAGGACTGATGTTCCCTCTCACCCATTCCAGCACAAATCAGGAATAATGCCCTGAAAGCCAAGGGGGCTGCACTGCCACAGGAGAGGATCCAGCTCAGCTGCCTCCAAACCCTGTGATGCCTGAGAGACACCCGAGTCTGGCCCAAGAGAAAACACAGGATTGGGTCCAGCACCAGAAATAAAGGGCCAGTGGTCAATTTTGGAGCTCTGCATCCTTCCCCACTTTGGCAGGATGTCATCATCCTCCACAGCAGAGGTGGCAGAACATGGCCCTGGTGCTTTCCATGTCTGTGCAGCTGCTCCTGTCAGGATGGGAATGTTCTTTCCAGGAGGAGCACCTGGGCCATGCAGACAGGCAGCCCAGAAGAGCTGCCCAGGGGGAAGGGATGCAAAACAAACTTGCATCTCTGGAGAGCTCATCATTAAGCAGGCAGTGCTCTTAGCCCTAAAAAATTGCTGAACCAGCCCAGTTATGCCGCAGGGAGGGGAGAACATCACGCCAGCTGCCAGTCAATCCCTGCTTAACTTCACCACTAACAGAACTATTTTGGATCTCCCAGGAGCTGCAACTCTGAATTCAAAAGTCCTTTTCCACCTTTTCCTCTCCGTCAGCAAAGTTTCCCCGAGCAGCAGCCAGGTTTGTGCCAGCTGTGTGCTCCCCAGGAGCGATGGGGACATCTTCCTGCCACCACCCACATGGGCACCTCCTTGGCTCACGGCAGAGAACGGCCAGCTCGTGACATCTGCACAGATGGTGCCAGCTCTGCCAGGGCACAGCCTCTCTTTGCACCTGGTAAATCAATCCCCAGCACCAAAGGACAATTAATCACTTCTATCACCTCTCACTTCTTCCCTGGCATAACCCAAATTCTGCAGGTGGATGGCCAGGTGTGGATAGGAGAGCAGGTGAGCACAGCTCACACATTGAGAACCTTTCACAGAGGGAGAGGCTACCCAGAGGGCCGAACACCCCAGACTGTGGAGGGAAGCCATGATCCCTGCCAGGTGAAATAAAGGCAACCTCAGCTAATGAGGGAGCCCCATTTGAACTGGGCAGCTTTGGGGAGCTGCTGCAAGCAGGGCTGGGCACTGAGAGCCAGCATGTGCAGCTTTTGTGCTCACCTGGATACTCACAAAAGAGGTGACAACACCTCATCCAAAGCTCCCCCTAAACCTCCATCAGTGGAAGAGAGGAGGAGTGATGTGCATCCCCCAGCTATCCCTGCAATGCAGCAGTTCACAGGGCAGCACAGCCTTTTCATTTCAGTCAAGGCTACATTATCCAGCCAGTCCCCAAACCTCATGCCTGTCCCTCACTGCTGCTCATTGCTATGAACCATCCAGACGTGGGCAGATGGGAATCGGGCTCAGACAGCACCAATCAGGTGGTGCCCAAACCTCTGTGGCTCTTCTGTCTCCTAAAGCAATGGATGAACCTCACACAACTGCCCTGTCTGGCTGCCTCCCTGCCTCTACCTAAAATCTGGACCTGTTGGCTGGTTTTCATCAAGTTTGCCCAAAGTGATGGGCAGCAGTGAGGATAAGAACCTCTTCCCCTCTATTTTTGCCCCTCAGAGGAGGCTGCCATGTGAGCTCCATGGGGCTGGCACACAGCAGCCAGCCTGGGAAAGCCACGAGCTCCCAGAGAGCAGCTCCCCCGTGTTCCCCCGCACAGCAAATGACAGGTTTGTTCCCTCTACTTATTTCCCTGTGCCAGTAAACACAACAATAAATAGCAAGCTGCAGGAGGCAGATGATTGTGTGGTGAAAGGTGGAAAACATCTAAAAATGATTTAAAGTAGGGAGGTGAATAGGAAGAGAGAGCTGTGGATTATAATCTCTGAGGAGGAGGAGGAGCTGCTTGGCTGGGGAAAGGCAACAGAGGCAGGGAAGGTTTTCCTTCCCACCCTGCAGCCCCTTGCTCTGGGTGATGCTCAGGTCCTCTGTGCAGGTCCCTCTTTGCAAAGGTCCCCAGACCCAGCCCTGGCATGGGACCCCAGCAGCCCCAGCCCTGGGACAGGAGCAGGGGCAGCACTGCAGGGGCTGGACCCTTTAAAAACTCCTGAGGAACAGGGACACAAGGCATGGACACTTTAAAGCTGAAGAGAGATTATCTAGCTGCCATTTCAACACGCTGGTAAATCAAAGTCGATGGAAGCCATATGCTCTGCTGGGAAGCATCCATCTCGTTGCCAGGGAAACATCCTTCCTATTTAAAATGGCAGGCAAAGGCTTGCAAAAACCTGCTTTTAACCCCCCTTTTCTCAGGCATGATCCAAGTCCCCCAGCAGCTTCCCCAGCCCTGCGGCACTGAGCTGTACTGCTGCCTGGGAGAGCTGCTGCAGCTTAGCCTGGGAACACGAGAAGGAGATGGTGCCTCTCCCATGGGGTCCAGAGGAAATCAGAGCCAGCCTGGCAGCAGTGAGATCCCACATCAAATTCCCAGCTTAGTCCCAAGCCAGCTTCCACAGTTCATTCCTCTGGAAAAAAAAAGGGGAATCACCCGTCCCCGTCACATCCAGCAGCTCCACTCGGGCATGCTGCAGGTGCCTGGTACAGACACACACAGATGTGCCCAGCTGTGGGGCAAGACCCTGCTGCAGCAAGGGAGCGACCAACAGCACGACCTGGTTGGGTTTGTGCTGCTCAAACCATCTCCTGCAGAGCTGCAGGTACCACCCATTCCTTACAAGCAGCAAGCACGAGTCTGACCTTGGGAATCACAGCAATCCGCAGCCAGGACTGCAGGCTCCGGGAGCCGCGGGAAACCAGCACCGAGCTCAGCAGCTGCCTGCATCTGCAGCTGGCCCTGGCTCTCCTGCTCTGCATCTGCACCTTCTCCTGGCTCCCTCTAAGCCAGAGGTACAGTCCTTGCTCTACCATGGCTGGTTTGCCAGGGCCTCTGTCAGCTGAGGGAGGTGATGGGGATGTGGGAAGGAGCACTCCCAGAGCACAGTTTATAATCCAGCACCATGGAATTCACGGCAGCAGCAAACACTCCGCAGCCTATTAATGCTAATGAACTTGCATGGGGTTTTGTTGTAAACAGAAGACACAAACCAATGCCCACTGGGACAAAACTGGACATCCTCTTGCAAAGATGTTACTTCTCCGTGTTTCCCTGCCACCTAAACCTCTCATGATTTTTTTTTTTAATAGACTCACAGAATGGTTTGGGTTGGAGGGGACCTTAAAGATCACCTCATCCCCACCCTCCTGCCATGGGCAGGGACACCTTTCACCTTCACATTGCTCCAAGCCCCATCCAACCTGGCCTTGAACACTTCCAGCCCCTTTTTTTTGAACGCTTCTCATTTATTGTAAATCCCATAAGCAGATGAAGCCAAAACCAGAGCATTTTCTATTCTGATAAGTAACTATGCCTTAAAAACATTTATAATGGAGATCAGAGACAATATTTAATAATTCAAAACTTAGGAAGGTCTGATGGGACAAGGATACATCCTGAAGGCTCCTTGTCTGCATGGGAAATGGTTATTGCAGCTGAAGGAGGGAGAGGCTAGGGTTACAGCCTGGGGAGCAGGGATGCTGGATTTTTATGCTGCAGGCATCCTGTGTCACTGAATTCCTCTGTACCTCAGCTCCCAGGTGGAAAACAGGATGATGATTCCCCCCAGCACACAGAGGCACAGCTGAGGTTAAGCCCAGGTCTAGCTCAAGATATGTCCATGGCCCTCAGCAAGCAACAAATCCTTCTGGAGCAGCACAAAGCCTGGCACAAAACCACTGCAAAGCACAGCAGCAACCAGGGCTCACATGGACCAGAGCCAACACAGCGTCTTAAACGACAGCACAAAGCCAGCCGGGAGCACACAGGAGCAGTGTCCTCCAGCACATGACCCCAGGCCATACCCAGCACCACAGCCAAGGGGCTGGTCCTCCCCTAGGTAAGATCTCAAGGCAGTTGCAACAGTCCTAAACCCCTTTCCCGGATGCTGGCTTGGCTCCGGAGCCAGCGGCAGCAGCCGGTGCGGAGCTGACACCGCAGCACGAATCCCCCACCAGGGCGTCCTGCTCCTGCCAGAGCCGGGCAGGAGTCACCTTCACTCGGTGGCACCGGAGCCAGATCTCCCTGGCGACTCATCAGCCGGCTCCGAGATGTGCTCGGGCTGTCTGGGAATTATGTCAGCGGGCACTGTAAATATCCAGTGGCCCTTTTATGATCCCGCACGCTCCGGCTGCCTCCCGCTTGGCTCGGAGCCGCGTGCGTGCTCTGTGCTGTGCGCTCAGGACACCGACAGTGATACAAAGCAATGAATGGATAACAGCCAGGTAGTATTTGGAGACACAGCATCCTCAGCCTGATGCTAAACCAAAGCAGGAGCAGCTCCATCCTGGTTGTGTAACCCGGCCTCGCAGGACGTTCCCCATAATTAGAGGGCCTTTCCCTGCAGTCCCATGGGGGCCATATGCTGCACTCATGAAAGAATGCTCAGAGATGAGCTTCCTCTCCAGCACATATTTTCAGTCTTCCCTAGAAACAGCAAAGAGCAAGAGGAAGCAGGAAGGAGGGGGAAAAAGAAAAAGTTTAATTAATCTTCATTTAATTTCTGCCGTCTTTTAGCAAATGGAAAATAAGTGAACAACTCTGTCAGGCCTGTGCTGCTTCCCTGGGCTTTACCAGCCCTTGTGTTTCCCAGATGGGATGCACATCCCAGCAGGCCACTGCAGCCATCAGGGAATGCCATCACAGGGTCAGGCTTGACTCCAGCCACTCTTCCCAACACATCCCACAGGGATATGACTGCAGGGTAGATGGGCTTCCCCAGAAACAGATGGGGAGGCAATTCATTACCTTCATGAATTGCTTCATGGAGGTGCAGCCCGTGTCTCCCCAGCGGGCTGGGGTTTGGGCAGGTGCTCCCTGCCACACGCACACCCACGGAAGGCTGTTTGCAAAGACAGGCAGCAAAAATGGCAGGTTGGATGGAGCTGCTCCCCAGTGCCCGAGTCCTTGCATGTGGATGGGTCAAGTCCAGGCAAGATCTAACTCTGAATTATTAGCAGGTCTCCTAGGTTTTGCTATTCCAAAGGTTGAGTGGGGAGGCCTGAGATTAGGATGTGTCCCACCTACTTGAGATGTTTACATCCCCGCCTCCTGGTAAAAACAGTAGGATAGAAACAACCTTAGAGTCACATTCCCTTGTCTTATTCAGACACTTTCCCTATAATTGCAACCACAAATTATTCCCCACATACTAAGATTGATTAAAACCATCACCAGTTTAAATCCAAGTTCCTTACCTACATGGTGTTATCTAACTGGCAAAGGACAGGATTAGGTCAGATATTACGAAGGAATTCTTCCCTGTGAGGGTGGGGAGGCCCTGGCACAGGGTGCCCAGAGAAGCTGTGGCTGCCCCATCCCTGGAAGTGTCCAAGGCCAGGTTGGACGGGGCTTGGAGCAACCTGGGAGAGGGGAAGGTGTCCCTGCCCATGGCAGGGGGATGGAATAAGATAAGCTTTAAAGTCCCTTCCAACCCACTTCTATGATTCTGTTCCTCCCTTTAATCTACTGATTCCCATACTAAGCCCCAGCAGCTCTCTCTGTGTCATTAACATGACTTGAGATGCTCCCACCAGCCACAACTGCCTCGGGGGACCACAGGCTCTGGGCCTGGAGGGGCACCTCAGAGAAGGTGTTGAATTACATCTGCTTTCTGTTGCAGAAAAGAAAAACATCATCAGCTACAAAAGGTCAGTGCAGAAATTCTTCCTATACTGTCATTAGCTGGCATGGTAAGAGAGAAGCTGCTAATTAAGAATAGCATTAAAAACATCTAGATGACGTCAGAAGAAAATGTGACAAAGAAGAAAATTTCAGTGCAAAACTCCGATAAATTACAGACAAAGAGCTCAGGAAATTCTCTTTCCCTCTAAGTCTTTTCCCTTCCTTACAGGAGTAGCCATAACTAAAAAAAGACCATGACAGAGATGTGCATCCCCTACCCACAAGAACCAAACCCCGAGATCACATTAACCAAGTTTCTTTAGTGCTGATACGGATTAAATGCTTCGTTCCCTGAGGCTATGGAGACACAGCCCTCATGAAGTGCCAGCAATTGAGTTCAAGACATAATGACATGAGGACTTGTCCCTCTGGCTCAGGGTGATGCTTAATTGGGTGTGAAGTCAGCTTTTGGATGAACACTGCCATTAGCCTGCTGGCTTCTGTGCATCTCCCCGAGAGGCGCTATGTGAGGGGCTCTCCTTCCCCCCCAAATTCACAGCAGGGCAGCTTTCTGCAGCCATGGGCTGTGTCTGAAAAGGCCCATCCAGGGAAAAACGACACAATGAAAACTCCTGCACTGGCAGTGTCTCAGGAGCCCATCCACGTTTGCCCATGGCAGCTCCAGTCCCTGCTCTAACACCAGCAGAGACTTACAGACACTCAATACCTCATCTCTCCTTCTCCCACTGACCAAAAACCCAACAGTGCCAGCAAAGCAGCCTCTGGGGAGAAAAGAGGGTACAAACCCCACCTCCCCCTCAGCCATGAGCCACTGCAGAGCAAGAGCTTCTCCTGGACAAGGACAGACATCGCACTGGGTCCCCATGAGAGGTCCCAGCAGCTCCACACCCCAAGATGGACAAACATCCCATGCAAGCTCCTACCCGAGCTCCAGGCAGCCATGCTCCTTCAGCCAGGAGAGATGGGATCGGCAGCACGGATCCTCCCAAGGATGGAGCCAGTTTGAGGGTTGGCTTTGTTGCTCATTCAAGCCTGGAGTCTTTATATAGTGTCAGGGCAGGATCCAAAAGCGGAAGAGAGACACCCACTCCCAGGGAGTGTAACACACACACTGAAATAAATAGCTCCCTGCCTATGGGGATGACTCAGGAGTCTCACTAGTCCTTAAAGCACAAATCACTGCTAATAAACCCCAGCAAACTTGGAGGAAGGCCTAGCAAGAGGTCGGCTGGGCAAGACTTGGCATTTCCAGCCTTGCCAGGCATAAAGGAAGAGGAAGGATGAGTAACCACTGAAAAATAACAATATCCAGCACTGAAGCAATGGTCACACCAGCCTAAGCTCTTCCTGCAGTCTACCTGCCTCAAGAGCATTGAGTAGTCCTTGTTTTTGGGGAGAGGTTTTGTTTTTCACTGCATCTCCTGGAAGCACTCAGGCTTAGCTACCATACAGCCTGAAGTGGCAGGAGGCAACAGAGCCTCACTCCCTGTTTGTCCAGATATAATATACAGATATTTATATTCACCTCTTTTGCTCTCCTCTTGAGTGAAAGATGGAGTGCTCTTACATCCCTTATTACATTCCTCCGATCAGGTAACGAACCTCCCAGCAAGCATAAACTCAATTAATGGCCACTTGGAGACCCTGAGTTGAGCTCAAACCCATAAAGATGCAGGAGAACGTCTCCCAGAGCTGTCATTTCGCTGCCACATACAGCACTCCAGCAGGAGGAAGTCAATAAGACCCATTCACAGCCCTATACATGCTGCACCTGTAATGAACAGCGAGATCGCAGCAAAGTGTCCCTCTGTGGGTGATCCATATCACTGGGAAGATGCCACCTTCATCCTCTCAGCCCAACGTTAGCCCTGCTGAGGTTCTCAGACCATAGGTTGGCCAAAGCCAGCCCCACGTTCCTTTGCAAACCCCAGGAGCACAGACACCAACCCACCAAACAAAAAGCAAATCAGGCTACAGGAAACGAGAAGTGGAGCAAAGAGAACATTTACCAGCAATGCTCCAACAACTATTTTATGCCTTTTCTGTGTCTTGACTGCTCAATACACCAAGTCTTCCAGCAGGAACTGGCTCTTTTTGACTTGATGGACAGAACAGAAGCTCACTGACTTCTAGTCCCGTTACACGTGTTTGCACACTGCTGTAATATTAACAGAACAATATTTTTCCCTTTCTGTTCATTTTAACTATTCTTTGACTGATTTTTCCTTTTTCATTTTTACCCCATATCAGTTTTTCCCACCACATCAACCCAAATCTGCAAGAAACAGACACTGCAGGTACCCAAAGACAACCTACCACCCTCACACAAGAGACACACGAGGGGCACACAAGCCACCCTTGAGTCAGGATTTCTGATAGTTTATTTTTTTCCTGGGCATCATGATAACTTCATGGAGAGTGACAGGCTCGCTGTGGGAGCTGTGTTAGGAGTGCCTGCCCTGCTGTGCTCATCCCTTGCAGTGTGTGACAGCAGCTCCGCTGCCACCCCAGCCCTAATTTGCTCCCACACTGTCACCTCCCCAGGGCTGGCAGAGCTCTAAAGGAGGGAGCAGGACTGCCAGGCAGATCAGGGTTTGTTTACAAATGAGGAATTTGTGAATGCCTGGGAAAGACCCTCCGGAAGGCAAGATCTGTCCTGAAGAGACCGAGCACCAGCCACGACAGACTGCCAGGAAGTTCAGATGAAGAGTGGTTGCCTCCTGACCCAGACATTCCCTCTGCCTTTGCCTGTCCTCGTGTTTCTGTCCCCTGTCCCACCCTCCCAGGGGCAGCAGTAAAAAAAGGAGGATCTCTGAATGAATGTGGCAACTGGGCACTTCCCTCTGAAACACAACTGGAGCTGCTTGGGAAATGCAGCCCATATCAGCAAGGATTGATTACTTCTGAGTGCTCCCAGTCTTGCATTGCAGATCACAAGAGTTGATCAGGGGTTGCTATGAAAGTTCCATTCCCAAAACCCCTTCTCAAAGGTGGATCTCGGATCCAGGTCATCCCATTTCAGTGTGGATCAGCTTCATCTCTCCTGCTTCAGCTTACTTGGTGGGGTGTCCCCAGTGCAGTTCTGGCTTTGAGGACCCCAGTTCCCACAGGCTGTGGCAGGAGGTGGGAAATGCCTCAACTCACTCCTGGTTTTCAGTTTGAAATCCTGCCAGGCTCTGTCTTTTCTCCTCCTTGCCTGGACTGCTCCCACCCAGCTTTCACTGAGGTGTGTAAGAGAATTTAGGCTCCCTCTGCCATCAGCAAAGAGAAATGGACACCTCCAGAAGGCAAACCTGCTCACCTAAGCCTGCACTGAGGCTCCTGCGGGATTTCCACGAGGAACCCAGCATGCAAATGAGCATCACCAAATTCACAATGAAAGCCCACTGCACCTTAAACATCTATAGGTCCCAAGACAAATCAAGTGACTGCTCAGTTACAGTGCTTGCACCCAGCAGCCCCATTGACTCTGATGTAGCTTTAAATCACCTCCCTACAGCAGCAAGAGCAAGAGGTGAGAAGATTCCAGAGGTCTTCTTGCTTCCTCTCTTGGAAAAAGCTGCTCTTTGACATCCAATCCACTCAAAAAAAAAAAACAAAAACCACTGGATGGATGCTTACCAACACCAAAACTTTTCCACACATCTAAAAAGCACATTAAGAGGCTGGAGTGATGCCAAAGAGAGACCAGAGAGTTCTGCAGGAACTCTCTGCTCTCCCTCATCTATTGGCAGCTGTACAGCCAAGAAGCCCCGAGGCTGTAACGAAGCAGCTCTTGCCGTCCCAGCAGTGCCTTGTGCGAGGTACTCCCCATCAAACACCGAGAGTAATTATTGCAGCACCTCACAGTAACTGCACACGACGCCCCCAAGACACCTCTGCTGCCAGTGTCACAGGAGGCTGTGCTTGCAGCTCACCCAGGATAAGGCCATGAGAACCACGTGGGGAGCCGAGGTCAGCACGGCTTCAGGGAACTGAGCAAGTTCACGCAGCTCGCTCATCACACAGCCTGCTCTTACTGGAAGGAAAAATTCACCTTGAAATTTATGTTGATCTACTCCTGCAGCCCTGGTGGAATCACTTTTTGTCAGAACAGCCTGAGTCTTTTTGTCTTGCAACCTGATTAGGAGCCATTTAAATATATGGTGGTGAAGGATGCAGCACCCACCATCCTTCTGCACTACCTGGTTTTGCCATCACGTGCTCACCCATCAGGTACATCTAAATACACTCTAAATGCATTCTAAATACAGTCATGAAACCCAGTTCAGACCACCACAACAATCTGGTTTTGCAATATGGTTCCTTTTGGATCATCAAGGGCTAAAAGTCGCCAAATTACTCTAAAGAAATGTGTATTTCAGTGCTGGAGACTCCTCTCTTTGATGCACAGGGCCATCCCACCAACAGGGACAGACCGTTAATCCTTTGTAGGAACCACTCAGCTCTACCACACCTGTTCTATAGGAGATTACACAGCAGGAAAAGGGACTGGCACATCTCCCTGTCACCACCATTTAAAGAAGAATCTGTTCCTCAGGAACTAAGAAATTAACTGAGCATTTGGAGTACCTTAAAAAGGGTTATACAGGGCTACATGTTTGCTACTGAACTCCCACAAGCCAAACACTAAATTCACATGCTTTCTATCCTTGTGAGCACCATTGATGCCTGGCAGGCAAACCCTCTGCCCTGTTCACCCTGCCTCACCAAAGGAATGACACCATGTCTCACCCTGTCATCCCTTCCTTCTGCTGCAATGCAAAAAGAAACCAAAAAAAAAAAAATCAAGAAACCTGATTTTTGTAACCATATCTCTTTGAAGTACGCCCATCTTGCCTTTAGTACCAGATTTGGGGCTTGCATTTTGGGTTATTCCTTTCTTTTATATGTCAAGCCATAGCAAGACTCATCTGGTTGAGGTGTGTTGCAGCCCAGAAAGGAGGTCACCCAGGGGATCAGCTTGTTTTTCATTTCCTTGATGTCAGTGTGGGGTGAATGTGACGACTGGAACGTGACACATTAAAGCGACTGCAATCAGGCTGCTCCCACCCAGCTCTGAGTAAGCAGCTGGAGAGGAGCTCGTGAGGCATCCCACTGGCAAGGTCCCCCGGTCCCTGGGGTGAGCACGACCCCGCAGCTCAGGGCAGCAGCACTGGAGGTCAGAGCCCAGCAGGTGCACTGAACTCAGCACCTGTGGGAGATCTGTTCTGGCCCCTTCATCCCACTCAGCCTGGAGATGGGAAGGAGAAGCCAGGAGAGGTCCCTGTACGTCACTGGAGGATGGGCTGAGTCTGGTGGCATTGCACCTGCCCACAACAACCCTGGCTCTGGGTGAGGGCTGCCCTTGAACCACCACCCCTCAGGGCTTGGGGATGGACAGTCCAGATTGTCAGACCTCATTTACCCTGAATTCTACTGTAAGAGATTATGTGGGACTGGATCTATGTGAAACAACCATGTTTTTATCAGTTCTGAGGAGTGAAAGGGGTCACAAAAGAGGCCAGTTCTGCAAAGAGAAACCCTGGAACTCCAGGGAAGCACCTCATCCACTCTCCGTGCTCCCCCCTGTGCCAGCCATGGCCATGCCAGGAGGCAGGCAGGACACTGGAGACAGAGGTGGCTTGTCTGAGTGAAAAGGGAAGCACAAATGGGATGGGGATGGTTCAAGGAAATTTTAATAGAATTAGACAGGGAGGAAATGTTCCTCCTTATTATAATTTAAGTCCATGCACTTGCTTAATTAACTAAATGTATGGTGCACAGTATGCGGATGAAAAATGCACCCAAACTATTTTTAACACAGTTAAAGAGACGCATTAGGGTTGTAAATTCTAAGTAGGGAATGCAAGAATTATGTTGGTTCCTGAGCACACAGCTTTAAAAGTGCCTGAATCCAGGCTGTTTTTGTGCCATTGCTCCAAAAGCAGCCCCTTCTTCAGCTCAGGGACCCAACATGAGCAGCTCACCCAGGGATCAGCAAATGTGTCTCCAGACACCTCAGACCACGGGGGTGCCCAGTGTGGGTACCTAGCTTAGGCTGGCACAGAACACATCAGTCCTTCCTGAAATAAAATGGCAGGTAGGGAAAAAATCACTTTCAGGTATTACAGCCCTTCCTGAGCACAGGACACATTACAGAAACCAAGCCAAAAGGACTAAAAGGGGGGAAAAAAAAGATTATTCAGAGTAATAAAATGGAAAAATTTTGGAAGCCAAATGCCCACCTGTACAGAGAACCACCCTGAGATCTAAGTGCTGCTGCACCCCTAAAAAAAGCCTGACCTACTCTTTAGACACAGCTCAACTTTTCAAGTTGCAGCTCAGCCTTGAACAGAATGAAGCCATGTGCTGCATTAAGGATCTCCCAAAAAAA